>CM032179.1:14414062-14492002 GCA_018908115.1 Anopheles rivulorum
AAACCCCCGGAATACTGTCGGAAGGAAGCGTACGGCAAGATTTATTACCCACACACTAAGCACACGTGGAAGGATGGCAGAGTAAGCATTTCTCAAACCAGAGGGGCTAAAATAAATGTAGTCGTTTGCCCTTGTCTTCCTGCAGAAATATGTTTGGTGTGTGGTTCGGGCGTATAGAATTTCAATTACCGCCTGTGTGTATGTGCCAAACATTTCTGGCCGTGCCAAACAAATCAAACTCAACCTCAATTATTCAATCTCATCATGTTGAAGAATAGTCGGCAAGTTTGTGGTTTTCCATGGGGTGGAGGTTGGGCAAGTGGCAAGTTCGTCTACAGAATTAATGATGATTTAGGTTGGTTTTGGGGCGCATATCAATCGATTTGCGAATTGTTTTCGGTGGTTTTGTTTCGGGCTGGTATATAGTTTTGGTTGTGCCGAAGACTATCTTCCATGTAAGATGTAATCCCCTTTACGCAAATCCAAACATCTAACAATAGAACGATTATTTGTCTTTGTGAAGTAGCTTTTTGAATGAGAATTAGGTATTCGAGGCTTTCATTTAATAACTTGTACAGCATCCTTTCAGTCACAGGTATGAACAAATGCTCCCAGTGGTCCATTTTTGTTTTGTTTGAAGCGTAGATATTAATTGTTCATGATAGATTATCATTGCTCTTTTTTTTTAGAATTGTGCTCTTTTGCTACCTCAATAGAACGCATTGGGATATTTTGTTCTGTTTTCAAATTCTGTTCAACCTTTGTTTTGGTACAGGTGCATTATAGCTGGATAAACTGCAGCTTTTTGATATTTTATTGAACAAAGAATTGATAATAGTAAAATTTTCTGAAACTTTTAATAACTTGAGCAAATATAGACTTTTAAATGACATTCCCTTCGTCTTTCAAAGAATACACCTCTCTCCTCTTTCGTAGAGATGAGGACCGAGTTATCCATTTTAAAAACATAATTTTTAAGTTTTGTTTCTTGCAATTATAAATTGAATTTTATAAAACAAAAAAAAAAGATTAAGATGAGAAATTGGACTAAGTGAAAAGGAAACCCATTTTAGCATAACAAACTCATGCATGTTCCCGAGCAAATTCTTGCTTAAACAGATTCGTCCACTTTATGATCACACAACCCGTGTCATTTGCAGTGTCGGTAGCGCAGCATAATGCAGTTTCCCTCCCGATCGCCACATCGACCGGTGGGCGACAACTTCCGCACGTGGACCGGATGCTGTCAGGTCGGGGTGCCACGTCCGGGAGCAAAATTGACAATTATGGTAAAAGAATTTTAATTTAACCTTCACCAATTACCCCGACAGCAGTTCTGTTGCACAAGCATACACTCACAGAAGTATGTATGGAGTCGCATACACAGAGTCGCACTAGCGATTAGTCACGGTCATGACAGACAGATATAGCCGTTGACAACGGTAGTGGGCGATGGTGGCGGAGAATACCGGTGAAGTTTGTTCTAGTTTTCATTTCTTCAACCATATGCGCGCAATTCTTAACGGCGATTCCGTCCCATCCCGTGCGATGCTTCAAACACCAGAACGAAGCATAATCATCATCATCTTCAGCAGTAGCCGTCAGTGACGAAGCTAGCGGGATCGTCGTCACCGTTTGTCGTCGTCGTCGTCGTCACGGGGTATACCGAACCGTTCTGACATTCCCGAGGAATTATTGGTGGAGGACACACGATGGAAAGAAGAAAATAAAATGGGAACGCACGAACTGCATCCGACCGCGAACAGGGCGCGAGCGCTATCTATAGTGACAACAATTTTCCAACGCACTTATACTGTCATCAGGCTAGCGCCAGCGATTTGGTGCTGCTTCAAGCAGAACACGGCACACGGCAGACTTTAATTCCTGGCCCTTACAGAAGCATCACGACGGTGGGGCTTTTTTTTTCTTGTGTGCTTTGTGTGGAGCAAAACTAATGCACATGGAGGTAACACAGTAGTTACAGTGCGACATTAGGAAGCAACAAAAAATAAAAACGATTCTATTCCTATACCATATCTAACGCGTTTTATTTTGCCCACTCCCCACTGCACAGGAGGAGTGAGTTCGCTAGCCGGCGAACCAGAACTGCAGCATCTTTTTCAATTACAGCATTCCCGTAGATTTAATTTTAGATTGGATCGCTCCCAGATGACAATGTGCAGTGTTGTGTGGTGTGGATGTGCACCGAGCGATCCACGGCGTCGCGGCCTTCTTCCACGATGCGATCGCTTCATTCCCGTTTGATTTTTTTGTTCGTGTTTTTGTTCAACAAGCGATAGCAAAAAAAACATCGCTTTTAATCCTTTGCTCCAACCAGGGAAAAGAGACTGGGAGGCAATTTACGCGCGCTTGTGGTCGTTGGAATTTTATGACGGTGGCTAGAGAGAGCGAGCGAGTCGCCGCATTTAATTTGATCCCGTCGTGATTAGTCGACCGGATCTTGCTTCGTTTTACCGAGCTGAAAGAGCACACGTTGTTATCATTGTTGGGGCGATTAGATAATACGCGATACAAAACAGGATTTATAGTAGAATGTTTTGTTTGCAGGAAATAAAAGGAGTTCTCAATGTCTACACTGAGGTAACAAAGGTATGCTCCGCCATGCTTTGGGAAATAATGTAAAAAGCAAGGATTTATTATTCGTTACTCATCATTAGGGATTAAATTTGTGAATTTCCATTGTTCTGAAGCTTAAAAAAATAAAACATTGAAACTCCTTTACTAAATCCCCCGAAAAAATAATATCTGGATGTAATAGCTTCTCCAGAGTTTTTGTATTCCCCAGAACTCTTTGCCGGAACCAAATATCGGTCTGGCAGTTGGGTACTTTATTGTACTTGCCACAGGCGATTAGCGCGAGATCTTTTGTAGCTGAAGCGTTTCACACTGCCCGTTGCCAGCAATGCAACCT
Organism: Anopheles rivulorum; assembly: GCA_018908115.1. Classification (NCBI taxonomy): domain Eukaryota; kingdom Metazoa; phylum Arthropoda; class Insecta; order Diptera; family Culicidae; genus Anopheles; species Anopheles rivulorum. The sequence continues at coordinate 14,416,995 of CM032179.1, forward strand.
GACCGAAAAGCGAGAACCAACAAGAACAGCAAACAAAACAATAACTTTGTTTCAGTTCAGCTCGCAACTGCAACAGCGAATGGTTACACCGGGAGCAAACTATATTAGCGTAGTTATCTTCGAACCCGATTTTCATCCCTTGTACCAAAAGCGTCGTTTGCTGAGGAGGTATATGGTTATGGAGAAATGAGCAAAATAAATAAGAAATAACACAAAACAACCCCAACACATACAGCTGGCGAGTGTAAAATAAAAACCCATCAAACAAAACACACCGATAAAACTTTTCCCGGGGTGGAGACAAACAAAAAAGGAAGCAACCGGGTGCACAACACCGAAATGGAATGCAATTTATTATTTCCTTGCACGAAAGGTGCTGAATAAAACACAAAACGGATGACCACCGTTGTGGGGAGCACAAAAACTTTACACACTGCCAGGATAAGGCATCCCTTCTTCCATACCGGTGCAAACAAAATATTGGTGGGGGAGAGAGGGTGGGAACGGTTGGTGGGAAAGCAGAAGTCAAAAAGTTACACCAGCAACAAAGTGGAATCCTTCCCCGAAGGGGACAGACGCGGATAAAAACAGTCCTGTTGAGGCAAAAGACACGAAACAAAGCGCAACATAAATTCTTGACCAAAACGGTAGCTTTTCCCTTTCTTTTTTGTGGTGGTGTGCTTTTGTTTTTCATTCATTTTCCGCTTGGTACAGGTACATGAGGGTGACTGGGAAGGGGGGTGGGGGTACATGCGGAGGGGAAGAAGGAAAAAGGTACAGTGAAAAATCATTTTTCCTAATCTTTTTCGCAGAAACGATATACACCGGATGGGACTTTTTTTTATCCGGATATAAGGAGCGCGATTCCCTAGGAATGGTACAAAACCGGGCAAACCTTCGTGCCTCCATACTGGGTCGTCCCATCATACGTAAAGTTGGCTCTTTCCCGTTATCAATGGGGTGTAAATTTATTGCACTCAAATTAAAACACTACCCAGCGCCTTTGGGTGGGGTGATCGTGGTGGTGATGCTGGTTTTATGGAACTTTTTGTTGTTGTGAAATAAATTCCACCGGTTCGAGAGGTAACGACCCCACCGTAAACCACCCTTCACTTCAAAGACAAGATGGAAGAATGGAAAAACGAGGCGAACGAAAGAGTGAGAGGAGAATGATTTGGGCGTAGAAAAAGTTAAAGAAAAATCCAACACCCCAAAATAAAAGCCAAACGCTTTTCTGGGACGTGTGGATTAAAATTCCTCCCCCTTTCCATTTCCTTTCTCTCCTCCTTACCCGCGACCTGGATCACTTCTCACCCCCCCCCCCCCCCCCCCCCCCCCCCCCCCCCCCCCCCCCCCCCTCTCCCATCCCCCCTGACCCCCCCCCCCCCCCCCCCCTTCTCTCTCCCCCCCTCCCCCCCCCTTCCCCCTCCCTTCCTTCCCCGGGGCGGGTCGAGGACTTCAGTCCATAATCTTAACACTATGTATGTGGTTACTGTGTGGGTGNCCCCCCCCCCCCCCCCCCCCCCCCCCCCCCCCCCCCCCCGTTTTGCTTACTGGGTGAAATTCCTTTCAAGGTCAGCCATGCCGAAACTCATCTGCGCCATCATGCGCCTTTCCACAGCATGATTGCTCCAGTTGTGCCCGTGGACTGTGTAAGGCAAAATAACACATGTACGCACGTGTGTGTGTGTTAGTTAAGGAAAGGAAATTAAACCCAAACAATGGTTTCCCCAGTTTTCAGGCCAGTAAAATAAATAAATGAAAAATCAAAAACACTGCCCACAAAGCGGTACCCACCACGGCTGATGTGGTGGCGGCGTTCGACACAAGTGAACGTTCGTGTCCCGAGAGATCCATGAATGAATTCGATGGATTTCGGTAGACACAAAAAGGAGAAAAACAAGAACACAAACAAAGAGGCCCCACAAATGGGCCAAAAATTCACCCATCCATAAGGTAATTGTTGAGATGAATTAGAAACAACGTGCTGAAGTCCATGGATCAGCGTTTGCAATAAAAGCGAACTCGAACTCGTTTCCTCTCACACCGAGGCTTGTGCAGGTTTTTGGGAAGCGATTTTTTGGGTTGGTTAACACGATGGTGGTTTACCTTGTTGCTGTCGATTTCATAAAATGCCGGCAGCAGCAATGAGCAGTTTTATTTTCTGTTTTGGTCTGGACCAACACGAACCCCATTTTTCCCATACGATTTCATGCGCATGCATTCGTGTGTTGAATGGAATGTTAACAAACGCTTAACTACTACCACTGGTTGGTGTTTTTTTTTGTTTTGGAAAAGGAAAAAGAGAGAGGGAGGAATTTTAAAATGTGTGTTCATTGCTTTAGACGCGTTTTAGACGGTGGGAAAAATTGTTTAGCCAAGCATAACTCACACTAGAAGTTTGGTGCACCGGTTCAAGCGTTGCACAGTGTTATGCTACTGGCGGCAATGGAATGCAAAATCAACGAACAGAAGGTTAGAAGGAAAGGGTACCAAACAAAAAACACAGATTCCCAATTTCATTTATTTTTTCCTTAAAATAACAAAAATTTTGTTTGCAAAACGATAACACGATTTTTTAGCTTAATCTGAGCTTTAACTGTCTTTTGAAACTGTTAGTGATGAATTGAGTTCTGCACTCATATATTTGGGTTATATTTTACAATTCAATTTTAATTTTGGATTGTAGTTTAATAACATAATTTAGAATTAGTAACCTTTAGAATTAGTAACCAAATCCTTCATTTGTCATATTTTAATAAAAATTTAAAAAAAACTTTATCTGAATTTAAAAACTGAATAAATTTGCATTGTAATAGAATTGGAGTAAATTAGATACATGTTTTTCCAGGGTCTCCAATTTTATTTCAGAAACGTATGCGCTAAATGAAAAAACTTGATAAACATAGCCAACCACAAGTTACTCCATCACGAAAACCATGCTACTGATGTTGCTTGCATTCCTGGTCCACTCCGTAAAAAAGGGTAGCTTAATTAATTTAGATCAATGCGTTCTTCGCTCCCCCGAGCGTAGTGGCAACATCGTGTAGCTTGCATAAAAGGTAAACATTGCACTCTCGCTCTAAAACAGTCTGTGCACAGGTTTGGAAGTGCATTTCAAACCGAAACGTTCTTCGGATTTTTCAAACGTCGTTACAACAGGCATGCACCGGATGCATCGGGATGAAAGTCTATCGCTGGCAAGATCATGAGCAAGCAAATGGGAGAAAAAACAAAACAAGAACAAAAACAAAATACACATGCAACAAACCACCTCCAGGGATGTTTAGGTAACATCCCCGAACGCGAACAGCTCGCCGTCTAAACTGTCCGATAACGATCAATCAAAGTGGAAAGAGTTTCCTGTGCCTTTGGCAGTGTTTATGTTATATAGAAGGTATAAGAATAATCGTACACATCCTCCAAACACGTTGGTTTTATGTCTTGATCAACAACGGAAACATGTGCGAAACATCATTAAGAGGAATGGTTAATATATTGCATGGCGTATGAAATGCTTTCAAAGGAGCGTTTTGTTTCTGATTTCGATGAATTTCTTTGGATGTTCATTATTTCAGAAGCATTTTCGAAAGAACTTTCCCTCACTAGATAGGAATAGAATTGAAAATTAAAAAAAAACTTGATATTTCAATTGTTCTTACAACAAAGACTGTTTTTACTCATCTTATACACTAAACAAAGTGTAAAACGATTGCATGTAACGCATCTGAAAAAATGCACACTGTAACCATACAAATGCCTCCAGGACACTGAACCCAAACTGCACCACAAAACCCGATGGCCTTGCAGAACTTTTCGCTTCGTTCACCTGGTTGGGGAGTGAATGCGAATGTCACACATATTGTCCAATGTGCTAGCTACACCCAAGTGAGTGCACATTCGTTCGGTGGTCGTTTGTACGTTTCGCATGCAAATTCATAATTTTTGCACCTCGTGTCTACAGGCCACTGACGCGCGCGGTAAATGAAGTATGGGCGCAAATAATGCAACAGAAGAAAGGATAATTGTGGGAGAAGCAAACAACAAAAGCAGACACAGATCTGAAACAATTTTCACCCTCAAAAGGGAAACGCCAACCGCAACGGCCACACGATGAGGAGTCCCAGGCATGTGGAAATTGAACCATTTTTCACGATGAAAAGCGTTGCTGCACTTCATTTGCATTGGTAGCGGTGATTTTCCTTCGCACTCTGCTTGGGTTGAGTGGGAAAAAGTGGGCAAAGCTCGTTTTGAGAAAAAAAGCAACCAAATGGGGAGAGATTATAGTAATAATGCAAAAGTGAACCTGCATATACACAAGTGTCTGCTGCATGGCGGTGGATTCAAACATGCCAAAAAGAGACACGATAAGCACCGACAGGGATGCGTGTGTGGTGAGGGTTGTGTCATTTGCAGTGACCATAAAAATTAACTCACTGCCACACGGACACAGAACGTTACACAATTGAGATAGTGTGTTTAATTAAATCAGTTTGCTTCGCAGGAGGGTGTTATTTGATTACGGCATCAGGCTAAAAAGCAAAAGGGAAGTTAATTAAGCCCGGCGAATGGATTTTTATTCATATAAAAATTATGATAGTACAGCACAACTGTGCGACAAAAGATGACAGCAAAACATGTTGATTCTACCGGTGGGGCGAATAACAAAAAACAAAAAGCTTCGAAGAAGGAATCGAAACATGTTCTGCTTTACAACAAAAAAAAAGCAATAATAACAAAGAATTGCGCCACCAATCTATGATTAAATAGTGCTCACGGGTTAACCCATGATTGACAAGCGTGAACAGTGTGTGTGAGAAGAACGTCATACACGTTTTGCGCCAAACCTGTCCACCCGGTCCCGTTGACGTATTAGTGCTCAATCCGGTCGGCGGTACCATTTGATTACAGCAGCGCGCCACGCTCAGTACCAGGGGTATTGTAGTAGGCGGCAGCTGCATCGCCTGTGTGGAGGAAAAATCGCAACACGGGAAAAAAAAAACAAATCAACGCCGGACAAACGATCACATCAACCTTCATCGTAGTGTCTTCGCATCAGTATGCCAGGACTGGACGGAACCTGATAGACCGGCTCAGCAAGAAGGCAACCAAATCGCCCATCCAGTTCTACAAGTGAAGTTCGTGTAGGAGTTCACTCTCCTTTTCATCAGTTCGCAACCTCCCACCATCACCACCTTCTTTTTCACCCCAAAAGGTGTTTGACGTCTGGTGGGGCTTACAAACACACAAGAGACTCGGGATAGTTGTTTGTTCCCGGCTCCTACAACTCGAGCATCTTGTGGACGGATGTGTGTTTGCCTGGGTGGTTCGGTCACCATACCTGGCCATCAGCAACAATCAACTGTTGGGACGCCTCGCAATGCCAATTCCACAAGTACCAGCCGGCAATGTGCATGGAAACCGAGGACCTGGTGAATAGCTTCTTCTGGTGACGAGACGAATCGCCAACGAAGTTGCCGCGGGCAACGGTTCCTAGGAAATGGGAGACTGCATCATAGCCACCCGGTGAGGTGTGGGACGAGTTTTGCTCGATCGTACACCCAATGCCTAACGCGGAGAACCTTCTCCTGATGAACTGGCCCCCGACCAGCGAAGAAGCAAACCAAACCCAAAACCGGTTGTTGTCTGTCAACGGGTTCGCCAATTCTTCGAGTTGACGGCATCCCCCGTGTGTGTGTGTGTGTGTGTGTGTGTGTGTGTGTGTGTATGAGTATGTGTGTACTTGTGGCTGGCAGCAATTTGCGCCTTTCGCCAATAGGGGTGAGTCACACACACATACACACACACGCTCACGGCCATCCTCGAAGGCAACAAGGTTTCCGACACCTCGATCCCGAACCCAAAAGTTCCTGTGCACCGAAGATCGTCAAGATCTCGCAGTCTCGGACATTGGGCTGGGCGCTTGTGTGTGTACATCGATATTCCTTATTCCTTCCCCGTTTCGGAATGTCCGAGCGTGGTGTCCCTTTCTCCGACGCAAGCTTACCGGTGCCCATACACCATTATCAAGGAATGTGCCGGGTTTTGTTATTATTGAACGCTAAAGAAAAACAACACCGCATAGCGGCTGCTGCTACCGGATGAAAACGGATTGGAAAACCTTGCAAGCGTTGTGTCTGGAAAGGGAAGTACATAAAAAAGCTAATGGATTGGCACTTGGCTGCCAATGTGAATAACGCGAGAAGCGAACAGCGAAACATCACCGAGACCAGCGCACGATATAGCGGGCGACGACGACGACGGGTGATTTCTTTGTTTGTGCACCCAGATGCAGGTTCTCGCGCTCGCTGTTACACATTCCTGTTCTCGAGAACCCGGCCCGGTTCTGGACGGCGTGCCGGAGAGAAGGAACGTAACGCAGCAAGAATATCATACTTTACGGATGTGCATGGTTCGAATATTCTTCCCTGTCTTGATTTATATGGCACACTGGGAAGAGATGGCTGGCAGACACAGCACAGCAACTGCTGCACGACCGAGCGAATGAAAAACTTTTCGCCCATTGCATTGTAATAAAAATGGTTCTGTGTTTGCTAGCTAGAAAAGTGCAACAGATACGGTACGCCTTTGTGATGGTTGCATACTGCACGAATAGTTTTCAATTTAAACTGTCCGTTGGAATGTTTTTCATATTGTAGTATGATAGAAAGGTATTTTTTAAAGTGGAAATATTTTCTACCGCATGCTTGGAAGGGAATGATTATTGTTCTATGTGCGAAAATTTAATATTTTCCACACATCTGGAAAACTCCTCCGCTGTATTCTTACAAGATACAAGTGTCTAAAGTTGAGAGTTCTAAACACTCTTGACACATAGGGTTAGTGATGTGCATACTGAATTAGAGTGAATAAGTCAATTCAAAGCTCCACGAAGAGTTCTTATTGCACATTTGCAATTTAAGTCTTTAAGATTGATTTTTTAGATATTTAACACAGTGGAGTAAGCTGGTTTGCTATTTTAATCTCGGCGGCACTATATGAAGTTAAATCAAAGTTAATTAAATGGTCAACTTTTCTGATTCACTTACTGACTCATTCTAGTGACTCACTCAATCTGATTTAATTTCTCCAATAGTGTTGGTATTCTCACCTCCCGTGCATACGTAGAGCATGAGATTCTATAGAATTCTATATAATTCTTTATTATGAACCTCAAGGAATCATCAAAAATCATGAATCTTCGGTAGCTTAGGAGTATATACAGTATGGTTATTTTAATGTTTTTGCTTTATTTATAGTACCTTGAATAATATAAGAGTATTCACGCAACACGACCGACTACACACTGATTTTATTTGTTGAAACTCCCTAATATTTGAAACAATCAATACAACAAAACAAACAAATTAATGAACAAATTCCTCACTCCTAAGAAGTTTTGGGTGCTTCGAAGCACAACAGTTCGACACATGTGCATACAAAGAGTAAAACATGAAGACATCTAATTGTGTTATGAACCTCAGCTTCGTACGAAAGCAGAGTTTTCCACACATTTGCAAACCTTCTTGCATTTTCGCCTTATTTCGCCCAACGAGTCAATTAGTACACTGAGCTGTGCCAAACCTTGGCCCATTCCACGAAAAGTGTACGAATGAACAAATTCTGAGAATAGGAGAGGGCATGCAAATTTTTTTCCAACGCAACACATAATAAAAAAAGAAAACCAATCGTAAAGCGGCCGGCAAGCGAGCCGAAACTAATTGGATTACGTTTTTCGAGCCTTCTTTCTTCGTCCGGGGTACTCGGGGGCAGCTAGATTTTCCGCGACATGGTGGTGAAAATCCAAATCACATTCTCAGCCTCGGCTCAGACAGAAACGATGGCTGAAGGTGATTGCTAATTGCCAAACAGCCTGGTTGTTATGTTTTTTTTATATTATTTCCGATTACACAAACTTCTATTCCGATTTGGTTTGTGGCAATTGGATCGTACTAAAGCTGTCTGTTTGGTATTGGATTTGGTGTTCTTCAGTTAGATTTGCATAAACTTGTGGATTATCCAACTACCGGTGTTAAGAGAGTGTCCAGAACTACCAAAGAAATAATGTTGGTGTGTAGTGACGAAAAGTAGTGTAATTCGCCTCATTTCAACCCTCTTGCACGTGGAGCCAGAGGTTGTCACGATCTAGTGAGGGTGTTTTAGGCACAATTTTCATCCATCTTTACAAAACCGCCGACTTTGGTTTGGCCTCGTTTTTGTATTTCCTTTTCCCACCCAACCCTTCAAGTGAACCTTCCTACATATATACATATTAGCACACACACACACGCGCGATCGTGTGCTGTAGGTCACTGTGTGTCCATCAAAGTCGCACCCATACACAACTTGAGGCGCTTGCGAGAAACACTGGGCCGGAATGCCGGGATGGCTGCGCTTTCCCTTTCCCTTTTTACCCGTGATTGGGTGGTGGGCCTGATTCGATCTCGACACGACGCGATACACGAGAAAGAAGTTACAGCAACAGCGGTGAACCAGGGTGAAGAAAGTTTGCTCACAGTTTCCCCCCCAACGAGATGAGTCTCCCGTGGTTGTGGCTGAAGTACCCCAAACGGCAACGGGAAACGGAGATAAAGCAACGAAACGAAACACTGCGTTACTTTTACGACCCCCGACAAGCACAGGCCTCGCTGATGTCCAATATCCCCATGGTTGGTTTTCGAGTACGGGAAGTAAGACAACAGCGAGAGCGGTGTGGTCTTCCGTGCGATAGTTTTCGCGAAACTTGCTCCCCTTTCACGCAAACCGGGCGGCTCGGCAACGTATCGAAGTTTCGGCATCGGACCGCTCGCGACATGAAGGCGAAACCTACACACAGCTGTCGACTCTACAAGGTTTTTACCCTCGAACGAATTTTGCAGAGGTTGTTCCGCCTTTACCGTAGCCTATTGGTGGCTCGCTTTTGTGAGATGTTCTCTTTCCCTAAGCTGCTTCGTATCTAGTTTCGAATGGTTGTGTTTATTTCACTGCCAAGTTCACTTGGTCTTACGCGAGTGTTAGTGACGCGTCGTGATGGATGTATGCCAAGGTATAGAGAGCTAGGTGCTGGAATGTAACAGTTTTTAAGCAACAAAAAAGGTCTTTTTGGATAAACGGGTCAGGTTTTATAAATAATTCATCAAACAACTTGGATGTCCTTAATGTTACAAAATTCCAAAATATTCAATGACAAATACAGGTTAAAGCTCGGTATTATCATTTCTCCAACACCTTTTTGCAACAGCCAATGTTCTACTGTGCATTGGATCCGACCAATTCCACTGGGTCTGTAAATATCTAAGATTAGGGCACTGAGTTCCAGAATAGGACTACACGCTACACACGAAACCACAACTTCATTCGATTTCCAAAATCCTAATAACTTTTGCAAAACATCAGTTGTCCATGAAAAGTTATTCAACAAACTGGTGCATAAAGCTTATTATAACCATATTTGATTGTTGGCGCTGTGTAAAAACCTGGTCGATCTCCGGATTCATCAGTAAATTTCCCATGCAGGAAATTCAAAACACTGGAAAAGTTTACGATGTATCATACGCTCATGGTTTGCCAATATCCATCGCCCACCGCCAATATCCACCAACAATGATATACAATGATGTTTCCAAATAATTACACATTCCAAACAGACACTTCATCCTATCATCAAATCGACGGCTAATGATTAGCTTAACTGGATCGCAATCGCATGCGAGAGCTACATGAACAAGTTCGCTAGAACGTTGCGAATGGGAAAATTGGTAACGAGCTCAGCTATTGAGTGTTGAGCGTGCTGGTACGATATGTGCGTAACAACAGCTTGTTTTCTAGGTGCTGCGATGAAAGTGTGATCCATCAGAGCAGAGCGTTCGGTTTGCATGATAATGGTATGATTAATGTGGGAAAGGTGGGAAAATTCCTTGGGCAAATCAGCTGCAGACACGGGGAATCATTGGGATGTGCTGTGAAGAGCCTCGTAACTAGACTGTTAACCCTGTGAGTCAATATTTTAATGTTTGGCGATGCGAATTTAGGCGGTTTTTGCGGATCATCACAGACAATTGATTAGCGTGAAAATCCACCAATTTTGCAACAGAAACACATCGTCTGCGGAAGGTTCAATTAATATGCTGATTAATTAATGCGTCCATTTTAGAATGGCTAAATGCGCAATCCAGAGCGTGATTGATTTGTGAGTATCGGTCGGTATTGATTACAGAAATGCCAATCATTTCATTTTCGTGGGGGTATTCTGCATCATCTCATTTTTTTTTTATTATGTTAGAACGGAGCATCATCTCATTTGACTGATATGAATATGCAGTGATAGCTGAGAATGTCAGTACTTTATGGATATGAGTATTAATTTGCTGATTGATTAATAGTTTAGAGTGGCCTTTTCAGATATTGTAAAGGAATTTATTAGCTCCATTGACCCAAAGTTCATAAAATATAAATATTTCTGCGCTTTAGTGTAATCTTACACATGAAAGTTCATCTGACAAGCAAGCAATGTAGATGTAATTATTCCCACAAAAGCACTCACGAAAGTCGCGCAAGAAAAGAGTAAGAACTGTTGCACAAATGCCGTCATTCATTCCACTGCAATGCACGCAAAAGGTCAGTAATGAGCGAAAATCGACCATACAGATGTCAATAAAGCTGGAAAACTTCGAACCAGCGGCAAAAACGACTGTCCACCCAGTCCACCATTCAACATGCACCAAATCATGTTAACTACCGTTCCGTTCCACCCGTCAATGGGGCGGCGTTTTTGCGCGAGAAACTGAGCGCTCAATCTAATTTACATGCAACTGTGCAAACGTCCCGTGCCTGGTCCCCGTGTGGTTGATGGGAATTCAGGCAGGGAAAGAAATGTATATATCAAACCTATTAGTGGTGCGCTCATTTACATTGGCTCGGACAAACGTGACCATCGGCCTGAAGTCACAAAACCACGACGTCCCCGCGTATCGCTCGTCTTGGTCAGCTGTGATACGCCGTGTGTGTGAGTGTGTGTGTCTCCCTAAAGGTAAAACATTGGAACGGGTTTGTACCGAGACAAAAGCACCATAACTTTCCGGTTGTCGACTAAGCCTGCTTCGAGCCCGGGCACTTCCTACCGGCTACTAAAGGGGCCATCAACCATAAAGCGGTTCAGTTTCATATTGGGCTGGGTTCGTTCGTCGGTTTTTCTTCCAAAGCTTAATCGTGCTGGCTCATTTCGTTATGCCTTTGGCTCCCATGCTACACACCGTTTGCCCCGAAACCGATCGCAACCGGGTGTAGTGGGGTGGCTTTGATTTTTCTCCTTCCCGCTCAGCTTGAATTAAGCTTAAAGAGCCGAAAAAATATGCATTTTGCAATGTGCAGAACCGCACCGTGGGAAGGGTGCGCGTGAGGGTTGAATTTCGATGCCGAGGTGGCGCTTTGTGTGCAGTTTTTTTTTCTTCTCACTCTCCTGCCATTAGTTTTTAAGCTCTTGCTGCAAACTCAATCCCAGACACATTAATGCGGCAGGCAGGCCGAACGAACGCAATGGATGGAATGTTGATTCACGAAAAATGGTTCACCTCGGCGGCATTCGGTGCTGCGTGCCTTCCGAAAGCCTCGACCAAACCATTCCGCACGATGGCAGGAAAGGGTGTAAGAATCGCTATTTCTTGCCATTCTTATCTCGCGAACGTGTAGAAAATCATGTTGCTTCGGTGAACTTTGCCCCTGTTTCGCCCCAGTCCTAGCCTTCCTCCCGGTCCCGCCTTTAGGGTTGGTCTAACGTATTCATTTTTGTTCTTGTTTGTTTTTGCCGGGTTTGCACTCTCACAAGCGAAGGTCAGCCACTGTTTTGGTTCGAAGTTGGCAGTAAATGCTGGGAGATGTCATATGCAAGAGTGGTTTATTCAATTCTCAAGCTCAGTTTGTCGAACTAACGCAACATGAACTTTGTGATGCAAAAAGAAATGGAAAAGAGCAATCATTTGCTTCAAGTGTTTCTTAACACAGTTTTGCAAAATTATTGCACCCAATTTAACAAACTTTGACGAAACAAAACTTAAAAAAGCACAAAAACAATATATAAAAAAAATAGAATACGTGGTGTTTATAAACTTTGTTTGCAGTTGAGAATGCAATAAACCAAAAAACGAAAAACAAATATACAATGAGGGAATAATACAGGGAAGCGAGAAAATAACAGAGAGGAAAACGAAACTAACTAAAAACGGAGTTGATAATGAACTGAAGTGTGCTGGTCGGTCGGTGAAAGATGAATTTGCATTCGCTTTCTTTCGAGCACTAAATGCATTCAATCTCCTACTACCGCTGTTTGATTTGGCATCATCGAACCAAAAAAAAAATACAAGAGGAGAACTCTACATAGCGATAGCGATAGAGCGGGTAAATGTAGAAAAAAAGAGATAGAGAGAGAGAGAGAGAGAAAAAAAAGAAAATGGCTAAAAGCACCCACGTTTTACGAGATAATCACGGCCATCATCATCATCATCATCATCATCATCATAGTGAACGATGAGCAGAGCGTGCGTGTGCGTAAAGTTGCTGCCCGGGCCCAGTTTTTGGACAGTTGAATGGATGCACTTTTACTAGCGTTTCACACTGATTCGCACCACCACGCGGCAAAACTGCAACGTTTCGGGGGAGGTTTTTGGTTTTTTGCTCTTCACACTACCAGGCGGCCGCCTTTCATTGCCACCTAGCTCTGCATACACTAGCGCAGACACGCTGCTGGACGCACAATCCAACGAGCGCGCTTTTCACGAAAACCGAATTAATTACTTCATTGACCTTTTTTTGTTCGCGCTCGTTTTACTTTGCTTTGCTATCACCAAACAGAAAACTGTATTATAATAAACATTTAAACCAAAAAAAAAAAAACAACAACGACAACGCAATATTGTTTTCGGGATGGCTTTTGCAAGTTGACAGAAGACAGAAGGAAGGTGTTTTACATTTTTCCACGGTACCGAATGTTGTTGTGATCGCCGATTAAGCGCATACACCATACCGGCACGAGATGCGACGATAACACCGCCACTTCAACCAGGTGGAGGGGGGGGGGGGATGAATGAGTTGACCATCTCCCAAACAAAAACTAACGAACTCGAAACGGGGACTCAGTCGTTAACCGTGGAGGAGCTAACATTCCTTCTTGCTTCTTCGCACACACAATAAATGGACCAGAAATCAGAGGTCGCACACGTACACACCTTGCACCATTTGCGCAAAACGCACGGTCATAAACGAGACACAAACACGCGCTCGCGCGCACACACACACTGGGCACAACGGACATCAACCGGGAAAGGGATTTTCGAATGCAGTTTCGAACGGACGATGGCGAACTCGAAAATTGCAACTGCACTTGCAAAACATCAAAGCGAGCGAGCCACCGGCTTAGGGTGCTGGGTTTTTGTGCAGTGCCGTACGCGCCAATTATTAATTAACATTTACTTTCCCATTCCACCACCACTGTTGGCGCCACCGATCGTCGATACGCGTTCGCGGCAGCTCGTGCGAACAGCATTAGCCGAATGGACAACAGCACTTCACTCACTTAGTTTGGATATGTTACTTTATAATTTGTGTGTGTGTGTGTGTTTGTGTGTGTGTGTGGTGAAGTTTTTTCTTCTTCTTCTTCTTCAACCAACTCCTCCTTTTTTGCATCAGCGTTTTTTGATTTGCGCTTTGCAGTGTGGCCACATTTAAAACGGGGCTGCCCTAAACTTGCAACAACAACAACAACAACAACAACAGCAAACAAAAAAAGCTACCGAACACCCATTCCGCACACACCTCACACATAAAGCTTTTAATGTAGTTTTTTTTCCTCTTTTTTTTTGTTTCTTCGCTCTTTCTGCTGCTGCGTGCGGGTTTCTATTTTCACCGTCTTCCGCGAGCCAAACGCGCCGCGGCGGCACACTATGATTCGCGTGCCTGTTTGATATGTTTTGTTTTGTTTTTATTTTTCGGTACACCACACGAGGGAGTCGTGGCGGCGAGTTGCGTTGCCGAAAAACGCCGTCACGCAGCGTGAGCTCACCAACAACACGACAGCTGGCGACCGTTAGACAGAACGGTGCGCCTTGGCTGTGAATGCACCGCCGTGTTCGCAGAGTGCAGCAACCTTTATGCACTTAAAATACACCCGCAGCTTACACCCGTGGACGGATGCAGAGCAGCTAGTTTGGATGGAGGTTTATTCACCATTAAGCAGCAACACACGCCAACCGGACTGTGCGCGACTTTTGACACGATCACGATCACTCGCGCACCATCCGGAGAACACATATATAAAAAAGCACGCTACGTTGCGTCGCGATGGAAACGAAGAGATGAACTGAGGCGTTTCGGCTTGCACTGGCAAGCTACAAGCCGACTTGGCATGGGGAGCAAACATGGAGCCCACACGCTTTCTCACGCACGTACACAACTTCTCTCACTCTCTCGAGTGGGGTCGATCTCTCGCGCGCGCTCTCTCTCCTGCGCGCTAAGTCGAGCGACGCAAACGGCTCTTTTTATGGTCCAGTTTGCATGCGTTCTCTCTGTATCTCTCACCAACACATTTGCTCCCTTTGCCACGCACTAAGCCTGTTAAGATTCGCGAAACTTTCTTGTCTGCTATTTACATCGGCGCAAAGGTGTCGAACCTCCTCACAAGCCGATGTTGTAGCTAGCTTAATTTTTACAATGCGTTTTCGCGAATCAACAGAATAAATTTAAACAATTAATAAATGGAAATAATGCATTAAATAAATGCATTATTGTTAATATTTCAATCACTTCAAGTGAAAAACATTTGCGAATTTGTTTGCTCTCACTGTTTTGCTGCCACATGTTTGTTTTCCTCTGCCGTTTTTAACGACATTTCTATATTATTTTCGATTAAGAGGAACGAGATCATTTCAACAATTGCTTCAAGTTGAAATGGAATATTTTTAAAATTTCGACTTGTTGTTGAACATGTTTTCAATGAAATAGATTATTAACAAAACTTCGTTGAATAATTGAAGAATTAAAACTGTGCGCAGAATAATATTAATTTTAGTCTAAACTCCGGAACGCAAGAACAAATGTTATAGCTTCACCTCAAATATTCCACTTCAACTGGAAACGATTTCGGATATAATTCTGATGTTTTCACTTGCACTCACAAATTCTAAAAGTAAATTTGTTGCTATTGTTCGATAATATTATATTGTTGAAGTAAAAAAGTAAAATATAAAAAAGAAGCTAGATCTTTTAAAGCGGCAAAAAGTCATGTCGTACAATTTTCCTTCCTTAAACGATAATTAACTAATGCAGGAACTTGTTAAATTAAAAAAAAAAACATCGATTTTCTTCACAGTAGAAAAGTATAATTCTACCACGTTTGAAGGTTTGACGCTCTTAATTTCAGCCGATTCTGAAGCTCACTTTAGCTCCCCTTCTTTTTCGACATACTTTCTACATTTTGCGTGGCCCTTTTTCGCTCCAGCTCGCTGCTGCTCTCTTCAATAACCGTTCGCTCTTTGCTCTGTGTGAAAAGCCGCTTAGCGGTTCATCTGCACCGTGTCCGCCTTTCGTATCAAACGATTTTTGTTGGTCTTCACCCTGCACAGTCTGAACATTTCTAAGGTTTCCCTTTCCGATGGTAACGTTGTTCAGTTGCTTCGGCTTCATTTGTTCTCGATTTGCGACTGGAGCAGGGTGATGCTAAACCGCTCCCAAGAGCGATCGCTCACTGATCGAGGCTGGAGATCACCGGAGTATGTATATGCCCATGTATATGATGCGCTCTTCTACGCTCTCGTGGCCATCTTACGCTCGGCTCAGAGCTCTACCTGACGATCTTTCTTTTCGCCGGTCACCGCAAAACGGTTGGTGTGCCGTTTGGTTTCCTTCATCGGTGCAGCTTAGCGCGAACTGGTTTTTCTTTCTGATGGATTGTTGCGTTCGGAATGGGAGGAATGAAATGAAGAATAAAAAAAACACACACACACACACACAGGTTCTCACAGGCCTTCCATATACAAGTAGAAATGTTGCTGAATTGGCGGCGACTTTCAGACGGTTCTGAATGAACCGTTTTATGAGCGGTATTAGAAGGGATGTGTTTTACAGCAGTACCAAACCATCCTTAAGCAGTCGGTAGAAGTCGCTAACATCGGCTAACAACATGTTATAATACTGCATCATTAGATAGGAAACTTGGAGCTTAAACTTCCAATTATTCCATCTTCAATCAATAATTCAGAAGAAACATTTGTTAACCACCATCTCTATGGCGGAAGCGATTTGATTTCAAGCACTCACTTCAAGTGCACCGAGAAGATCAATGGCTGGAATGCAAACATGCGTACCATAACCCCCATCGGGAATCCATTTCTTTAGGCGCTATGTAAATAATTTCTGATTTCAACCGTACTAAATATGCTTCGAATGCGTAGATGCAAATGTACTTAAATACTCTCTTCTCGATAAGAGTTTACATTGTTAATCAAACGGCGGTTGTTAAGCTGTTATCAAGCAGCAGTCCGTTAATGAGGTATTATAAGGGAAATGCAGTTACATTTACAAAAAAAATATGATGTAACATTAATTTTAGCTGATTCACTGACACTGAATGTTTTTTTCTTAACCCATGAGTGCATTCGTGTGGGATCATTATGATTAATTATTGTAAGCAGTTACTGGATCTGATGGATTGATGTGATGGTGTGAGAAAAATTGAAGCTCTATACTAGCTCTTGTTACATCGAGGTGACTTAATAATGCGAGCTGTTTTGATCTGAATACAAATAAATTCTTAATGATAAATTAAACTAAACTTGCAATAAAAAGCCATATTTCATGCATTCATTTTTTGGAAGATCCAGAAATAGATAGAACATAATTTATGGCAACTTGATAGCACAAACGAATTCGTTCATTTATGTTTGGTCCTATCAAAAATCTCTTTTATATGAACGCAAATAAACTGTTCACCGTACCTGGAACATGATAATACGGACCTTATCATGCGTTATAATGAGCAAACGATGTTCGCTGTAAGCCAGAACCCGGATACAGATGAACGCATTATTTGCCAACTGTCACCTGGCCCTGTCACCTTCGCTGCACACGTTATATCAGCAAAAAAAACCCTCGGTACGGTGACCAATGGTTATCACTTCCTTTACACTTACCTGTGGGAAGAGAAATGAAAAATGCAAGAAGAAAAAAAATCACATTAATAATGGTTGTGTCACCTTGCTGTAAGCACACACAGAACAATTTGGTTCATTATGTGCAATCTTGCACAGTGCGCGATTGCGATATAGCTGATATGTGGCTGGAACACGAACATTATACTCAACCCCGAGTACAATCCCGATCAACAGTGGGACATCACACGGCCATGAATCAAATCCGTACATTCCAGGAAGGGTGGGGGTTAGGACGGGAGGAGGGGAGAGGGGGTGGGTAGGAACAGAGAGCAAAACGAAAAAATGCACCCCCAAAATACCGCAAAATGACACGACCCCTTTACGTTTCCCATGACATCGAGAGCGTTGGGGTTGGTTTTTGGCAGGCAGACCCCGTTAGCAAACGGACAGCTGGCGGTGAGAGTTCGATGGTTTTCGTGTTAATGGCGCTGACAATGTTAATTATTAAAACAAAAACAAAAAAAAACAACAGCAAGAACATGAAAATGTCCCATCCCAACGGTTCAGAGCGTTTTGGGGGGATGAAATACTTTTTTTCTCGTTAAATTCATCACCAACCCATTGCATAAGGGTCACCCGTTCCCCGGCTGGAATGGAATGGTAGAACTGGAACCTCCAAGTACTGCTTTAAAACAAAAAAATGAAGAGTCGGCTGAGGTTTGTTTCGTGGACGTTCGTTAAATGTTGCTCACTGATTTCGGGTTGTGTTTGATGTAATTAAAATGGAAACATAAATACACAAAAAGGTATGCAGAATATTTACGCCCCACTGGAGAGGTGGCGAGATATAAGATTGAAAAAGACCACTTCTTCTCTGATCTCTACCGCTCAATGCAAAGTTGTACGGTCGAAACGGAACCCAACCTGAAGGCAATGTGTCATTTTTATTCCGGTTGTGTAGCAAGCAGGAGAGAAGAGGAACAACGGAAGAAATGCCTACGATCCCCGTTTCCCATAGATTGTTTTTTTTGTGATAACACGGAGAATGATTTGTATGCGTTGCACCGAATGCAACCTAGGTGTTAGCAACTTGTTACAAAATATTCTCGTGAAAGGCTGCGAAAAGGGAGACGACAAAACATTTCTTCTGTGAAGTTCACACGACACCGAGAAAACGGCTGCGATGGTTACGGGAGGGCAGTTGGCTCGGTATGTTCTTGCATATAATATCTTCCCCCTTATGCACACACACACACACACGCACACATATGCCCGAAGCTCTTCTGTACTAGATATGTGCTATCGTACGGGGCCTCAAACGATCGCAAAACATTAGCAACACCTGACCTAATGACATCGGAGATTTATGTGCAAAGGGTTTCGTTGTTTGCTTTCTCTGGAAGCCGAAGAAACAGACACGCGGGCATGGCCATCATCTTGTGTACATTGTTTTCGGGCGGATAGGATGGCGGGAGCGCAAAAATTAGCACGAACAACAAACTGAACAGCCGAATGGGTGTGAGAGCATGGTGTATGTAACGCGCCCTAGAAGAAGCAGTGATGACGGGATGGCTTTATATGCGCACGCACACACACATATGTACATATAAACCTTCCCACCGTACGTACCACCCCGTAGGAGATTCCAGCCAATGTTGTTGGGATGATGTAAACACGGATAATGTTTTAACCGTAGCAGCATAAACAAGGGAGATGAGTGTGTTTGTAATGCTTCTTTCGCTTTTTTTCCATTCCCGCGTTTGCGGAAATTGCACAAGGGTATTAGTGCAAATTAGCATTAGAAATTCTATTTTTTTACACACACACACACCCCATGGTGTCAAAGCTTGGACAGCTGTTAAGCTATCACTTTTGACCTACATCATATGGGAAGATTATTTCATGTCATTTAGAGGCACATAATCCCACCTAATTTGTCACATATGTAAATTGCACACCCATCAGCTGCCGTTGTGGAGTGATGCCATTGGGTTGGTGTACAATTTTGCGGCTATAAAAGCTCTTTCTCCAAGCGCAAAGAATGGGAATTTCAATTAACGAAATTAATTTCCACACACAAATTGAAGCTTTCATTTAATTGTTTGACTATCGTTAAATTGAACACTCAATAACTTATTGACGATCGTCCTGATGAGAATAAAAAAAAAACTTATTGACGATAAAATTTCTTGCTAAAGATCCTTTCATTGTACATATGACTGATAGTTGCTTTTTAATTGCAGCTGATAAACACTTTTTTTTTTTGTTCTCATCAGACCGGCCAGGCCGTATATCAACTGATAAACACATAGACGTATTAAATTTATTTTTCCGAAGTTTTCATCTTTTTTCGATAGAAACAGTATCATCTGTAGAAACACTTGATCTATTTGAAAGTTTGGCAAAAATGATACACAAATCTTAAATAATCATCAAAAATCAGCTATTCAGCAGATCGATTTGTTCATTATAATAAACTTATTATTTACTTGGTATTATCGGTACATCTATGCATCGTTGATGTATACTTAATAATGAGAATGTATTTGGAACCGGAAGTTTATGACAAAACTTATATTTAATTAGGGTGTCTTCCATAAATTGATTTTTGTGATTATACTGTAACAGTCTTAAATATCAAACATTCAGGATAGTGAATCGATGCCTAGTATTAGGGATCTTTTCACCAACATTACATTCTCCCTAACAATACGGGATCGACTAGTCCGAATTCGTGTCAGTGATAGTTGTAAAACATCTGAGAACCTCTGGCGAGTGTACAAAACCTATTTAGTTTCGATACTAATATACTATGCCTCTGAGACACCCTGTCCGAAACTATCGAAACGATTCCAGTCGTGAACAATACAATTATATTCAGATTTTGGGTCAGGTATGTGTGGAAGGACCTTGAGCTCCCTTTTAGTTAGAACATTTAATTCGGCATGCTCCTCTGGGGTCAGTATGTCATTCGAGCGATACCGGACGACCCAGCCCATAAAGATTTTAAAGGGTCTTCCACATGGGCAGAGAAGGCGTGGTAGGCCAACAATGTGAAGTCCATAAGTCCGGCAGAAAAGCGCAAGATGGGGAATTTGCTCACTGCAGCGCTTAAGAATCAACAATTTAGTGGCCATGGCCAATAGAATTTAGATTCTTCCCAATCATTCGTTAATTATTGATGATGAAAAGCATATGAAAATTTTAAATTTACAACTTTACGGTACACAGATTTTTGAAAAATTCTGATTACTGGTTAGCAACGCATTGTTTCTAGAAAGACGCCTTCACTTACGTTACACGCCGTAACTTCATTGTTTGTCAGTAAAATCACCAATTTCAATTTTTAAATTTTGAACAAGTTCATCAAGAAATATTAAAATGGTTTTGAACAAGCTGTCTATATTTTTCCTTGAACTTTCAAACTGACTGTAATCTAGAGCAACTAATTTGTATGACGAAGTTTCGCCTCACAACAGTAAGCCTGCACATGGGTTTTGTGTATGAAAAATAACATTAAAATATTAATACCAAAGCGTACGCCCGGCAGGCCATTATTGAATACCGGCACGCAGTCAGCCCTTCACTGCTACACTTCATCATCAGACGAATGGTGCGCGGTGTACAATCGATCCGGGCTTATTATTTCAGATGATGGGTCGTGTGAGCTCGAACAGCGACGCGTCCCGTTCGTGCCACGGTGTTTGTTCACTAAACAACGCGAGGCTTATTTTTCCACAGCGTCCGCTTGTTACATTGTACACGGGGTCCGAGAATGCTGCTCGGTGCACGAACCGGCGTACCGGAGACCGCCAATGGGCGCGCACATTCTGAACAGATTAAATTCTTCGCCCGTTCCGAAACCGTCCCCAAGGGTGTGGTTCGATGGTGATCCAGCTAGGGAATGGGGATCGTACCGAAGGCAAGGAAAAGGAAGCCCCGTACGAGAGCTCGAATTGCGCGTATCCGTGGCCATAGTGCGTGGGGAATGCAAAAATCACTGAATTCTCCGGCCATGATCGGAACGGGGTGGGTAGTTGCTGAACGCGGCCAGAACAGCAGCGAAAACGTCTGTTCACGGAGCGTTGACTAAGAAAGGTTCTCATTGCGGTAAAACTTCAAACAGCGCATCAACACACTCGACCACGTTGGCGTCGGATTCTTCCGATTGTGCACAGCAAAGAGAAAAAAAAACAACAACCAAACACACACATAAATGACGGAAGACACTCTGGTGGCAAACGCAAAAAAAACACCGATCGGGAGATCGTTCACTCGTTCCTGGCGGTCTTGCAGCTCTCCCACGGATGAATCTGACCACTGTCCCTGTCCCGGGCCGGAAGCGTAGGGTGAGGCTTGTGAATGATCTCGCTTCAATCATGGGCGATTTTGCGGCAAACCGGCACACACACCCTGGATTGGACTGCCATGGAAAATGGATGTGGCATCAGTTAGTACGCGGTCTTCGTCGGCACGAGAGAAAAACGGCACGCGGACGAGTGAGGGTAAGGAAATGAGGGAAAGATCATGAGGCGACGATCGGTATGGAATGAATCATGTCGAATGCTTAGCCGCCACATTCTAGCACTCTATTCGCCGACACAGCCGACAGTTCTGTGCAGTTTCCCTTTTTGCCCGTTTTAGCTAATTAATAACAAAATGCTACGCAGGTTGAACAGTTCCTAGAATAGAAACTAGATCTTGATAAACGGAAATGGAACTGGTCTTTTTCATGAGCACGATGTAAAATCTGAAGCAGAATTTATTCTTATGCCCTAGAACTAACAAATGTGATTCAGTATGTCGTTACGCCTTGAAGAAAACGATTAAAGCAGAAGTCAGTAACATCATTTTTATTAAATTAAATTAATAAAATTATTAATTTGTTTTAATTATTAACAAAATAATCATTTGCGGTACCCATTGATGTTTCATCGAACAAAACGTAAAACAAAAAAACCAAACACTAACATATTTTTTAAGGAAGCATTCTAAACCGACCAACCTTTTAATTCGAAAAGAAATAGGAAGAATGGAAATGTATCAGCTTTTTAAATTAGAAAATAAAATCTTATAAGTCCAAGGACAACAAAAGGTAAGAGAATCTAACAATGTTAATAAAATATTATTTAGATCTTGACCTTTGAGGTATAAACAAAACATAATTTTGACGTTTTTGAATATGGTGGCTGCTTGTTTCCCTTGGATACGACATTTAAATTTTATTATAATTTTGAAAACATAAAATTACAGCTTCTTTTTATAAATAATAAGCGAATTCCGTAATGTTCTAAATCTGCATAGAAAAAGTCAAAATCTATTTCAAAGTATCGTGATACATCTGTCATTTTCAACCAAGAAGAGTTGTATCTGTTTTTATAACTCAATTTGCTATTCAAGATTTTTCCATTTGTTCATTTCTCAATTAATAAAATTGAATTTATTTTAAACATTTTTGGCCAGTTCTACATACTTTTCTCACATTCATTCCGTTCACAGTCTCTCAACTGTTGCATGTCGCTTCGCCACACACATTTCTATTCAATTAGTACGCTGATGGGGCAGCAGCACGAAGAAACAAACTCAGCTACCGACTTCATACAAACAACAACACACGCACACACACATACGTGGCCACGGCGGAGATGCATCCAGGGCGACGCCACGACATCCCATGGCGACACACAGCAGGGACTGGAATGTCTGTCGGCAGCGAGGGAGAAAAATCAAACCCGTGAATGCATTTCTTTCTTCTATCACTGGGCAACGACGGGCGATCGTCGCCCGTCGAACGGTTGATATTCGGACGCGTCTTAGTGGCCGGTGTTGGGGCGTGTTTGTCAAATCAGTTGATCAGTACGCGACGATGCCGGCCGAAAAATGACAACAATGTCCTCCCGCGCATGTGCGAGCATGGTTGATGATGATGATGCTGCTGATGCTCTGTTAAAAGCGAACGCACGCTGCATAGAGAGATGCGCACCGATCAAATAAAAATAAAAGAGCGACCCGCCACTCACATCGACCAGACATTACAAATCCGGCGCTCCCCATTCGAAGGCTACTAAGATCATGATGATGATGATGATGTTGAATGATGCTGCACCCGATGAGGCAACCATATACAACCACCAGAGTCATGCTGAAATATGACTGAGTTTTGGGTGGTAACCGGTGCCATTGACTTCGTGCGCATCGTGCGCATTATGACTATCCGGTGCCCCGATCGGTGTTGTACAAGAGCGTTTGCCTGGTCTATCCAACATTCCCAGCACTCTTCATTGTGTGTACTTCGAGTTTATGATGAGGGAGAAAAGTGTGAGTGTGTGAGAGTTGTGTTTTTCCCCTTTCTTCTTCTTCTTCTTCTTCTTGTGTGGCTGCTTTTTTGTGTTTCGCTTTAGCCAAAGATAATTACTGCGGCTGAAAATGAGCGCACATATTCTCCAACACACAAATCATTCGACATTTCATCTTCCTTTCCTTCGGCTCAACCACCCACCAGCCACCCGCACCGGTACACTTGGTCTTTGTGGCGCTCTGTTGTAGTGAGGTTCAAGAGACTGGCAAAAGCGTAGTCAAACAACCACGCGAATACTCTTTCCACCATAGCATAAGCCTCTTGTTCGGTGGGTTGTTCGGTTGTGGGTAGGTGGGTGGGTAAGAAGAGAAATATCGGCGGACGTAAGAAGTGTCGGTCCGGTCCGGTTCATTTTCTAATTATTCAACCCAATGCACTCACGCTTGCCACCCCATTTTGATGGGTGTTACATAAAAGCCATACGAATACGAAAAATTAACCACCTCCGGTTTCGGATATTTGCTTTTTTTTTTGTTTTCGTTTGGTTTTGCTTTTTAAAGCATCCATCCGCCGGCTGCGGATCACCAAGGATCACTGCACTCTGGGCGGTGTTCGAAGGAATGGAAAGAAAAAATATGAAACCATGTACACGCGAAACCCAAACAAAACTGCTTTAATAAAAATTCTGAGCATGAAATGGGAACTCTCTGCGGGACGGTTAGCAACATGCTCCTGTTGGTTCTCTTTTTTTGTGTCCAGTTACCCGTAATGTAATTAAAGTGGAATGTTCATGGGACATTAGAACCAGCTTGATGCAATAAGTTGCATTTTGAACTGTGCGATTTCGTTAATGCAATCGTATAGCGACTTTCAGAGCTAGAATTAAAGACCCGATTGCCTAAAGATTTGGTATAAGTGGAAATCTTTACACAAAACCATTCATCTTACCATCAAGTGGCTTTAATTGCCAATCCGTCCTGAAGCGGAAACATCAATCAAGTTGCAAAGCGATCACAATAAAATCGTTTCGAAGATTGAAGTAAGTTGAATATTAATTTTCCCCGAAGCCGATGCGGACTTGATTGCGCAAAAGTTGTCACAGTTTTGGTGGAGAGTGTAGGGAGATAAAGCAGAAATCAATTAAACAACGTTCAAGAATCAATTATATGGTTTGGTGAAAGAAGTAAGACAGCAAAAAAATCTATCAATAACGCAACAAAGCATCAAACATTGAATATTAAATTGCCTCCAACGAGGAATGTTCGGGCTTTTGGGAAAAAGAAGCGCGTTTATCGTTTCATCGGTCGGACAATTCGCCGCCATGCCGCACCGTATAGAGACATTATGAAACGGGAGAAGCATAATGTAAGCTTATGCAAAAGGAATATCTTCTTTCTGGTCTCCTCTATTGTTATGCGATCCGTAAATGCGCCTTCATTGTTATCGATTGGGTTGAGAGATGCATCACCGGGCTCTAATTGGATCCCATCGGCACTCTTGAGCTAATCGGCATATGCGTGCAAGAACGACCGCTGATTGTCGGTGGTACGAGCGCTCGCCAGACGACAGCCGAGGTAATACCGTGCAGCGGCAGGTATTTACGTTCTCAGATAACCCGACAACACAATGGCCAAATGGCAGGTGCATCTTCACCATGTACTGCAAGCCGGAGGGTGTTATGTTTACATGCGCATTATTGTCGCAGCATTCAGTGAGGGTGCGTTCGGGTGCAGAGCTTTCTCTCCACAACCAAGGTGGAACGCATCTACGCAACACCGTGTGTGTTACTGTTGCGAAAGATGCATCATACGGGAATGCATTCCTCCTTCCATAAGCGGATCGGTGTTTTAGAGCCTGCTACCGGGCGGCAAAATGCCACAACGGGGTGAAAAGTTACCAACGGTTTAGCTATGTGTGGCCAAGAATAATGTGGTACCGTCGCACCATAATCTATGTGCAGTGATTTATTAGTCGTTACGCTTTTGTTTGCATAATATCTCACGCGGGTTTGGATGAGCATTTGTGCGTTCAGCATTGAGGATGAGCACAAGGCGGAGCATTATGTCGCCGAACAGTGCGAACCTGTTACGTGCGGCAAGATGTTAGTTCATGCGATTGAAAGATTGATAGATTATAAAAAAAGAACAATAATTCATCCAGTAGGTAACAGTTACAAGAGGAGAGGAATTGCAACAGATGTAAGATTTTTAAAACAAATGATAAATCATATTAAAATGATTACACGACTTGTAATTCTAACTTTAGATTTGGTATCTGTTCAACAATTCACCATACTTCTAACAGTGATTTAAAATAAATAATTTTAGATAAACTTTCATGGCATTTGACACAAGAACAAGAGCTTTTTCAAACAGATAACACAAAACTGATAAATAACTCCAACAATAGTTTTATCAAACATTTCTGGAATATATTAACGCATATTCCAAGCTTATCTTGATTGTTTACCCCAACTATTGATTGATTGATGTACTCAACTAAATTTTAAAATAATTTTGGAACAGAAGTAAAACATTCTATTAATATCCTGTGATCCAAAACCAACATCAGTTCTTCTATGCCTGAGTAATTGCAGATCTGGGAATTCTAGAAATAACAAGCCAAGATCTCCTTAGGAGAGTTGGTAAGGAGTAAAGCGAATCATATTTTCAAGACCAAAATGTAAAAAAGACACACTTCACAGCTGTAAATTCGCTTTACGTTAATAAATTCGTTCCGTGCTGCCCATCGTTCTAATCTTCCATATAAAGACCACTTCTTTATCCTGACAATTCAACGCAGTGAAGCGATAACTACCAAGGCTCCTTTCGCACACATCGCCAACTTCTTCGGTCATCACGTCTCCAACACATCGGCATGGTTGAAGCATGTTTCAACAACAACTTAAACGTAACATTAGACACGAACGTTTCCACCTGCCCGGGCATGAATGAGACTGAACCGTCCATTTGGCAAGTGCAAGTGGTGTATTTGGAGCAAAAACAGCTGCTGTTTCATTGATACCATCCGGTGCTTAACCGCAGCCGATGGAAATTTCTGCAGGATAAGCTGACTTGCGGATAGATTCACGGTGCTGGGAGCAGATGGATGTCGACGTCATCGTCTTCTCCACCAGTCACGATCCTTCCATGCGTCCATTGAAGTCAAGCGACTGGGGGGAGATGGAATGCAATAAAGATAATTGAACGGCGACGAGATGCACCTGGGTGATTTCGCTCCTTTTTTTCCAACTTGGTTCAACAAACACGAACGTCCTGGACGCTCACTACACGACGTTGGCATACAGAAGTTCAATGAATGAACTGCAGTTTGGATGTTTATTCGCCCGGCGAACGCTTCTTTGGTGAGATTGGATTTTTTACTTACACCGAAACAGTCTCTTGCTACTATCGGCACTTTCGATGACCTCTGGCGAGACCGTCACTTAGGCGCATGTGAATGAATGTGAAGAATTTAACAGAACAGAACAGAAAAACGTTCCGACATTCACCTCTATTGCAACATCCTCCAGAAGTGGGGACGTCGGACCAAAACCACTGGAGTTCGCTAATTGCTGACTCGAGAAGAGAGCATCCATTCTTGGGCGCATCTGGGTGTGTGTTGCATTAGCTGGGAAATAAGCTTACGGTGGATAAAACAGGGAAATTCCTCGCCCGCAAGCACAAATCAAAGAGTGAACCATGAGAAGCATTCTTTACCGGCTGCCCGTAGAGACAGCTCGTTTCCTGTGTGCACTGTGATCGTTCGTGATCCATTGATTGAAAGCGAATCGGTACGTACAACAGTGCCTTTTGCTGTTACCGGCCTGATAAAGTGCGCGAGAGGATGATTAAGGATTTTCTTGTTAGCATCAGCACTTTGCGCGTTGGTCGGCACACACCACCCGCACATGGAGCGCACATGGGAATGAATGGAAAACTGCAATCGAAACGTAATGATTCTAGAGTAAATCTCGAAAGAAAGAAGATCGGGGGATGTGCGTCGTGAGTGAGACGAAAGAGGCACATGGACGGGTTTAAGATTTAAGCTTTCGAGCATCTTTGTTTTGTTTCGCTCTGAAACGATGCGAAGGAAATCGATAGTTACCTCCGCACAGGAACTTCATTTTCGAAGCGGAATGGGAAAATATGCAGTAATCGATCGATCGATTACTGCGCTGTGCTTTGGGTTGTACCACACGTCCGGTTCGCGGTGTGAAGGTCACGAACCGACTCTGAGTCCACGGTGCGTGATGCGTGGGTGTGTGTCTGTTTGGGAGGATGTTCATAGGGCTCTGATGAGAGCAAGCGGATGGTTTCCTGCTCACCAGTTCGACATGTCGACCCAAAGGTGGGAGGCCTTGATTATCCGGCGAGAAGTAAAGTGGATTAATTATAATGGGATTCGGAATGTAAGGATTAGGAAGGCGAGCCGAATGAGATGGTGTTTAGATTACTGGATGAGATTTTCCGGTTTCCAACACCATAAACATATGCAAAGAGGTCCAACAAAATTCAGGATATTGCTTCTCAGTTTCTTTTACTTATTTTATGCTGTATTTCAACCTATTCACTAGACTTTGACTTCGTCATACGCTGCTCTATTCTGGGTGGATGGTAGACACAGGTCAAAATGAGATTTGATCTATAGCTGGATAAACTGTTGAAATTTGCATTATTGAATGAACTATTCATTCAACCTTTAGGAGAAGCAATACGGAGAAATTTGAATCACTCAGATCTCAATGGTAGAATTGTCTTCAATGTTTAACCTTTGCTATGGGTAAGCAGAACATGGGTTAATCAGAGTTAAGAGTGGTCAGAGAGACCTGAAAATACTGCAAAATAAATTTGACAATTTTGAAGATAAGCCATTCAAATGATACTTCATCAGTATAATTTGTGGCAACGTGATATAATACGAATGTAAAAAGATATAATCACACAACATGTGAAGAATTCTTTAACTTTTTGAAAGAAAACCTAAAATCTTATACGTCAAATATTTTATACATCCAAACAAAAAACAAGAGATTACATCAAATGTCTGAACGTTTCAAGATCATTATCGATTCATCCGATTTAGTTAAATAAGCTCATAAGCTTCAAATCCAAAACTCAGAAGGTGTTTCCAAATTACTGTACATGAAAATCCCCATCTTCATAAATATTAAACACTTTACATGTAAACCCCGTGTCTACGTACACAAATTGAAGAAATAAATAAATACGTCCTATAACATAATTTTAATTAAATATATACTCACTAAATAAGCCGCAAAATAATAATCCCATTTTTATGGAATGAAATGAAGCAAAGTTGATACCAAAATAGACGATTTATTTTTCTATCGATCAGGTATCACGCTATTTAAGCGTAAACAAAATAGCTTCACAATCCTCCCACAGCTTCCAACTACCTACGGTTTTATGATTGCCAAGAGCATCGAACCAGCGCGCTTCCTGCCTGATCACGTGTTGCCGGGCACATCCAAGCAGCAAATCTCTCTCCCGGTCCCGGCTGCGCTAATAGATGCCAGATAAACGTCTTAATCTGTTGCTAACATTTACGACTTTTACGACGTTAGAACTACCTGCACACACGAAACAGAGCACAAAATAGACCCAGACTCCCTGTCAAGCCGTTTTCAAGCTTTTTTTTTTATTCGATCATCTAAATCCCCATCGCATATTCTAGATTTAAATTGTTCGATCCGTTTCTTTTTACTCTCCCGAAATACCGATGCCACACACGACGCGTAGAACTAGAAGACGCAAAACGCCAAGCGGCAAAACTAATGCCACCGATTGCAAGGTTTAGCAAGGGGTTCTTATGAGCGAAAGCGGATGAGTTTTAAGTGTATTTTCTTCCTTTTATCTCTCTCCCTGTCGTTCGGGGTTCTTTTCTCGTTCCTTCTGTGTTTTTTTACTTGCGAGTCGGCAAATCGGTACGATTAATGTACACTAATTTCTGCGCAGATTTCTAAAGATCAATGATAGCGACCAATAGATTTAAGTTCTTTTAGTTTTGTTGGTACGCTTACTGCTGAGAAGGATTTAACTTCGCGCTCGACCAAGACACGTACCGCGTCGACGAGCTTTGGAAGCAATTATTCCATTTCCTGTCGAAGATCAATGGAGACTCGCTATGTTTGTATTGTGGAGAATAAAAACGCATCGTCCATTTCGATAGCGAAAGCAGCAGTATAGTGAAAGAGATATCTCCTTTTTTTTCATTGGTTTTGCTTCAAGTATCAAACACAAATTCTTGGTTCTTACGCAATTGAAACCTTTATGCGCGATCGTTGTGCAATGCGGGAGAGCTTTTAGCTTTAGTATGTATTTTACGGTGGTACGTAAAGGGAGCTGGAAATGGAACCGCCAAAATTAATGCCAAGAAGATGAGGAAAACAAGAGAGAAAAAAACATATCGAGGAAAACAAACCTATTCGATGCGCAAAAATCCATCGCAACCGCCAAAGATTGCGCAATCGTCGATTTTTGCTTTCAATCTTTCAGCAAGCTAGCCTACATTTGCCTACGCAGGCACATAGTTTGGATTACTAGTTTTTTTTTGCCCCTTAGTTCGCTTTTGGAAGTATTTTGGTTTCGATTCGGTTCGGCTTCAATGCAGCGGGAACTACATTGGTAGTTACGGGGCGGCATCGGGCGACAACGGCTCTTTTCTTTTTCACTTACTTACCACCACCGGGTGGTGGGCAGGCTATAATCGACCCACTTACGGCAGAGTACGCGGATGAATGTTTTAATATTTTTGAGGATATGTTTTACCCTCGCCTCTGCCCATTCCCACCAACCAACCCTCCTGCCAGCCAACAACCCAATGGTTCACGTCTTCTTCCCCCTTTCTGATTTTTTTTGTGTGCGGCTTTATACGCACACAAGATGTAATTAATGCTTGTGCACATAGACGCCATGGTGAAGGAGGCACGCATATTGCTAAAAGGAAAGTAGTTCTCTAATTCAGCCGCGGGAAAGTAAGCGTAGCCCGATTGGATAATTGATTCTTTCTACAAAATTTGTTCCAAGGAAACTGCAACTGTTATATCATTTAAGTTATAGTCACGACAAGAGTATTGCGATGGTAAAAGCGATGGTCAAACAATAGCATAACAGGCTTGAAAGTTCTATAACATTAGTGTATTATGTGCATTACCGTTTTTTAAAGAAGTATTTGTGCAATATTTTCTTTTTCCTACCATTTTAGCACGGAAACCCCGAATCTTTTAAAAGCTTACTAAACTTACAATTTGGTGAAGCTTTCTAAAATGGCGGACATTTTTAATCCGGATAGCTTCGAACAAAAAAAATCACATTTTAAAGTAGGTTGATAAGAATACAGAGAAGATCTCACTAAATGAACTAACTTAATTCAAACCAAATATTTATAAATTTAACTTCGAAATTTAATATTGTTTGATTGCTTAAAATAGAAAGTAAAAAACAACCTTATATTCCTGTTCAATGAACTTACTTTTCTGCTTGTTGCTTAAAATCCACAAACTGAAATAAAATTACACATCTGCAAACCAAAATCCTTTAGGCGATAAATAAACCCTTCCAAATTGGAGTACATGTACGACACACACCATCAATTAATTAAAGCGATGAATTCATTACTAGCAACAACAACATCCGCCCTACCAAAAACTGTCCCATGACGTCTCTCAAAAGGTTGCAGATGCTTGTTCAATCAAGCAGATTATTTGCTAACGATACACAAAACAGACCACAATACAACATTACAACCGTCACCGGTGCCGGATATTGGTACGGGATAAGTGTTGCACGTTGAGGAACCGGCCATCGACTCCACCCCATCCCGGAAGAACGTCGCCAGTACAGAACGTCTTCTACATGGGGTCGTACAGGCTCGCACATACATGCGATGCGTCTTCATTTTCTCGGCAAACATTGAACCGCAATCCAATCAGACTCTAGCGACGAGTTCGAGTGGATTGAGTGAGGAGAGAAGGTTCCCCACGCTGCTCCACTGTTTGTTTGGGGTGGAATACCATCGAAAACCGTCCGCAAAGTGCCATTAAAAGCATCTCGCCACATCTTTATCGAATTAAGCAACTGTTAATGTCCCATTACCGGGGTTGTGGCAAGATTGGTTGCCATTTTCTAGTGGGCTTTAGCGCGGCAGTCTTTCACGAGGCACAGGCCTTCCACAGGAATTAAGAGATCTTCAGAGCCTCGACGCGCTTTTGTGCGGCAATTGCAGCGTGGTGCAGCAGTGAACTAAGAGCATTGTATACAAATAAAGTTCAACTTCCTTGTTTGCCGGAGGCAACACTTCTGCAAGGGCCAAACAGTGCTCGGACGGTGTGTGTTTGCGGATCAATGCAGGTTCCGCAATCGAAGACAGATCCCTCTTAATGTCAGTTGGTTGGATGGTGAGCGTGAAGCTTAGGCGTCATATCGTCCTGAGATGGTCCGCAAGCTGCTCTAAAAAGGAATCTTACAATGTCGAATGGAATGTAAGTAATGACTCTTCGTTCGCCGGTGAAACATTTTTTACGAACGCGAAGGTGACAGACAAAGGTAGACCACAAACCATCTACCGGGCAGCAAACTGGTAAACTGAGCGTTTCCTAGCCGCGCTTTCTTTAGCCATTTTCTCCCGACTGGTTGGGTCTGACGGTTGAATGGCTTGGCTCGTGACAGTTCCGAAACCGATCGTCCGATCGGTGCAACCAACCATTGTACGCAGACGTCATCGTGCGCTTGCAGCGGGAAACCTTTACAGTTTCGCACGAACACGCCACACCACCACACGATCGGCGTGCATATGTAATTAAACGAATCACAGACACGAAACCTTTTTTTCCCCCAAATGATGGCCACAAATGTTCCACACCTTCTCCATCCTCCAGCCGCCCGGACAGCTTCTTCAATGACTCAGGAAGTAAACACTTTGGTCACTCCGTGAAACATAAGTGATTCACCGCCACAGCCGTACACCGGAGCTTGTGGCGAAAACTGTGCTGGTGCAAAGTGTTCCGGCTACACTCGGAAAGTGGGAAACTTGCCCGTCCTGCCCAGTCCCGGGGTGAAGCGGCTTGGTCGGCGGGTTGGAAAAATACTTTCATTTCCATTTGATCCACTTTTTATGCAACATTGTGTGGGCACATGCAGTTTTCACTGGCCGCGAATACCGTACACGTGGCACACTTCCGTACGACAGCCGTACGACGACGTGTTGAACATGAACGGTGGCCGATGGTTTTGCGTATGTGTTTGTTTATGTGTGTGTGGGATCATTTTACGAAAAACTTGTTACTGTACGGGTAGTTAATTCAATCAAACGTGATTAAAGCTAATTATCATTGGGTATGATTTTATTAGACATTAATGCATGCCAAAAGCAGCAACGTAATACACGCTGTGACGTGCGTATGCGATAAGGTGGATGTGCTCTGTCAGCAACAATTCACGGGGCAGTGGCAGTTGAACATTTATTTGTTATTTTTTGTAGTTAATTTGGTCTTATGTGTAAATTGGAATGTAATTCCCACAGAGACAATAATCGCTTATTCAAATTACAATAATCTTTAGCATTCTGTGAGCTTTACATCGTGAGCTTTAAAAACTGATTTTTGGATGACGATAGGAAATAGAAATCTATTGGAATGAAATAAATTTTTGCTGAAACCCAATGTTTATTAAGCTTTTTAGAAAAATGGGTCAACACTCCATCTGTTGGCCTTAAACCTGTTGACCAAAAGCTTAGCAAATTTCATCTAAAATGTCAGCTTTTAGTTTATTTGTAACATTGGTCTCTCAAATGCCATTTTGGTCTCGAAATTATTGGATGAGTTCTAAGATTTATAAGATTTCGATATATTCCGCTTTCTGACACCACTTTACGGTGATGTCTGGCAGCTGTCAGACAGCTAGAAGTAGGCTGTTGACACTATGCCTTTTCTCCAGATAGGACAGTATTAAACAAATGCCATATTGTCTATGTCGGGAGGACACTTTACCGTGTAAACAAGCACGGATCTAGTGTGTCATCTGCATTCCAAACTAAGCTTTCAAAAGTGAATGTCTGGCCATTTTCGTAGAACCTGTGTTTTAATTACCAGATATCGGAATTAAACTATATATGTGTACAATAGAATAGAACAATAGAATAATTACCAAAGGAAATACAATACTTTATGGGTTATTAGGCAACAAAAAACCGCTAAAATCGGTATAAACATAATTAATACTATAGTGATAGTATTATGCTTTGTAATACTTCAATAAAAACTATGTGAAATTTATTAATATTGAGTGTAATTATAGTGTTTGGTGTTAATATACCCAATTGTCAAGAAAAACAATTTTCCTTAAATCGAAATCTATGTCTCATGAACATGAATGAATCATGTAAAAGGTTTTTAAAATAGTTATTTCTACCAACCCTTGACAAACAATGAAGTAACACAGTTGATTAGAAATGATTATATTAATCAACGGCAAACACCAAACGGATACTCCACCGGCAAGCAACACGACCTTCCTTCAAGTGCATTCTATATTATATCGATTCATTGCACACATTAATCATTCGATAAGTAACCGAGGCAACTGGCTGTGATCTAATTAGATAATCTACACCATCAAAGCGCTGATGAGACGAACGGTGGCCACAAATGGAGCGTATGATTGGAGTTAAATTAGCGGCAAAGGTCGTCGGTCAGACGAACGCGATTTGTCTGCATGTCTGTTGCCAAACACTGCTGGCAAAACAGAAACCCGATACGAGTTACGAGCGAAACGAGCCAGCTAGTAGCAGGACGGTCAATGTCTTGGGAGACGCGGACAAGCTCATAAACATTGACCGGGAATGATAATCGTGGCCGATAGAATAGAAAACCACGAAGCGGCTGAGTGCGACGTGCCAGCAGTGACATGAACATCCGGCGTCTGCGGAGCAGGGCACGATAAAGAGATCTCGAGTCTTTTCAGTTGTATTTCCCTTGGGAAATGGTGGGATGTGTGATATGCTGTGGCTGGTCGGGTACTGCTGGTTCTGTTCGTGCTAGGACGTGTTTATTGTCGTCTTACCACACAGACGACTTTCCACCGGAAAGGCTTATTTCGTTTTGGACCAAGAACAATGTCAACCGGCGAAAGCCTTTTGGACAGAAGGAAAAATCCTTCCAATAGTCTCATAAAACAGTCATTATCTGGTAATGGAGTCGCAGCACAGCCGAGCTACTATTACTTGGGTTTAATGAAAAAAAACTGTACCAGTGACAATGTGTACAGCGGCTCCTCGCAGCTCTAGCACGGTGCTGTCCTATCACCCATGGTCATCACCATCATCACCATCGTCATCATCATCAGCAGCACCAAACCCTGCCAGAAAATACTTTACTGGCTGCACTGAACGCTCCAACGATGGCAGCTAAATACTATGGCCTCGGTCCATTCCAGACAAAGCTTATTGCACTGCCTTCGGCATTACTCCCGGTAATGTGGCCCAGACAGCATCAGCAAAAAAAGGGTGGACCAATTTTTGCGACATTGTTTACCACCGTCCAACGGAGCAGCAACGAGTTCTTTCGACGCTGAGAACGACCACTGTTAACTTGGGGTGACGTTAGTGAAGATTCTTATCTTATGATACCAACCCGTGGTGAGGTGATGCTCATCCTCTCTAAAACGAACGGAAAGTTGACCAAGCGTAAGGAATTGCTTGTTCGTACGTTGTAGTGGGGATCCAGAATGATTGCTACCGTGCCACGGTTGCGAAGGAAGTGTGCTGAATGAAAATCGGTCGCAAATATTGGACAAGCGTACACTGAAACCTTGGGATATTGCAGAAAATTACGCCGGTCGGTAAGTATTACGCAGTAAGCAGGGTTGTAGTACCGTCGTGTTGTCGTGGCAGCCGTGTAACATTGTAAAACAAGTTGTGACAAGCTCAAATTTAACGACAGTTAAGTGTAATATATTGATAAGAAGCATAATTTAATATTCTTAAAGGAAATAGAAAAAATAAAAACCTCAACTTCAGATGAAAATATTTCCTTAAATTCACAAACCACTGAAACTGAAATTTAATGTGTTCTCTCGCTTGTAAGCTCCCAAAACACACAAGAAAGTAGAAGTTACCTACAAACTCCACAGTGCCAGTAATTGACAGTCATAAACGGATGTGGCAATTAATTGTGCTGACAAGCTTCGCTCGGTAAGTACAATCATAAAAATATTGTTCAAATCATATTCCTCCCTCCTTTCTCTTCCCCAATATCCTTGCAACTCCTTACTTACGATCGGAAAGTTCTTTCCATGGGACAAGTTTTATCATTTTTTCCAATTACTTCGCACCGGCACAAACCGGTGGTGATTCTTTTGATGGTGAACAACACAAAAAAACGGCGTAATAACTTCCTGCGCGACAAAAGTGTTAGTGTAAGAAAAGGGAACAAAATCATAGCAAAACACAGCCACAACGACATTGATTTTCGCGTTTCGTCCCAAGGTTTTGCTGGAGGTCTCTAGTTTGAAGTTTCCACACTAAAGATCTCACGGTTTTTTTCACCCTTCAGCCAAACCACGGTACAAAACATGGTTTGCGATGGAGAATGGAGCGCTATTATCGAGATGTTTATTTTGTAACCGTTTACCGCCAACCACGGTTTTGTGTACACGATGTGCAAGATAAGTGATTGTCACCGGCAACAATGTGCAGGATCTGAAGCATCCTTTGGTTGGTGTCATTATCGCGAAAATGGTAAGAAATAGCTCAGCGCAATTCTTTTCCGTTGCGTGATTGAGCCATCTGGAATGATTGATTTAAATTGTGGTTCGGATGTAATTATTTAAAAATTCTCATTTTAAAGCTGAGGTCTGGAAAAATTACATAACAAGCATTCTTAATCATGTGTTCTTTAAAGTTTTATGCTCGTGTTCTTATGTTTCTCGAAAATAAAGTTGGAAGAAAATAATTAATGGTAAACTTAACAAGCTCCGTCACTGAGCAGAAGGAATTAATTACACTTTTACCGGTACGATAATAAATTCAAACTCGATCAGAACCGATTCGTCTGGCAGGTTTGTTACACAACGGCACCTTCACCTAGTTTGCTTCCGAAGCTATTCACAACGCCCTCGATCAACGATGGAATAATAAACAATTCAACCTTATCATCCAATTGTCAGCTCTGACGCAGATTTGCATCCATTTTTCTGCGTCAAAAGCTGGACTACCGATAAGTCAACTACCCGTCGTCAGCTGAGCTGGGAATGTCAACAATAAGAAAAGAGAAAACAATTCCCCCAGCTTCAAAGTCGTATTCAAATGAATGCTAAATTTCGCCAGTTCCCGCAGGCAAGCTGACAGACTTCCATCATAAATCCACAACCCACTGGAAGGAACTCCGAAATAGCTTCTTATAGCCTGTCGACTTGCCCCCGTAACGCGGCAGCGGTTGGATTTCTTCGCCGCGCGCACTGGAAACACTTGTGCGTCTCATTAAATTTACAAATTCATTGTGTACTGCGAAATTTATTCCAACCCGCCCGTGTCCTCGTGCGAGAAAGACAATTTTCGGCACATTCACCAAACGTGCGTTGCGTGGAATGCTTTCGCGGGCGAAATCGCAATCGCATCGAGACGATGCTCTGGTCTGCCATTTTTTTAACCATTGGTGTGCGTGAAACGACCGCGTTTTGTCCCATCAACACAACATTTCATCCCGGTGCTCACGCGACTGGGGCGTCGGGATGCGATCTCAAATTTCTCGCAATTTTGTTAATCGAATCTGTTTTCGGTTCGTTGAAAAACAGCAGCGAAGCTGGACGCGCGAACCCAGCAACCCGCATAGCAACATCGTCGTATATCATGTCCACGTGACCGTTTCCTGCGCTACGGTTTGGGGCTTGAGCAAAGGCAAGCGCGTATAAGAAACTTGACCGTCTGGTGGACAACGGTCGAGATGGTGTTTTAAACGCTGACGCTGTTGTTGGCGGTTCATCGAGCGGAACATGGATCGTGAAGCACAAACACAATTTGCATACAGACCAGGCGCCAGTAGGTGTCGGAGATATTTATATATTTTTTGGAGAAATAGGAAGGACAGCCTTTTGCTCGAGAACAAAGGGAAATGATGGTCGAGTTAATGAAATGGTCTGTATCCTGCAGAGTAGGTCAAACTGAATGTCAAACGGATAGATTAATTGAAGCGTTCAATTTTCGTTCCAAGAATAGCATGTATTATTAGAGCTATTTTAGCTAGATTAGGTATAAGATACACGACTTCGAGACACATTACACTTGATTTAACTTTGTACAACTTTTTAACAAGCTTGAATAATTTTAAGTACAAATTTGTTATAATTATGTATTACATTACTTATTTTATTACTTATTCTTCTTTTCTTTAAATCATTTTAACATTAATATTTGAATAAGTAAATATTAATACTGTTAGCCCTATTTAGTAGCTACATATTACGGCTCCACTAGTTTGACAATCGTCTGCCTAAAGTTCAATATCCTGTGATCGATCGAAGAGAGTTCGATGCGTTGTAATGACTGTAACGATTTCAAGATCATACCCTCAATTCCTTTAGCCGATCCGAACCGCAGCACCCCCGCGGGTCAATGGGGACCGCCATTTGCAATTGCAATCGGACGTCGATCGAAGCAGAGCATCGCGTCGCCATCGCGCGAAGGTGTGATGCTACTCCTCCCTCTTGCAGAGATGATCAGAGGGATGAAATGATGATGACGATAATTATGATTATGACGATAATGATCGTACAATTCAATCATTCTTTTCGTTCCCTTCTCCTTTTTTTGTATTCATTTCCCTCGAGCGCCTACTCATCGGGCACTTCTTTTTTTTTTGCACACCCTTTGGCTTGTTTCAATTTAAATGCCACTGCACAGAAGGATAGCAGTCGGAGTCCGAGTGTGTTTCTTCGCACCTCGGATCGTATTTGATCGAGTGCGAAGATTGACAACACCCCGTCTGCCCCGTGATACCGTGATACTGTGCGCGCCACCATCACGGTAAATTATGATCATTGACTCACTCACCCGATCGTCGGTACTGGAGGACGACTTCGATCGGTACACACACACTCCAGACACAGGAAGGTATAATTTAAGATCACACTCAAATCTCTAAACATGGCGCGAATATCCGCCCAACGGCGGATCTCGAAAAGATTGTCATCGATCGGACCGTGATCGGATACATTTTCCGTCCTATCATCGTAAGATATCTAGTTTCCTCGCCTAGACCTTGGGTACGTACCTAAAAGGATAGAAAGTGAGAAAGAGAGAGAGAGAAAAAAAACAAGCAAAGGTCAATTGAAGTGTAAATTAATATGATCGATTAAGGAGCTAACGGGAGTTGCCCGTGATTGATTATTATAGTTCATCCTCACTGGCGAACATCGACCACCACGACACGTCAAGACACGAGCGGATTTGGAGAGCCATCTTTGACAGATCGTTAGCCGCGTGAGGGTGGATATTTTGCCGCGTGAGGGTGGAGGCGCTTAAAGCGTCTAAATCATAGCCCCATTGTTGCGCCCTTTTAGGAACAAAACACACCGCGCGCTGAAGCGTTCGCTGACCGAATTTAAGGATTGCTTATGATTTCTCCAAGGCCAATGCCACGCAGGCAGTTTATTCTCTCGGGGCTGACCTTTACTGTTTCGAAAGCAAATCGCTTGTTTTGGAGCTTTGCGTTTTCTACGGATATTGTTATTCTGTATTTCTATGGTTAATGGAAAAATATGACACCAGATAAACGATTTTTTGTATACTGCGAAAGGTGAAATAATATTTAAGAAACTGTTTAATACTCATGTGCAAAAGCGATTTATAAAATCCAAGAAAGGAAATATTTTGAAAGTATTGGAAACAAAATTAACTTTAATTCCCATAAATTTCCGTATGGAATAAGAAACATCCAATTATTTCTTAAATTCCGAGAAATAAGTCACCTTCTTTCAACTGTTAAACTACCACTCTATACGCACTTTCGCTGGCCAGCTTTTTTCTTTTTGGGAGGGTTTGAATTGACTCCCATACTTTCACTCTTTACCAGCCACCTTTTTGGGCCACTATTACAACGAGTATCCTCGTGTGCGTGTGGTTAAGATGGACTTTTCAGATCAATCTACGCTTAAATTCCCTTCCAGGTATTGGCGAACAGTAGCAGGTAAGGTAGCTCTTTCCTTCTTCTTTTATTTTTGGTCCTCGTTTGAAGACAAACTTTCAATAAGGAGATTATTTTCCCAGGCAGAAAAACTTGCTGCACCATATACGCATAATGCGGGAAGGAACTATGGAAGGCACTATAGAATGGTGGCTTTGACTTTTACTGTAACTAGAAAATATAACAATACCTTCCTCGTTCAAGATGAGCTTTTGCAAAAGTTTCAAAGCAGCAGCAGCCGTTGTAAAATACGCAGAAAATAAATACAATTACCTCACCGCAGGGTTGCAGCATTCAGTGCAGTGAAGGATCTACACCCGGGTGAACAAGGCATTGTGTATGGGGAGTACCGCCGTCGGCACCATTCTATCGTTTCGAAGTAAGCAAACAAAAAAAAAAGGATCAACAGTGTGGCGTATCATTCAAGCTTGCACATGACACTTGTGTCCAAACGGTGCAGATAGAAACGCGAGAACAGGCAAGATTGGTGGATGGGAGTCGCACAGGGCACAACCGAACACGATCCACCTCTATCTCTGTCTCTGAGTGACAGGGAACGGTCCTGTGCATTGTGGGTTTCAAATTACCGCTCTGCTGGTGGCATGCTGATGGAGTTGTCCTCCAAGAAAAACCTAGGATAAGGGATCCAGGACACTCAAACAACAGCAAAAAAANTAGTTTGACAATCGTCTGCCTAAAGTTCAATATCCTGTGATCGATCGAAGAGAGTTCGATGCGTTGTAATGACTGTAACGATTTCAAGATCATACCCTCAATTCCTTTAGCCGATCCGAACCGCAGCACCCCCGCGGGTCAATGGGGACCGCCATTTGCAATTGCAATCGGACGTCGATCGAAGCAGAGCATCGCGTCGCCATCGCGCGGAGGTGTGATGCTACTCCTCCCTCTTGCAGAGATGATCAGAGGGATGAAATGATGATGACGATAATTATGATTATGACGATAATGATCGTACAATTCAATCATTCTTTTCGTTCCCTTCTCCTTTTTTGTATTCATTTCCCTCGAGCGCCCACTCATCGGGCACTTCTTTTTTTTTGCACACCCTTTGGCTTGTTTCAATTTAAATGCCACTGCACAGAAGGATAGCAGTCGGAGTGCGA
The DNA here is from genome assembly GCA_018908115.1 of Anopheles rivulorum. Taxonomy (NCBI): domain Eukaryota; kingdom Metazoa; phylum Arthropoda; class Insecta; order Diptera; family Culicidae; genus Anopheles; species Anopheles rivulorum. Next base: position 14,457,753 of record CM032179.1, read on the forward strand.
GTGTGTTTCTTCGCACCTCGGATCGTATTTGATCGAGTGCGAAGATTGACAACACCCCGTCTGCCCCGTGATACCGTGATACTGTGCGCGCCACCATCAAGGTAAATTATGATCATTGACTCACTCACCCGATCGTCGGTGCTGGAGGACGACTTCGATCGGTACACACACACACACCAGACACAGGAAGGTATAATTTAAGATCACACTCAAATCTCTAAACATGGCGCGAATATCCGCCCAACGGCGGATCTCGAAAAGATTGTCATCGATCGGACCGTGATCGGATACATTTTCCGTCCTATCATCGTAAGATATCTAGTTTCCTCGCCTAGACCTTGGGTACGTACCTAAAAGGATAGAAAGTGAGAAAGAGAGAGAGAGAAAAAAAACAAGCAAAGGTCAATTGAAGTGTAAATTAATATGATCGATTAAGGAGCTAACGGGAGTTGCCCGTGATTGATTATTATAGTTCATCCTCACTGGCGAACATCGACCACCACGACACGTCAAGACACGAGCGGATTTAGAGAGCCAACTTTGACAGATCGTTAGCCGCGTGAGGGTGGATATTTTTCACCCTTCCAGCGAAGGCGCTTTAACCGTCTAAATCATAGCCCCATTGTTGCGCCCTTTTAGGAACAAAACACACCGCGCGCTGAAGCGTTCGCTGACCGAATTTAAGGATTGCTTATGATTTGTCCAAGGCCAATGCCACGCAGGCAGTTTATTCTCTCGGGTATGACCTTTACGGGTTCGAAAGCAAATCGCTTGTTTTGGAGCTTTGCGTTTTCTAGGGATATTGTTATTTTGTATTTCTATGGTTAAAAAACGATTACGATAAACGATTTTTTGTATACTGCGAAAGGTGAAATAATATTTAAGAAACTGTTTAATACTCATGTGCAAAAGCGATTTATAAAATCCAAGAAAGGAAATATTTTGAAAGTATTGGAAACAAAATTCACTTTAATTCCCATAAATTTCCGTATGGAATAAGAAACATCCAATTATTTCTTAAATTCCGAGAAATAAGTCACCTTCTTTCAACTGTTAAACTACCACTCTACACGCACTTTCGCTGGCCAGCTTTTTTCTTTTTGGGAGGGTTTGAATTGACTCCCATACTTTCACTCTTTACCAGCCACCTTTTTGGGACACTATTACAACGAGTATCCTCGTGTGCGTGTGGTTAAGATGGACTTTTCAGATCAATCTACGCTTAAATTCCCTTCCAGGTATTGGCAAACAGTAGCAGGTAAGGTGGCTCTTTCCTTCTTCTTTTATTTTTGGTCCTCGTTTGAAGACAAACTTTCAATGAGGAGATTATTTTCCCAGGCAGAAAAACTTGCTGCACCATATACGCATAATGCGGGAAGGAACTATGGAAGGCACTATGGAATGGTGGCTTTGACTTTTACTGTAACTAGAAAATATAACAATACCTTCTTCGTTCAAGATGAGCTTTTGCAAAAGTTACAAAGCGGCAGCAGCCGTTGTAAAATACGCAGAAAATAAATACAATTACCTCACCGCAGGGTTGCAGCATCCAGTGCAGTGAAGGATCTACACCCGGGTGAACAAAGCATTGTGTATGGGGAGTATCGCCGTCGGCACCATTCTATCGTTTCGAAGTAAGCAAACAAAAAAAAAAGGATCAACAGTGTATCATTCAAGCTTGCACATGACACTTGTGTCCAAACGGTGCAGATAGAAACGCGAGAACAGGCAAGATTGGTGGATGGGAGTCGCACAGGACACAACCGAACACGATCCACCTCTGTCTCTGTCTCTGAGTGACAGGGAACGGTCCTGTGCATTGTGGGTTTCAAATTACCGCTCTGCTGGTGGCATGCTGATGGAGTTGTCCTCCAAGAAAAACCTAGGATAAGGGATCCAGGACACTCAAACAACAGCAAAAAAAGCAGATCAACCCATGCTGATAGGTCGATGCGATGTTATGCACCGACCGGCATCACCATCACCACGATTCCTCCCTACACGTTAAGCTGGGAAAAACGTAACGATCCGTGCATGCAAATTATGTCCCCATGTGGTTCGCTCTTCTCAAAGACACCATATTAAAGACGGAGACGGCGCGCTATCTATTCCCGTTCCAGGGTGGGTTCAAAACCCAGGAGTAAAAGCAGGAGAAGATGCAACAATCAACTACAGCAACAAAAAAAAATGTGTCACCTCCAGAACTCCCCAGGAAGAGGTCACCAGGATTGGCAGACACAACCGCCGGGTGTAATGCGTGTGTAACCGTATCCTTCTGCAACGTTAAAAGGATTACACACACATTATTTCAACGACCACCCGCAGACACCAGGCTGGATGGGGGAAATGGGATTCTAAAATGAGCGTACCGTACCCGGTGTCCCGCTGTCTCTAGTTCACCAGCAACGACCTGCCGCCGTTCAGGATGATGAAAATTCGTGGAATAATTTGTTGACCTTCCACAAAGAGCGTGCCTTTTCTTTTCCCATGACACTAAGCGGTTACTGTGTCATGTTTTCTCGTTGATCTTATCTACTGCTAGAACCGTACCTTTAAACAGCTTGGTTTGCCGGTGTGATAAAATTTCACAATTTCACGCAGCCACCACTGAGTGTTGTGTTTGACCTACTTGGCTGAAAATCCCAACTTGAAATTAATCGTCCGACGTGAGGACGTACAAGGAACTCATGGCATGAGGAGAAGGGGAAGGGGTCGGGGAAGAGGGTTTAGGTAAATTTATGAACTCTTCACCGCTTGATGAAACAACAACATAAACACCCAACCAATGGGGTTACACAAAGACGTAATGCGTAGGACGTGGAAGAAGTCCGTGAAGATTTACGTCGGGATATAATTAAAGATAATACGCTGGTGGAGTAACGATTCAGGTTTGTCGAGTTCTGACGCCTTAAGGATCGCACCCACCATCACATATACACACATACATACGTCTAATGGGTTGATCCTAATGAATCCTTCAAAGCCACAGACACAACACAAGACCACGCGCGTCTGGTGCTTAATGGAGCGCAAGTGTGTGTCAGATTATTCCCATTTGCATTTGATGGGACGCCGTTTGCCAATCCGTTTGCAAAGTACAGGTCTTGCAATTGAAATTAAGGTACTGAAAATGGCAATAACACGCTTGCTGGAGCTGTAGCCAAACGATCAACGCAAGGTGGAGTTAACTTTCTCTCGCGTCCAGAAATTCATCCAGTAGCAGGTTCAAGGAGACGCTCATCCAGGATATTCGAGGCGCCCACCAGAGAATATCGGACGTGCATTCGGGAAATTTTATACAAAAACAAAATCTTCGTTCGAAAAGAAAACGACACTTCGAAGAAGACGATACAGATCCGGTGAAAGTAGATTGCATTGCATTTCATTTCGCCTTTACGCGGTTGGTGTGCCACAATAAATAGGAAAACAAAACTCCCAGGGTGTTGGTAAGTGGCGCCAAAATTGGAGAAAGAAATTTATCTTTTACTTCAAATTTGCTTCCTCTCTTTCGTTAATAAAAAAAAGGACACAGAGCACACAGATGTGTACAGTAAAATCTGCTCAAAGTTTGGTCTACTTCCGTAAGCCAGAACTGCATTAATTTTCTGCCGTTCGTCACGCGCAATGGAATTCGGCGCTGTTCGATGCACAAATCGCATGGAAATTAATTTCCAAAGCTGCACTAATGCTTGCAGGGCGGAAAGTTATTTTGTTTAAACTTAAACTCCCTGCTTTTTGCTGGCAGAAATCGCACGTTCCTGTGGTTGTTCCTGATTCCGTAATCGATCGGTGTAATTATGCATAAAATCTGCCAAGATTGATCCTTTCCTCCGCAATCCTGCTCGCGGGCTAAGGAAATGTGGAACTAATGGACTAATGGTGCGCTCCACAGCGTGCCCGCATCCGCAAAGCGGTGGGGATCCAGCCGACTCCGAGCCCGATGGGTCATTCGATATCGTGGCACAGCAATGGTCTAATCCTAATTGTGAACCAGCAGCTCCCGAATCATTATCAGCCCTGAAGGTGCACGATACAACAGCCGTATGCTTTAGACGCTTCATTAGCATGTTTGAATATATTGTTCTCCACCGGGCTGCTGGCCGACACTGGCGCCCGAGATCGCGTCGACGGTGGAAGTGTTTTGTGGGATAGTGGAGGTGGCCTTCCCTTTAGTAGCCCCTGCTCCCACCATTCACTCTCCCTGCCATCCGAGTGGGTTGGAGAATTATGGAAACGCTTCGAAATTTGCATTTATAATGCAAATCGGCACTCGAGAGCGCCGTAATCCATCAATCCGTTGGTGGAACTATAATGCGTTCCACCATCCACAATCCCGTCCACCAGAGTTACGTTTGTCCCCTTTCGGTTGTACCAACGTGGGGGACGAGTTTCTTAGCAGTAATTTGATCACTTTCCTTAGCCGATGTTTCGCGGAACAGCAGCCTTGGTGCGAAAGTTAGTCGTCTTATCCTTTTTGAGACACACGGTCGGTGAGTATTTGGCGTACCACCACCGGTTCCAGAGCATGAAGCTTCTACTTGTGCGAGTGTGCTTTTAAGACCAATAAGTACAAAGATCGTCCACATCCGCCGCGACGTAGAAAAAAAAGGTGGATGAAAATAAACATTTTCCCATTTGCTTTCGCTACGCACACACAGACGCCTCGTTCATATTGCGTTTTGCGACTGAAAGTGAATGTGACGTGCGAGTTTGCGTAGGATTGGAATATGGAACGCTTCGGAGTCCGACCTTTATGTAGGTTAGAAGTGTGCGCTGAAAGGTACTTTATGACGGCTTGAAAAGAGGTGCTTGATAGCTGACATATTTAATGCCCGTTCCAATAGGAGCTGGTAGGCACATAATCACCAATGCAGTTCTCCCCCAGTTTAGTGCTGTTTTGAAGGACACCGCAAAAGAATGGGCTCAATGGGCTGCACGGACACATTAGTCTCTAGAGTGCATGCATTCAAAAAAATAAAACACCACATTTCCTACCTCGCATGAATAGAATATTGTGAAGTGATTTATATTTGTCATCGATTCAGCACCATTTTATTGTTACAAGAATCGATTCGTTCTAGTCATTTGGGGACCAGACAGAATGCCCAGTCCATTCGTTATCATAGCCCAGCATACCTATTGCCCGCGCGTTCCAATGGAGTCCCCGATGACTCAATTAGCTGTGGTGACTCAACTGCTGCCTATGAACCTCAACGTATGTCTATGAACCATACCGGTGCACCCCGAGTGTTCCATCTGTCACCGTCGGCTGGACGACAATCAATTATGCGATTGAATTACTTGCACCCGAAATGGAAAACCGACGTTCTACTGACCGAAACTAAAAAGAAAAAATGAACTTCCCGTGACCATTCTCGCGGACTTTGGCGGCAAACGTCCATTTGAAATGTGACGAATGGAGGTGTTTTATTGTTGTGCGAATTGGACTTGGTTGACACTGGCGCAATTGCATCACAACACGCTGTCCACCTTTTTTTTCACTTCGAAATCGCAATGCTGAAACCGCACGGAAACTGTGTCCCGGGAATTAAGTGTCAATAGATCCTTTAGCAAATTTATTGCATTTGAATAATTCACTGCATGTGTGTGCGTGTGGAGGAAATGGATTAATTGTAGATGAAAAACGTGAACTAAAAGTCGTTGGCGTATTTATATGTGAAGTGCAGTTTAATTATATTTTGAATGTTGCGAATTTCTGTATGTCTATCTAGTTCAATATTGAACATGGAAAGTGTTTCCGTTTTATTACAGAGCTTTCGAATACAAGTGGTAAAGTTGATCTTGTTTCTGAATTCTTTTCAAGTGAAACTGGAACATGGAAATGTTAAATCGTTCCTGGATTCACAAACTTTTGCAAGGTCACTTACGCGAATATAATTGTTTTTATTTTTACCTTAGAATAACCTGGCCGTATATCTTTAAATAATAAAATAAATCAAATAAATAATAATAAAAAAATATAAATAATAAAATCTAACATTGTTTTAAAAAGATATCCTGTCAAAGCAAATATGATAAAATAATCTCCAACAGTAAACCAATGTGATAAAACAGAACTTAAGTAGGGTTAAAATATATAGCAACTTAAACCTCACATCGAACCAAAAAAAATAATCGAACTGTTAATGAAAATGAAACCAAAACACATTTTTTACTCACAAAATGCTTTAATTTTTTCCTTAATTTTTAGCCTGCTTTGCCTTAAAAAAATAATAAATAAATAAAACGCAGTAAAACGATTAACACGACAGTTGTTACCAAACCTGACCACCGTCGTTATGGTGTAAAAACATGCCAACAAAATGATGTAAGCAAATAACTAGTTTTCGGATCGGAATTTGGCAGAGCAACAGAGAAGAAAACAAAAACTCCCAAGCACATGGCACATGGCGTCAGAGAGTGCGCGCGAAGGGTATAAAATAAAAATAAAAACCGGAACAAACCTACACCATATTCAGGCATATCAAAAGCTTGCGAGTTTACGATACCACAACCATTGCATTTACTGGTTTTTCTTCAGCTTTATCATTACCACCCGCTAAAAGGCGACCGGCCAAGATTATGAGTGTCGTAAATACATTGAATAATGAACCGGTATTACTGCTGTTACTACTACTGCTCGTTCTTGTCTCAACATCTCCGGTAGGGTTGAGAGTAGTGGCGGACAGATCGCGTGCCTTATGGTATACCCGGGAGGTGATATCAGTAAGTGCTGCCGCAAGCATGACCGATCATAAAGCCTACTTAGCATGGGATCAATCAAACATTTAATTAAACACACTCTGCCTCCGGTGTGGGGATCTATCCTCAGGCGAGTGGGGATGACGGTGGTGTGAAATCAGATGTCTCTGGGTATGCATTTTTGTGGTGCCCAACCCAACCCATACCATATGATACAGCGCGCTGACGGCTTGGGTTGCATGTCGCACGATTAATCCCGCGCTGGTCAGCACCGTTCGTTGGGTGAGGCACGCAAATGGGTCCGGTTTTTCGTTTTTCGTTCACCCCACACAAGCACACACACATTGTGCTGATCCGTAACTGCATTCCGATCGATGTCAAAAAAAAATTAAATGCACGGTCACCGAATCTGAAAGCTGTGGCAAAAGCAAAACCGTGTCGCCCAAATCGCAAACTCTCAAGTTTTTGGGGTGTTTTCATTCATTTTTTCACCTTCTGCGTCGGAAAAATGGCTTCGGAGTCGTGTGGATTGAAAGCGAAAGTAGCACCTATCCGGCACGGCCCCGAGCAGGGTGCCACAGTGTGAAGTGTCGGGAGATGACGGGCCCTTCGGCGTATTATATGCACCGGCTGAAGCATAAATTGAAGCAAGCCTACATAGTCTCGACGGCGCATTGTTGAGCGCATTTTTCTGTGTTTTTTTGTATGTGCACTCGCTATTAGTTACACAGCAACGAAAAATCAACCGCACTTCATGAAAAATGTGGAATAATTTCATAACCTACGTCAATAAATCACATCCCTCTCGCCTTTTCCATCACCATTTTGGGTGGCTCGAAAACAGGAAGAGAGAGAGAGAGAGAGAGAGAGAGAGAGAAAACGAATAAAATGTAGAAATTTACATCAGAACTTATTGCGATTATCAACGAAAAGGAAAGTGTCGGGCCGTGCGCCCCAAAACAGTATGCCAGCAGCAGCATCCCATTAACAATCCCACTCAACACATTCCGGAACGATTTCACCGCTCCGGAAAACAAGGACACACGGCGACGGCAGAGCAACCGCGCGCCGCGACGCGACCGTTTCTTTCGAAAACCTTGACATATTTATTGAATTATTCATCCAATTACGGAAATAAAAGGGATACGAAGGAAGCATAAAATCGCGAGTCATTATTTTGATCATTTGCTGCACGGTACAGAAAAGGGAAGAACGAGTGCATATTTTTTACCCCAGGCATATACACACACACAGACATGCACACAAATATGAACATTATGCTCGGCAAGTTAATTGAATTCGACGCAAAACAATGCGAACAGGATACGCGCACGATCGGTTCGTATTCGACAGGAATTTTTATCCAAATGCAATTTTATCAGATATGCAAGAAAAAAATGGATTTTTTCGCAGTAATGTAAGGTGCGTATTATATTTACGTTCCGTTGAATTTTTAATCCATTTTTTCATTTACCAATAATTTTATCAAGGTCTTTTTCGATTATATTTTCAATTATGAATACTCCTTTATTAAAATAAATTTCATACTGCAAAAACTATATAAATAGTTTTTTAAATAATTTAATGCATGTTTAAACATGTATTGAAATTATTCTTAATTATTAATACCCAGAAAAAACGTGCGGAATTTATGAAAATGTCTCGATTTTTATTTTATGTTTTGGCAAGAATAATATAACAACAATATTTTATATAATACTAACATTAAAACTGGCCGTTACGGTCTGGCCGTTCTTTATGAATAAAAAAAAAAACATTTAAAATGATTGTGTTATTTTCTCTGCTCCGATAACAAACCAACAAATAGAACCAATTTCACTTCCCACATTTTATTTTCTTTTAACCTTGAACTAGTAAGAATGATAAATGCTCCGACTATATATAAAACTCATCGTTGCTTATCTACGGAACTGATTGTTTAATGAAAGCATTTGTAATATTTTGTATCGAATTTAAATGCTGTAGCGATCAGGCAGAAAGAATTTTTCCATCATCCACTAGATCAATCATGACTTCCGGATGGGGGAGATACATTTTATTGGAATATTGATGAATTTTGTGCTACGGGTACCAAACCCGTGCTTGCTGCTTGTAATTTTTGCCCAGATTGTTAAGCATTTCCGAGAAACGTAGGGAATGTAAATCGCTTACATAACAGTACGAATCATATTCCGGTAACATCACCGCTCAGACGGATAATAGGCACGTGTGCTTGCTTGCGCTGCTTACAATGCTTTAAATATTCCTTTTTCGTTCGTGGCGCAACCCATTGAGGGTTGTACCGAATTTTTAACGAAGCCCCTTACCGGTGCCTTTTACTTACGATTCATCGGTTTAAGTATGTGTGCGTCTGTGGGTATTTCCGTAGCTCTCGACATTTCTCATCCTTTTCGGAAAAAAGCTTCCACAAACAAGGAGCTTCACTCCCATTCTATCGTTACGTTAAGCACACGTTGTCGTTGCCATAGATACGCCAAGCAGCATCAGCCAGTATTTATAGTAGTCCTGTTGCTGTGTGGCATCCTCTTGCCTACGGACGCGAACGTTTTGATTTAAATGTTTAACTTTCAATGCACACAAAACGTTTTCCGAAAAATTCAATCAATCGATATACGCTACTACCGCAAATCGTTGAAACTCTCAACAATGGAGGCGCCAAAAAGTGGAGGACTGCATGTTCCATTCTTGACTTCTCTCGTGTGCTTCTCGTTGGTCGTTGTCATACGGAGAACGGAAATGGGGACTGACGATGTGCGGAAATTAGGAACGATGTGTGTTTGGGATCCAACCAACAGGGCCCGTGCCATGTCGCCAGGAGCAACGGGAAACTTGTGCCTTATTGGAAGTTTTGGTTGGTGTGGGACGAGAACAAATTTGGACATGTTTTTCTTCTATTTTTGTGAAAAACTCGGAAACACCAAACCATCCGTTGCAATTTCCCTTTATTTCTTGTTTTTTTTCGCTCTTCTATCGTTGTGGTGCGGTTTTGGAACACAAACAAAAACTTTCTGCTACGGTTAAGGGAAAATGATCGATGGCGTATAAATATTGGATTGGAATGAGTTTTGAAGCACCGCGTGTGTGTCTCCGGTGGGGGTTTGTGAGAAAATCAATTTCATGGAAACGAAAACTTATGCTGAGGATTGTTGAAATTGTGTACATTCCCGACTTTTTCCCTAGCTTTGGTACAGTGCTTTGGCGCAGTGTAATGGAAAGAAGGATTGTTATCGACGGTGTTTTGATTAAGTAAATATGAAATTGAACAACAATTTTCAATAAATTAACGCTGTGCGAGCATTCGATCAACAGCTCCAAACGATTCCGACCCTATAGTTCCACACAACTCCAACATCGTAACTTCTGGTTGCTGAGCAGGTGTCGATATTTTCTTCGTTTGCAGACACCTCGCACCATTCCCATATATGGTGCCGTTAAGCTCAGTGTCCGTGCTACCGTACGTTACGGAGGCTCCCTTTTAGCTGCCACTAATTGTGTCCTGGAAGCCAACCGTGGTGCGACATGAAGTTAAGCGGAGAAAAAAAGAAGAACCCAACACCGTGCCCGTACTCGGACTGTTCGAGTGCATCGGGTAAAGATCTCCTAATCAGCGTTACAGCGCGCGTACCATGTTGGGGTCTACGTGGTCGCTTGCTGCCGATGTCGTCGAGCGTGAGTAACGAGCATCTGCATTCATTTGCAACCTCAACCGTCCCGGCTCATCGGGATACCTGAAGGGACTGTCCCATGGGAACGGAAGATTCGCCTCATGCAACAATCTTGCCAACCGGACATTGACCATTCCACTGCTGGTCCTGTGAAGGAACAAATCTCAAGAACGTGTGCATTGGCAACGCCATTGACGCCATCACTGATAGTGCATGTATGTGTGTGAATGTGTTTGTGTGTGTGCATGGTAGGAACCCGCTGTGCTAAGCAGTTCAAGTCACAAGGGCACGAAGAAGAACATCAAATGGACATTCAATGCTCCAGGGTTCCTTCCAACTAGATATATCTCAAAGGCGTCTAGTTAAAGGCAGCGCAGCATCTATTAAAGCTGCTCTTCCTGAAGACCTCAGGTACGCCAAAGATCCAAAGATTCATAGTAAAAAAAGGCCACGGCGTTTCTAGCCAATGTGCCTCTCTCACACACACACACACGTTCTTGCTTCTTCTCCTCCAACACCAGCCACCTTCCACAAGCATCGGTGCGACACGAAAAAGCATTGGTAATCGGTGAATTCTTATCTACGATTCAACTTCACGGCTCAGGAGCACCAAAGTCGGGACATGCACTTCCCTCTCCTCTTTCTGTCCCTCTCTTCATCTTGCTCGACTGGCAAGATTCGCTTAGTAAACGCCAATTTAACGATGGTGCAAGATGGCGACAACGATGGTGACGACGACCAGGATGACATTGAACTACTGGGGCAAGTTTGGTGCAGGAGGTAGCCGTAGCGTGTCATGGGAGCTTCTGCCAGCGGGTCTCTGCCGATGATCGGTTTGTGGCGAAGAAATCTTCACCGGTCTTCTTCACGGTCACGCGCTAGGGAATCATCCGTAAATGGAAGGTTCCCTTCCGGGCGCGCTCGTAGTACATACAGACTTGCCTCTTGTAATGGTTTTATATTTCTATTTCCACACGAATATTCTTCATGCAGGTTTGCCATATGATGCACAGTTGCGCCAAGATCCTCAGTAGGCAGGGAGCGAAGCTTTGTTCTATCCTTTGGGAAAGAATACCTCAAATTCGCCTCTCCTTCGGTGGAGCTCAGGAGCTGGAGATGCTGGCACGGGGTCTTGGTTTCGCTTCGAACTGTGATCGGAATAATTGCAAAACAATGTACCAAGTCTGGTGGCTCGGGTGGTGATGCAAAAGAACTAGATAAACCTATCACTAATGAAGTTTGCCACGTTTGCTACCGTGTGTGCATCGGCATTAATTATATACATACTGTGTGCGAAAAGGAGCAAAGGATTAAGGGAGTTGAAATAGCTCTGATACTATTTGGAAATTAATTAGGGAAATTTTAGCAGTCATGCATTTCAAGCATACGAAGAAATAAAAGCGTGGTGATACATAACAATAGAAAACTAATTAAATTTAATTATCTATTCTGCCACAAATCACGCGCGCTAAGACATTAATTAAAACGCTTTGTTTAGCTGTTTTCCATTAAAAGTTCCCATAAAAAACCAATCTAAATCTATAATCCACAAATCAAGATGCTCATTTTCGGTGGGACGATTTAATGTTCGCTTTCGTTAATCTTTTTGACCAAATTTCACGTCCTCGGGGACACGAAAACCCAACACCGTGTCCAGTTCCTATGCAGCTTTTCGTTGTACGCGACTTGCATTGTTTATTGTCGCGCTCGACAAACATATTTCAACCATCGTTCCAGAGGACACTTTCAAGCATAGCAACTGTTCAGAATTCATTTTACGCTTTCGTCAACCTTTGCCAAAATTTGCCAACAGCAACACTCAAAAGGGTCTGCATTTTTTTAGTGCTGCTACTGACACTATCTTTCCCATCTCCATCTTGTCTCACATCGGTGAAAAAAAAAGACTTCGGGCACTGAAAATGTTGTACCCAAAAGCTCCCAAAAGTTAATGGTGGCCAGGGTTTTTATTATTTTAAGATGAACCACAGCCCAAGATGGGGATGAGCGGAGAAGCTTACTAGCATCCACACAGCTACGAGCAACCATAAAGCACCGTTGGCATCATAAAATTTAATGCAAATGGTACTGCTGCTGTTGCCGCTCGCATTCCGTACTCCTGCCGTAGGAAGGAAATTAAGAAGTTGTTTCAGCTAAACTACGGTGACGATGGTGCCAAAGAGCCGTGGCAAAGAGTGATCCTTTCGTTCGGCTGCAGTTCGGCAGCTTGCAGCCGGGTATAGAACGGTCGGTCGGTCGGTTGGTCGGTCTGCCTGAAATTGGTCATTAAAGTGTTGTCAAGATGTTGTTTGATTTACAGCTCTCGACCTCCACTCTGCTCCACCTTCTGCACGATACTCCTATCCTCAACTCTTGGACGCCTAGTCTTATCCTTTCCCACTGGGTAAACTGTTTCAAGATGAGCTCCACAGATAATTGATGCGTCGCACCCTTGTTGGTGTATGGTCGCGCTATGGCAGCATGGTTTTCCGACAACCGGATATCCTGTCAGCAGTGTGGAAAATTTTGTGGTTTACAAGATGAAACACTACCCCGGGCAGTCATCGAGACAGGGCGATATATATCAATGGATTCGCTCATGAATAAATTTGCGGTGCGGTCAACCGTAATGTAATTTGAATGCTGTTGGACACTTCTTTTTAGGACTATATGATTTGAAGCTCTCCGGAATGAATGATGGACGACAGTGAAATGGTGCAGTAATTAAGGAGTGCCATTTTATATGTGACACATATGCGATAAGAACATAAAAATGCAGCAAAGGAAAGAAAGACTTAAGACATATGTGATAGAATTGAGAAATTAATTTCAAAAACGTGCCATGCAGCAATTGACACTATCAGGGATTTTATCGTTTATTTATGAGCTACAGATACAATTGATTTATTTAATTGTTACTTTGCCTGCTTAGATTACTCGAAATATTTAAAAAAAATATAAAAAACTTCCATCGAAATAAATCGAAGCAACCCATGTTTGTTAAAACAGACGAATAGCACAGTACATTTTGTTTGGTTTTTGTTTGTGTAGGCCAAACATGATAGGCACCAAATCTAAAACATCCGATGTGAGTTTAAAACATTTGATTGCAGTGAAAAGGCACTTTTTCCACAGTATTCGTTCACATTGCAGCCACTAACAGCGACAAAACTGCAACGCATCATCAAAAACGTACGCAATGCGTCCAGCATTCTCAACGCACCGGAAAACATTGGCCTCGGATGTCATCAAGCGCTTTCCAGCGATGATAGTAGTATTCGAAACGTAGCAGAGTTAAAAATTTCCCACCGAAAGCTGACAATGGACGAGATTGATAAATTAATGAAAAATCTTTCAACCACACAGCGGCGACCTCCCGGCGCATCCCGCCTTCCAACGGCATCACCCACTGCAGTGGACATTGAAAAGCAACAAGTCGAGCAGGAAGCTGCAGAGCCGCCGGTTTGGGAGAACCAATATGCTGAGTCGGAAATTTCTTTTACCAGCTATCACCCGTCGGCCGGGTCGCATTCAGGACTCGAACTCTCCGCTGATGTGGAGGACAATTTAGCATATTCCGGCGAATCGTTGCTGTCCTTCAGCGACGACGGCGATCAATCCGACAACTCGAACGTACGATTGAATTCCTCCCCAGTGCCGGCCGAATGCTCGACGACTCCGATGACATTATTCGCTTTCCGATCGATTGAGCTAACTGCGTCGGAAGAGTACGAAAGTTATGGCGAAACTTTGAGATCCGCCGTCGATAGGCCAATTATGCAAGTTAAAGTGCGTCCCCTGCCTGCATCACACGCCATCCGCACGGCATGCCTTCGCGTGCAGCAATCGGACGACGAGCGGCGGCCGCTGATTGATTTTCGACAAATTGAGCGTAACACAAAGGCAACATGGAAGCATCGGTAAACGGGAAAAGCTGCAGCCCACCACTACCACGGAAACTTTGTTGCATTAAAGCCGAACTTTAAAACCACAAGCTGGTGTTGGGTGATTTTGAAAAGCGAGCAGTTTCAGCATGAGATTGTGAGGGAAATTTATTGCAAGTTTGTTGCTTTTGTGTTGTTTTTCGTGCAACGTTTTTAAAAAGGAATGTTAATTTTTAACACATTTATAAATTAAAATAATAATTGTAAAACATATTTAATCTACGTTCAATTAGTCCAAATTTATGGAAAGCACAATCTGAATGATTAATGTCATAATGCAACGTCAAAAAGCACAATCATGATACGCCATATTGTGACAAATCCTGCTCGTTCTAGTGCAAACCATCAGACAATGGATGATGCTGCAACGCTTCACCAAGTGAAAGGACGTTTGGCAATGCCCAATTTCAATCTTCCCAGTCGATCAGTTTAACCGCAAACAACGACCCCATCAATTGTCCTTCGCTTCTCTACGCTTCAGACACTGGCCTCCAATGAATGATTCTGGCAAAATACGCAATGTACTGGCATACGCGTCACGACCGTCGGCAGTAAAATCCAGATCCTACAACGTGCATCGTAAACACATCCATCAGATCATTTTAGTGCGTGCGGTCACGTGATTGAAACCTTCTCGTCTGAACCTGAACCTCAACACAAGATCGTACTCGATTCGAACTCAATGGAAGCAGTATCTGGACGTTTAAAGCTAAACCGCTACCGATACATTAAATCTCTCTCTCCCGGAATCGCGATATTTGCCGGCACTGTGTTCAAGGGAAGGGACCCACGGCTCGTGAAGCATAATGCACTCGATACTTCGTCCCATTCACGCAACAAAAGCCCGCGTGTTTTGGCCACAGTGCGGTGGGAGCATCATTTGATCCATGCTACAATATATGCATTATTATTATAACACTTTATGGGCGAACAGCGAAAGATGGTAATTTAACAGGCCGTGGCCAATGTGTTTCGAAAGGGGATCCCAACGGGTGATTATGTAACAAGGAAAGAAGATGATGTTACACCATTGTTGGAGGCTACCGTTACTGTTTGCTTTTTATTGTTCGCTTTGCGAGTGGCTCCGAACGGTCAATAGAATGCACGCGGGACGACGATGCGCGAATTGAAGATGAACCGAACGGTACTTTCGCCATTGAAGTTTCGTTCGATGATGTGAAGGATGGATGTCCGAAACCTTCACAGTCATGTTGGGCTTTGATACTTTGAGCAGTAACTTTATTCTAGTACGTGGCTCTTGTGGGTGGAGATGAGATGAGCGACGTGACTAGTGATGTGGTTATAAAACATGAGCTTCACACATGTTTCTCAAGCCACTCGAGCAATTGTTCGCTTGGATAGAAAATTTAAATGCTATTCAAAAACCTACGAAAACTTAATAGCATCATTGCATTCATACTAAATAAATGGCACTTGTTAAATTTCTATTTCATTGTTTTCTATTTATTTTTATTTTGCAGTCAACCAAAACAATGACTTTATTTTTATTTTTACTGTACGGTCCCATAAAGAGGTTTATTTCTTCGAATTCATTTATAAATCTGTTTGTGACGTTCAAGACATCTTCAAAATCTTCTTCTCATAAATCTTCTCATAAATCTTCAGAAAAGAGATTAAAGGTCACCGAGGCCACAGCGTACAAAAATTCGTTCAAATTCACCCAACACTAATCAGTTATTCAGTAAAATGCAAATATTTAAGTAGAAGTCAATGATTTATAAGAATTTGCATATTTTTTAGTAATAAAAGTATAAGTTAATAGTTCTTATATTTTGAATTATGCATTGAGTAGTAGTAGTAGTAGTAGTAGAAGAGTATATTTGAATGTAATTAGGCTTGTGTACAGAACACATTTGTATTGTTTTTATCTAATGGGTTCGAACTTGTCTTTCCTCATTGCTTTGAAATAAGGCTGAGCTTGTCGGAGTTTGATTTACTTTTCCTGTTCTGGCGTTAAATTCGGTTTAAGCGGGAAAAAATTCTTATAAAAACCCGCAATTATGCATTGAAAGTATTCAATGTTCTAAGGGAAAAAGTCAATTTTACTCCGTTTTGTCACGGACTTAGATCCAAAACTTAGATAAGCAAATGAAACTTTTTAAAAACGTAAATAAAAAGAAAATTCTAATGAAAGGGAGAAAAAATCATCAAACGCTGTAGAAAAATCTCCACAACGAATGCTAACAAAATACACAGCTCATTACGGCGAGTGAATCAGTCCACCATAAACCACTTAGCGAAAACGCAAACAAAATGGTGCTAACTGCATCAAACCAACCATCCCCGATTAGTTCGCTTGCAGAATGGGAGCGGTTTGCTGCTGTCAGCGCAGTAACGATGGTCTTTTCTTCGCGTACAATAAAAAAAAACCTCCTTTCTTTCTAGGGTGTATCCTAGCAACGCCGTAGAAAGGCCCCTGACAGAGTATGATGCAGAACTTTGGTTCTAAAAATACATGCAAAAAAAGGTTCGTTTCTGCGACCTTATCATCGTGGAGTTCAGAGGGTTCATATTTGAAATTAATGGTCTCTCTTTCTCTCTGTCTCTCTCAGCTTCTACTTTCCCCGCCATAAGCGTTCTTTCTAGTCCAGGACTAGGGAACAATAACAATACGCCACACCGGTGGGACGCGCCCTTAACCAAGGCAGTACACGTGCAGCAACCCGACTCCGAAATGCTCGACTTTTCCAAACGTTCTTTTCATCACAAACCATTGAAAGCCCATAACCTATCGCACGTTGGGTCTAGTTTTGCACACACAAAAAAACAGGCATGGGACGGTTAAGAAGCCCGAGATTAAAAAAACACACACACACAAGTACAAGCACAACAAAAACAAAAGCGCTCCAGCCGATCATAACCTCGCTAACAAGCTACGACCCATTTACAGATGACGTTTGGTGATGGCCTTTTCAACGGTGCTCACGATTTTTCATTTCCCGCCCTGTGCCGTGCTTTAAAAAACGAGACACCACCTCGCACCGTGTGTCGTCGGCCGGCGGAGACCGCCCAACCCTTCACCCCTTCACTTCCCCATTTTCCTCCCTTTCCTCTTTACCGAACAGCCCAAAGACGCCATTTCGCTCAAGAGTAAAAGAGTTTCGCCTTACGGAACGGTTCAAGTACATGTGTGCATTAGGCGCAAAAGCCCACAACAACGACATCCCAAACCGATGGCGCGCGAGAGTGCACTATTCGCGGAAAACAACAACAACAGCAGCAGAAAAAAGGATGGTGGAGTTCCTTGCTGCGGCTTTACAATCTTGCAAAAACCCTTGATGGAGAAGAAGCTGTGGGTGGTCGGTTCGTGGTCACCACTCCGGTTTCTTGGTCGCTTGGTTGTTTCTACTATCCCTCCACCTTTGGCACTCTGGTGAGGTTCTTAAGACAGACTCCTAACGAATCGGCACTTACACATTTCCCGGGATACGGCTTCGGGGCGCTCTCTAAGCCAGCGTATGTCTGTGCTTTGCTCTCCCACCCCTGTTCGAGTTCATCATAAATGGGGTGAAATATGGAATGGGGTGGAAGAGACCCACCATCACCCTCCCACCCACTAGGGGAAGAGGACTAATAATCAGAGCAAAATGCAAATAAATTCGAAAATTTCTTCGTTCCCTACGCTCGGGAAACGTCCGGGAGTACCAAAACCGTGTGGTCCCGCCGTAGATTTTATTTCACCACTGTCCGCGACGTGGCGCGTTTTTCCTGGCGTTTTGCGCAGGAAGTTCGTGATTTTCATCCATCCTTTTCTTCCGTGCCTGTCTGCCTTCTTCCCTCGCAGCTGCTGCTTCGGGAGTCATTTTTCTGCGCAACCATCAATGGTGGTTTATTTTTATTTCATGCTAAATAAATATCACTGCAAGCGACAGGCAAAACATGCAAAGGAACGACAACGACACATCGCGCAGCAGAGTTCCTTCCTTCCTGCCTCTCTCGAGGTCACAACACAAGAGCAACTGACGCTGAATGGCAACGGCATTCCGGTGGGGGTGGTGTTGGGCGGAGGTGTGTGGTACGTTTCGACCCAGTGGGAAAGCGAGCTGTCAATGAGCCTCTACGTGGTGGTTAAATGTTCATGGGGATGCAAAATTCCATCTTTTTCTCCTCGCCGTTCTCCCGCTTGGGTCGCTGCTGTCGATGATTCGAAAGCCGATCTGATCCACTTCCCGTCCCGGGAGTGGACACGATGTGAAAGTGAGCGAATACCAGACCAGTCACCATCGTCCCTCCTCGCCAGGTTTTGGACAGCAAGGGACTCTATTCTACACGACATGCCGAGCATGCTCGCCTACTACAAACATGGGTTTGGAAAGAATTTGACGGTCATTGTAGATCTGATAGATAGATCTCTAACGTAAGTTTGAGTTCATTTACGAGAACCTTTTGTAGTATGCTCTAGTTTCTTAGAACTTATTAGAATAAAATTTAAAAAACAAATTGTTGGCTATATTCCTCCAAAGAATCCAAAAATAAAGATTCTTCTACATAATGTGCAATGCAAGACAAATTAACTACTGTGTACTTGGTAGATTAAAATGTAATTTATAACTCTTATTTTCGTGAAACGCAAGTTTGAACACAATTTTATGTATTCTATGTTGTACAATGTATTGTTTGCCTCTTACGATTTCGATGTCATATTCATGTAACGAAAATAACACCGAACAACTCAGTTATTAGCTAGAATTGGATTCGAGTACATCTTTGACTCTTTAATCCGCAACCTAAAAGCAGTACAGTATTTCACAATATCACACTACATCTATATATTACGAACCTTCTATTAAGCTTCTTATTTTCATAAAATAAGAATTCTCGTAAGAAGTTAAATTCGATTGAAAAAATATAGTTTTGGTTACGAACATCTGAGAAAAGCTGTATGCTAACCTATTCTTGCAGAGTATTGATTGATCCTGTAAAATATCGTATTGATTTGAAACCTCTCTCAAGGCATTAGATCTTATTCATATCCTTTGAGCCTTTAATTAAATGGAAAACTGCTCTGAGCATTAGCATTCTTTTGACGTCTGCAGCATCTGGTCCTTTTCTTATTTATTTTCTTTTAATACATGAATTATTTCTACATAGATTATTCCATTTTCTATTATTTTTGTAGATTAGTTTTGATTACTCGGAGGTTTAAATCTTTTTTTTAACAGTCCTTCCAGAATCATACGGCTTGACTCCAGCGTTTTAATTACTACTTGATGCATCACAAAACATATTTTTAAAACAATTCTTCTTTTTGCTTCTTTTTAAACTTTTTTTATCTTTTAATTTGTTATCTTTTAGTCTTTGTTCAATATCAGTAACCTCTTCACTTTTTAATGAAGAATGGATTTTTTTTTATTTGTATTCATGTCAGTTTTTCCTAATTTTTGGTTTAATTTCAAATTTTCTTATAGTTATTCAAGGCTCAATTACTTGCTTCATTATGAGAAATAAACTTTTTAAAATAGCGTAAATAGTTTGTTTTTGTTACATTTTCTCAATTACAATTTAATTCATTACAAAAAAAAGACATTGTATGAGTAAGAAAAATCGAAATTCGCCCCGAATTTTCATTTCGCCCCGAATTGCCTCAGAAAAACATAATCCCTTGTTTTGAAAAAGCAATATTTCTCTATGCGTTAAACGTAAACATTCATTAGATTGCTGGCTCGTTGCTGCACCAACCAGCTCACCCAATGTGTTGTTTTTTTTTTGCCAAGACAGGAAGAAAAATAAAGCATTTATGCTTTTATGCGTATTGTTTTTTTTTGCCATTTCATTACCATGGCAAGCCGTTATCTGTTTTATTTTTTTGTCCTTTTTGGTGCAAATATCACTCAACCCCATTTTTATCCCGCAGCGCCACACGGATGTGGTGGTTTTTTTTTCTCCATTTTGCTGCAGCACGTTTCCCATCGTCCAACGTCCTAAACTGCACGTGACCGAAGCTAGCGGGCGATGCATCGCATATGTGTCAGTGTTTCGTTTCCATCGGCCAGCCGTCTAATTGAAGTTGATGTGCCGTATGTAAAGCAGTGAACCCGGGGAGACGTTAATTGCTCGCGTTCCCCGCACTTCAAGCTTGCTTCCTGCTCCGTTGCTGCTGTTTGAGGGTTTGGAGAAATTAAAAATAAATACCCACAACAGCCCGGGCCGGGAATGTGCTGGGTTCGGTTCGGACAGCCAGAAATAAACTCGCGGTAACCCTGGCTGGCTGACTGGACACGGCAGCGGTGGTAGACACCGTGACGCGACGGTAAGCAAGTGACGGAGCGCATTTCCACGGACAGTTAGACAGACGGTCAGACAGATATGCGATGCTTCTGGTGCTGTTCCGCAACTGTCACAATGCGTTACCGGGTGAGTTGATGCGCTCACCACTGACGCCGGCTTATGTGGTCCATCGATTTTTTTTAATTTTTTGCTCTGCTTCTTCGAAACTGATATTTCTGAATTTTATTGATGTCCATCCGTGCAAACGAAACTCCGCAGGAAGATCACCTTCAGTGACAGCCATTGGCGGGAATATAGTATTGCCCCCAAAAAGAAACTCATCCCAGTACAACGACTCACCAGGAAAGAGTTTGTGTATGTTTCTTTTCTCTTCTCAAAGTTTTTAGCTCTTCGGGCTGTTGTTATTTTATTTCCCTGACCCATTTAAAGGATCTCAACCTGCCTGACGGATGGCGCAAGCTGGTTGAAGCGGAATAACCAGTACGGAAAAAGTCGAATGTCAAAGTCAAACACACACTCGGGCAAACGATTTTCAGACAAATGGTTGTCTGGTTGCCCATTACTCTGGGGTGATTGATTTGAAGTGGGTACACCAGTGTTGCGGGCTGGAATGCATTGCAACTGTCAACGGATGAATGGGTGCATGGATGCAAAACGGGGTTCAGTGGGAAAAAAGTATGCTCGTGACAAGCGCAATTTTGGTGACATTGAACGAGTAGGACAGCGAGCAGTTGGTTTTGTTTGTCATTAGTCTGGGGTCCAACCCTTTCAGAAAAGGTCAAGCGAAAGTTAAGCTATGCGGAAACTAAGAACAACGAGATACGACATTTCTCATAAAACCAACTAATATGCATTCTGTGTCTGGAATTTTTGGATAAAAGAATCGCTTCTTATTGAACCATTAAACAAAATCGTCCAATGTCTGGGATATTTCGTAGCGAAAGGATAAGGAATCCGCATTCAACGCACAATTGCATTCCATCAAAGATCCCTTAATTCGGACTTGTTTAACACATAAATTATGGATGTTTTACAAACAACTAGGTTTGAAATTGTTATCAAATTTTACACATGTTAATATATTTATAATTTATCGATATCGATATCCATCAGGCATCACTTTGGGCGCTTTGTGATGTGTATGTTTACTCTTAAAAAAATACTACAAATCTAGTAATTTCTCTAGTAATAAGTAATTTCTCTAGTAATTTCTCTAGTAAATCTAGTAATAGCATCTTTCCTTGGTAGCTTTAAGTGTTTTCCCTGCTTATGTTTAAGCAGCAGGTTTATAATTAACCACCAAGAAAAGAATTTAGTTCTTCAAGCTGAAAGCCAAATTGATGTTGAATATCTCACACAAAGTAAAGTTTTATGACTGCCGGTTTCGCCTGGACACTAATCAATTGCATGCTGGAACCCTATCCGGAACTTTATGATCTCACGACGAGAACGTTTGCCGCTTTTCTATTTCTGCGTCGATGGAAATTCCACGTCACGCAGCATTCGCCACAAACGGCACAAACGGCAAAAGCAGAAGGCAAATAAAAAAAAGTTTCATACTTCAAATTAAGAGCGGCCTCAACAACCTGATCCGATTGTTCGATTACCAAAGCTGAAACAGCTGGTTTGCCGCACCGTACCGAAGCCTTTGCCGAAGCTTTAATCCATTCGTCTCACCGGTAGCATGGGAAAATGCGCACCAGCGTTCAATGTTTGGTTTAATCTCATCCCAACAGCCGCCACGCAACAGATCAGTAGCTGATCTGGGTTTGATCGATAAAATGGCCGATCGATTGCTGATTTTTCACAGCACAATAAGTTAAACATTTTCATTAGTGCGGACCCGTTTGCGTTTGCTTTTGTGGACTCTTCCGAAAATTGACTCCACTGCGGGTCAACGACTGAGCGTTGAATGGAAGCTTAAGACGTAAAACATCTACTTGATGTGTGATGGAGCTAGTGAGGTGTTTGAATTATGTTCGAATGGAATTTGGAACCATATTTGATTAAAAACAAATTCCAATAACTTTACTTACGTTGGATATTAAAAAAAAAAAGAATGAAAGTTCAACCCTTAGAGAACAATTTTTCCAAGTACGACAGCAATCGAACGACACTTGCCCACGAATGTAACCTTTTCCTACAGCCACTAAATCAATTTCCCACACGCCAGTTCGTGCCGCGAGTTGAAAAGCTACGATAATCAAACATCATATTTCAATTATCGCACCTATAATTTTCCATCCCCAGTGTACTGCATCGCCGTCCCGCAGCACACACGGCCGACAAGCGCGTTCGGTAAACGAGACCTAACGAAAGCGGTTAAAGTGCAAGCTCAAACAATAATAAAAGCATAATGCTCCTCGCGATCGCCCGGGGGACATTTCGCACGGTTATTATCGCACCTAGCCGAAGATGAAAACTTGCCGACAAATTGATCACGCCTTCGAGGTACAATCGTACACGGTTTGTACCGTCACTGCTATCGCTCAACTAGCCACCATCACGGTGACGACGATAAAAATTAAACATAATGGTGTGAATGGGGAGTTACACAGTCAGCAGGCGCGAAATCAATATTGTTTATTAATGCTCAACAAAGTGCTAGGTAAAAATACCAGTAAATAATTACGAGCCTAAGCAATATAAATACTTATGCTGCCACAACTAGCAATGTATACTCAAAACCGTTTTAGTTTTAATTGAAAAGTCTACCATTCAAAAATAAAATTAATATTTCGATATCGACTTCGTGGAGTATCGGATTACAAAATCTTCCCATTTAATTTGTTAAGATGCTTTACTTCAGAAACATTTTGACAACATGTCGCTGGATTTCGCACTGTTTTAGGCCTTTTTTTACATACTCTGGTTTGCATTTCATTTATTTTTATAATACTTCAAAAAAAAAGTCGTAGATTTTCTCAACAGAAATCAAGTAAACATAATTGTTTTGATTCATATTACATCAGAACACGCACAACATTTTGATAGTTGTAAAATTGTGTTATTAAAAATTAATAATCATTCCGAATTTAAAATTGTTTTCAAATTATCAACCTAATTAAAAATAGATAACAAATAAGTACAACAAATATTCGATTCAAAAAGCTCTAATGAACAACTATTTGTACTTGCAGTTTCTATGGGGGCAAAATCCAAAGCCAAATGGTATTTTGAACGCACCTGAAAATAGAAACGAAGAATCTTTTATTAGTATATTGCTATTTTAGTTAGCTTATTTTATGTTATATTTTTAAAAGAATACGAAACAATTAATGTAGGAAAACATATCAAATGCATTAAATTTACATAATATATGTTTTGACGTCTAATTAAACAGACATTAATGTTTCGAAAAAAACAGATAATTTTAACGTATTTATTTTTATTTTATTTTTTTTATTTATGTTAGAACGGAACAGGCCGTATTAGACTAATTTTTACCACGTAGCAGGCTAGTCAGACCATGCTACGGGGGGTCGGTCCGAATGGGATTTGAACCTCGGTCCGGTCGTGTTAGGGACCTAGCGCCGTTGCCAAATACACCACCGGGCCGCCCTTAACGTATTTATGTTTGGATTTAAAAAAATGCTTTTTCACCAATTTATTTAAATTTTCATTTCAAGAGATACAAAAAGAAGAAGATGGCATCTATCTAACAAGAATTTTTCCATGGTGGACAGAATGGTCCATCATTCGACAACATGGAATTATTTATGAGATATGACATTGCAGAAAAATACCAAAAAATAAAAATGTGAAACTTTAAACAATAAAAAAGAAGTATTGAATGAAATGCTCCATTTCGTAACTTGTCACAAATTATCTAAGCTTTTAGCAGCTTTTAAAAGCTTTTTAGCATGCCAGCTGTCATCGTCATTGCAAATTCTTTCATTCTTGTGGCCTTGAAACACACGCAAAAGAAGGCCAGACGGCCAGTTGTTTGATGGTGAACTCATCATAACAACTCGAGCGCTTGAGCTCACACACAAGCAGCTGCTAAGACTAAACAGTCATGAGCCCGGCGTTTTAGAAAGAGATTTACCTAATGCTTCTGAACGCTGAGTTCACCTTTTTGGTAGCGCCATTTGGGCGCAGAATTAAGGGGGAAATAAGAATAACACTTCTTAAAAGCCGTCACAAATTCACCTGCCGCCGCTTGGTACAATCTTAATAATTCTAACCATCCGGATGCATTGCAAACAGCCAGCTTCTTGTTGTTCCATTAAGCTGCTAACGTTATAATCTGTTCGTATTTGATTGATCTTTTATCGAAATTTTTTGTTGCTAGCAAAGAGTTTGATGATCGCGAAAGAAAAGTTACAAAAAAAGATTTTATACAATAACTAAACAGCTCTACATTTGATGAACCTGTATCTAATGGTTGCCTTCGTTGCA
Source organism: Anopheles rivulorum (assembly GCA_018908115.1). Classification (NCBI taxonomy): domain Eukaryota; kingdom Metazoa; phylum Arthropoda; class Insecta; order Diptera; family Culicidae; genus Anopheles; species Anopheles rivulorum. The sequence continues at coordinate 14,482,732 of CM032179.1, forward strand.
TCGTCGTTTGAAACTAAGTAACGCATTATTTTTCACCTGCACCTTCAGTTTTCATTTTAGCTCATCATATTAATTTAACCTGTACCACTCAAAACGAACTCATGCTCTTCGTTGCGTACAACGTTCTTGTGTTTGCGAAGCCCATGTTCTCCGTGAGACACAAAACACAAGCCACGAACTCGGCGTAGAACGGAAAGAAATACACAGTACAAGAAGAACGTACACGCGCAAGAATAATAATCAAACCGAAGCAGAAGAATATTTCTTTCTGCTTGGCCTCGCGAACCGCTCCGGGGCGATGAAAAATAAAAGTAATGATCTTGCAAGGTCGTTCGCGTCAGAATGTAAAGTAAAACACAGGCCGCAAAAAAAGAAAAACAGTTCTGCTGCTAGCGAACAAGCGAACAAAACGATGGTACCGAATAATGGATGATGCTGTTGCGTCAGCATCTGTTTGCATACAGTTGCATAAAGATTGTATATGTATTTTTTTTTATTTATATCCAGAACGACCAGACCGCGCTGTACAATTTATACTTGGAAACGTGCACATTATGAAAGTATAATTTTTTCCCTTTAAATTTTTCATCATGTTTTTATTTGAAAAAATATTTACACTAATACCATGGCGATCGTAAAGTATCAGAAAAAAAAACTAAACAATATCTTGCTACAGGTCTTCCAGTACAAAATGCATCATGATTTGCGATGTAAATGATTTGGGATATGCAACCAAAATGCATCCGACGATTTCCAAGCAGTAATACAACCTTTTCAACAACACGCTATAAACTATCCATTCATATTCTCCGATGTTACCGATTACGTTGGATGACTGGGAGAAGAAGCAAAAAAACCCGAACATTGTGCATTGTGCGAGGCGCAAAAATTTCGGACTCTACTCTGACTTACACCCGAATGGGAGCTTTGACCGCTTTTTACCCAACAAAGCGAAGGGTGGTGTGGTGCGAAGCATCACAAAGCAGCATTAAAACTGCATCGAACTGCATGCTGCACTCCAGCCGCGGCCGGTGTCTGTGTGCAACGTGTGGTACAGCTTACAGTGCACTAGCAGCACCTTGTGTTTACCGATCGTAACACCGATAACTGTCGGTTGGGCGCAGTATTCGGGAGGTGAACGTAACGGTACATGGCGATACCACACGCTAGAAGACGCTGCCTCAATGGTGCATCGATGCAGCACACCAAAAACGGCAAACGGTGGCCTTTCGATGCACGAGTTGGTGTGGAAGAAATTAAACGAGTCAAAGCTTCCTTCGGACTTCGCACGTTTTCCAAGTGAAGCAAACATAAAACATCATCATCTTCAGCAGCGAGTGCTGCTCTAAGCTTAAATATACCTGGAGCTATATTTTACACGCTGAGGAAACCTTCAGACTGATTTTCTTTCGTTGCAAATCTACCTTCACATTCTCACAAAGGTCAAACATTCGCTAAGAACGGACGGAGAAGCGTAAGAAACAATGAACTCTCAACAATAACAAATTAAAAACAAGGGAAAAGAGTGTTACCGCATCCAAACAAGCCTCCAAGAACGACTTAAGATAATAATATAACACCGATACGTGGAATATTGCATTGATAAGAGAGATTAAAAAACACAATAAAGTTACAGCGCGCAGTGAATGTATCGCATATCATTTTATGTATTATGATACAATATAAAACTTATTAATATTTAACCCCCAAAACCTTTAAAAATGATTTAATTCTTATGAAACCCACAAATACGGCACTCTCAAAAGCCATTTATCTTCGCACCTTCGGACAAAAGACTTCAACAGCCACAATAGCGACGAACCTGATGGTAATGTTAAAGTATGGAAACATGGTTTGTGTCATATTCGTAGCAAGAAGAAAAAAAAACACACACACAACATCATTAAGATTCATCTCGCAAAATCTTGCACAGCACGGTACCGGTATTTGGTAAGGGATTAAACTGCGAAAACTGTAGCAATGACCGCCCAGCGCTCCCGGTTGTTTACGTACATACCGTACACACACGCACACTCACCGGGGGGATTTATTTGGCGTCCGCCGTTCCAACCACACTTGTGCTGCTGCCGCTATCAACACGATCGAAGAGCAATGAATTGACCTTTGCAAAGAAGTTGTTCTCTGCTCTTACCTTTTACTATGCCGGAAGGTCATTAACACGAGCAGTAGGGCCCTCGAGTGTGTGTGTGTGTGTGTGTGTTTGACAACAACAATAGAAAAAAACAACAACATGAAATACTAAATAAAATTTAGTACACAAGTTTACCGAGTTTAGGATCACTTGAAGACTCCACAATACATGTTAAACAATGTACTATAAAAGATAACAATGTTGTTTGTGTGTTTCTCTTTGTTGCTCCCGAGCTAGTTTACACTGCTCCTTCGCTCGAAACCTCAAGTACTCCCTCGGCTAACCCCAGCACTAACCCCAACCACCACCGCCAGTACCTTCTTGTCATTATGTAACCGCTTGATTAACATGAGCTGCTTTTTGTGTTCTTTTCTTTGTTGCTCTTGACATATCTATCCCCCACCTCCTCCCTCCCACCACTGACCTAACTCTCCGTGCCCTTCACAGTGTCCCAAAACAACGCCAAGCAGGGTACACGCGGGCTGGATCATCGATGGAAGGGAGAATTCGACCTACGGTTTAGGAATTTGCCAAGAGCAACGATCGGTCAATCCACTTCCCATTCCACGAGCCTCTTCCTCAGCACTTCCCTCCCCATACCGCTGATGCTTCGAAGGGAGGATGGAACATCTCTCCAACGCAGAATGTAGAGCAAGTAGAGCAACGCCCCGGTTGCCATCGTAACACACACGGGCATCACGACGCCACAAACACTGAAACCCATTCTCGCCTTCGTGCTTACAGATCCCGCGCAAAGATCGTTCCACATCAACACAGCAGGCAGCCGTTCTGCTCATCCTTCCACTTCCCTCCCCCCCCCACCCTATCCAGCCTCCTCCCCCTTGCTTGTCTACAAACGGGGAAGGGTGGCTTGGGTAATTGTTAAACCGCAAGGTACGCGCCATCATTATCGGCACAAATCACCGGGAATTGTCTATAATTCTTCGCAACCGGTGGCAACATTGTTTGCTGGCGAGATGGTGTGCGCACCACATGTACGGGCAATAACCGTCGGTTGGACACGGGGGTTGGATTAGTTTTTGCTTTCGGGTGACCCGCGGTCCATCGAGAACTTCACTTCACTTGTTTTGTTGGATGGTTCGCTGGTGATGTTGTTTATGTACTGCGTGCCAGAAAGATGGGTTTCCGGTCGTATGTCACAATTCGATGAATGGTAACAGTGACCCACATGGGTCGATAGTTTTGATTAGGTAAGCACGAGAGAGCATGATTGTAATCTGCTGATCTGTGATTGAGCTCCACCGCTTACATATAGCATTTTAACCCACAAAATGTGCTGTTGTACGCAATTAGGTCTTTAAATTGCTTTTTATACTCGTGCTGTACAACTCAAAGTTACGATTGGATGTGAAAGTTTTAATTTTTGTTATTTTTTTAATATCGCAATGTGTCAGAATATTTAATATGTGTTAGAATATTTAATCTTTTGCTTATTAACTTTAGCTGTAAAATATGTAGAGGAAGCTACCCAATTATGAATGAAGCTAAAGAAATTATGAAAATAATGGTCCTTTTATTTCAACAATGTATGCTCACTTTAAGAGAACAAGCAGATATTTTAATCATAAATTATTATAATAATTCCTAACACTTTAGCATAAGCAGTTGAGTTGTCTGAATCAGAATTTGAAACGTTTCGAGTATCCGGAACGGAAACTAAGATCAATCGTGAATTAAGTTCAAGCGGAGTGCCAACTTTAAAATCCAACGGAATGCAGTAAAAAGATTGAGAAAAGCAAAACAAAAACATTCTATTCGAGATGTAGCTAAAAAGGTTGAAATGTCGAATTTATGGTGGAAGGTCGTTTAATACAATAACATTCAAAATAAGAACGGGAACCCGAAAACCGATTCGGAAACAGAAAAAAAAATAAGTTGCACGAGAAATTGCTGACAAAATGACAACATTTTAGTGCGTGGGTATGCACGCTGCATTATTTCTTGAGGTATACTGCAAGCAGCCGTACTCTGGAGATTTATATCGCAAGGCTTAACCTGACAAGGTCAACAAATATAGCTAACTTTGGAGTTTGGAGTCAAAGTTTTCGAAAAGGTGCATGGTTTGGTTGGATTAACACGATATTTCTAGTTGACAGGCGAATAATAAAAATTGTGCTGAAAAATGGAAAACAACCTCCTCCATGAGGCTTCCTGACATCACTGCACAAATCTTAATATATGGCATCAAATGTCAAATTTAAGCTTGCGGGACCAAATAACAATATTTCGATGTAAATGAGCTTTCAGCTCAGCTCTTTGAATAAGACAAAGAAAATCTGATCCTGCGAGTTTTTTTAGACTAAATTATACTGTTAACTTGCCTTAAGATAGGGTCGCTAAGAACTTAGTACGTATCAAGGCGCACTTTATTCACCTGTTTATCAATCGATTCGGTGGGTTTATGATGACAATGGTCTAAATTACTTTTAAGATGCATTTCTGGGTCATGACACATGCATTTTTATACTTTATTCCGCATACTTTTCAGGACAGTAATTAAATTCTCGCCAATCGGTATTAAGGCATGTTAAAATTTTCAATAATTTTTATGAGCAGTTTCGTATTTGAATAGTATTTATCACTAAAAACGAAAAGTAAAAGTAATCAATACAACCACATCTCAACAATAAATACATTTGATCAATCAGCAATAATTTCAATCAGTTTTCACGTCCGATTGTATCGGAAAGAACTTGTAAACTTCGTTTGAAACAAAACTAGTTCACAATACATCTCCCGATCTTATGTTTAAATTAAATTGGTTTAAAACTTCTACACCAAACTCCCAAACCACCCGTGTTGAATCCAAAAGTCAATCACGCTTCTTTGACGCGCCATGCACACACCAAAAAAAGCGTCGAAAAACGTCAATAACATCTAACAAAAACGATGGCATACGTCTAATGCCCTAATGGTGATCAAAAGCATACCGCAAATCTCTCAGGTGCGATGATCTTCATCATCTAACCACTAGCCCAAACGGTTCGGCTTGCTCCCAGCACACAAGTGGCGAATATTTTTTGTGTAATTTAATGCCATTAAGAAGCACGTCTGTCCCGGTTTGTCCCGCAGCGTTCGCTAAAGAGCGCCAATTTGATGCAACGACAGACTAGGCTGAAGCCGTACCGAGAAAGTTACTTACGCTCTGGTGTTTTGCACCTAGTGTTGTGAAGGTGTACCAGCGGCCACATTTTATTACCACCACATTTGGCAAAAAAAAGAGACAGCAAAAACACATTTCTTTTTTTTTTCCTTCCGTTTGGCTCTTTGTCTTCGGGCACTTTGATCGACAGTGTCTCTCAGCAGGGTGCTCTAAATTGCTTGAATTTCAGTTAAGTTCATTATGGCCAAACGTCCTTTTTCGTGAGCTGCGTTCTCCGTTTGGCGTAACGAAAGCAAAGAAACAACAGTTTCAATCCGCGCCAACGGTAGCTTGCGGTTTTGTTGAGTGGAAAAGCAGCGAGAGTTTCTAATAATCCTATTTAGCAGAAGGGATGAAAAAGGCTAAAAACGCAACCTTTTAATGCCTTTCAGCCGTTCATTCAAATCGTTCCATTCTGGTGCAGAGGCATTGGCACTGGGCCATACGGGAAACATCATCACCAGCCACCGGTAGGGCCAGTAGCAGTGCTTTCACTGTTCGACGAGGATCGATCGATCCAACTGAGCTTTCTGTGAGACTCCTTAACTTGGGCCGCACAGCAAAACAATTGACTCGCGACTTACGCGCGAGATGATGCGTACCCAAGGCCCAGCAAAATGTACGAGATGGTCACTTTTCTCCACGAAACCCAATTTCCCAGAGGTTCCCGAGGGCAAGGTTTTGTCTCGACCGACCGGCACTAACGGTAGTTATATTTTTTCACTCGCTCACTAAAGAAAGAAGGGCGCTACACAAAGTTTCGATCCAAATTATCAATATTCGCCTTTCGTCATAAACATACTTTTCCTAAATGAACCGAAGAATCGCTCCGACCGGACTCGCTGGACGTTTGGGGGGAACTCCACCGGTCCGGTACGGGTACACTTGAAAACGGGGCGTTTTGGTGTAAATTATTTTCCAGCAACTTTGTGGCTGCGTGTCGGGAGAGGGGGGGGGGGGAGACTTTCTCGGCCGGGTTGTACTCCAGAACTGGGCGCGCACACCTTAGGGATCGAGAACCGAGGTGGTCGCCCGAAGACACCAGCAGCAGCATCAGCAAGCGCTGCCTTGCTGTACCGCATGGAAATGGGCAATGCCGGTTCGAAACAATTTTGAGCAATTACCATCTAATGATTCCATCATTTGTGTAAATTTGCTACAGTTTTGTGCCTCGTCTCGCTCTCGCATCGCCCCGTGTGCTCTGCAAAAGCACCCGGTTCTGTACGGTTCCACCCTGCCCTGATGGGCGTTTATATCGTGTTCTCGGTCGTTCGGGAGTGCTACTAGCACTCACCACCAGTCCAAAAGGCCTCTTATCGCCAAATATATACCGCACGGCAACAAAGGCAACAACACGGGGGAGGGGAGGGGCAGGAGGAGTCTGGTAATTCTGCGCCCACAAAACAACAAACCTCGACGCAGTACCCATGGTTAGAACGAGATTGTTGAATTGCATGACTTTGCTCGAATTTTTCTCGCCACGGCCCCCGAAAGATTTCAATTTCACCCGGTAGGCTGATTAAGGGAGTCCTAACGGTACTGGTACAGTCTGTGTATGTGTGTTCTGCACCGTGTCCGTTATGGTGCATTTTGAACGCTTCTCGCCATGCTCCGTTCAGAGTATGTTCCTTTCCCGAAGAAACAGCCACATGACATTTGAAGGCCATTTTCAGTGGGATGACGCGAGTTCGGTATCGAATCGTGTGACAGAAATGGGTCAGTGGTGGAAACATCACCAATGACGACCGTCTTCCAATGAGTGTGTGTTTTTTTCTCAAATCTGGGCGCTACTATGCAAACATACTGTCCAGCTTGAAACCCGGAACTGATTTGTTTGCGGGTTGGTACAGAATGTAGATTCATTACTGCAAAGTTCTTGCACCATAAAACATAAGGTAATGTGGAAGAAATAGCTTATTTCATAACCATAAAGAATGTTTTTGAAAGATTTAATTATGTTCAAGTTTGACAAGTCCCATCCAAATGCAATTATTAAGAATATATTTGTCAAAAATTTTACACATTTGTTAAATTAAAAGCTTTCCTTGCAAGCAATTACTTTAGCACAGGATAAAGCTAGACGTAGCACACATTTTTCTTAACTGTTATATTATGATGTTGAAATTATTTGTTTAAAGTTTCTATTTGAACTCAAAATTGAAAAAAATACCTTGTATCTTATAGGTTATAACTAAATGTCAAACACGAGGATCCCTTCTCATAAATTGGTTTGCTTTGAAGTCCAATTTTTTATTTTATTTTAAGTCCAAATGTGTTCAGGTGCAGGCTGTGTGGCAGCATTTCCCGGATGAACAATTTTATTAAACGAGCTGGTTTTGTTAACAAAATCTGACATAAAATTCTATTTCAGTTTCGCACGAAAATTATATCAATGAGCTGAAGTTAAAAATTTTATCGAAAAAAACAAATATTGTATAGCTATTCAAAAAGCAATAATATTTTATTCGACATATTTATTTTTGAGGATTGTCTAAATTTAAATGTGTGCATATGTTAATTGCACGAACATGTTCGTCTAAAGTATCATATGCATATATTTTTTTACTGTGATTTGGGCTTTTATTTGGTTAAAGTCTCTATTAAATATAAAATATTTCTGTATGTTTTCAGTGCTCATAAGCAAGATTCTAAAATTAAAAATAAAATATTAGGTGTATTAATGTGTTCGTGCGGTTTTGGTATTAATGCTCCCATTTATTTATTACATATTTATTGAATCTGGCAACACTGCCAATTTGAAGTGTCATTATTGGGCTACAATATCCACTATCTGTCATTTTGATAAATAGTAAATAACATAGTATCTGCGAGCACCGAACATGGCATCATTTGTACCAAATAATGTGTTTTTGCGGGGAGTTTTGCTTCATTATTTCAATATGAAGAAAAAGGCTGCCGAAAGTCATAAAATTTTGGTAGAAGTGTATGGTGACCATGCTCTAGCTGAACGAACGTGTCAGAAGTGGTTTGCACGGTTCAAAAGTGGCAATTTTGATTTGGAAGATGAGGAGCGTTCCGGAGGACCACGAAAGTTTGAGGATGGAGAATTAGAGGCAATACTGGATGAAGATCCATCACAAAACCAAAAAACACTTGCACAGACACTGGGAGTGGCTCAGCCAACCATTTCTCTTCGATTAAAAGCAATGGGAATGATCCGGAAGGTGGGAAATTGGTTGCCCTATGACCTGAAGCCAAGAGACGTCGAACGCCGTTTGTTCACTTGTGAACAACTGCTCCAAAGGCAAGAGCGGAAGGGATTTTTGCATCGAATAGTGACTGGTGATGAAAAGTGGGTACATTACGATAATCCAAAACGTCGTGCAACGTATGGATACCCCGGACATGCCACATCATCGACAGCCAAGCCGAATATTCATGGCGCGAAGATCATGCTGTGTATTTGGTGGGACCAGCTGGGTGTGGTGTATTATGAGCTGCTACAACCAAACGAAAAGATCACTGGGGAGGTCTATAGACGACAATTGATGCGTTTAAGCCGTGCTTTGAAAGAAAAAAGACCACAATACGCCGATAGACACGACAAAGTCATATTGCTACATGACAATGCCAGGCCACATATAGCGGTACCGGTTAAAAATTATTTAAAAACACTCAAATGGGATGTCCTACCCCACCCGCCGTATAGCCCAGACATTGCCCCTTCTGATTACTATTTGTTCCGGTCGATGGAACACAGCCTGGCTGACCAGCAGTTCCATAATCACCAAGAAGTGCAAAAATGGATGGAGGATTGGTTAGCGGCCAAACCGCCATCTTTTTTCCGCGACGGGATCAGAAAGTTGCCTGAAAGGTGGAAGAAGGTTGTGGAAAGTGACGGACAGTATTTTGAAAATTGAATAAATTACCATTTCGCCAAAACAGAGCCCAAAACTTTGGTTAAAAACCGCACGAACACATTAATACTCCTAATA
>CM032179.1:14492841-14540496 GCA_018908115.1 Anopheles rivulorum
CTCTCTCTCTCTCTCTCTCTCTCTCTCTCTCTCTCTCTCTCTCTCTCATTCTATTTTTCTCTTGCTTTTTCTCTTCAGCCCTTATTCTTTATTCGTCCCAAAAGCAGGATGGACACTTTCTCGTTCTTTCGTGTAGCGTTCCGTATACACGATCGCTGTCCGCAATTCTATGTTTTTCCAACCTCCCAACTACCCAACGCAGCTACCCACCCACCCGTGCACAATCTTAAGCCAGATGCTTCACTCTGCAAATGCTGCTACAAGAAGATGACCGCGCGCTCTCGTGCACTTTTGCGGCGAGTTTGCTGCTGCGGGTTGGCGAACTGTCCGCGCCACCACCGTCGTCACTGGAGCGAGCGAAGCTGGAGATGGAGAGAAGCTTTTACATCCCCGTAGCTTTGCCGCTTCGTGCTCGGGATACACTGCGAGAGCCGTGCATCGGTTGAGCAAAAGGTTTCGTTTTCTTTCGAAACGGTTTTGAAGACATCGATCGTTTACTAAGAGTGCAGAACTTTTATAATTTACTGGCAGTTAAGAAAAGCATTTTAAATGGGTGGTTTTAAGAAGAATATTTAAATTGTATTTTGAAAACGTTTTTGCACTAAAATATACTTTTAGTAACATACTACATTTACACAAAAATAAATAATGAGTACTATAAAGCATGTGCACATCATTAGAATCATATATTTGAGGCAAATTCCAGATATAAGATATCTTTCCAAATATGTAATGTTGTAGCAAAGCTTTATGCAATTGATAGGAATTTAAGCAAAGCCGTCATTGGGTGCTTTTATTTCCAAATCAATAAGCCGTATAATTACCAAAGCCACAATCCCATGCAATAAAGAGATGTTTCAAAGTCCGTAACATTTTGCGAATCGATGCTCAGTAATTCTAGAAAACCTTTGAAATGATCGACTATTTTTCTGTCTCACGTTTAGTTGAGATGTTCAAAATCTTAGTCGAATAGTTCCAGATTAAGGTAATTGAACATTTCGAAGCATTTTTATTGGTGTTTTACGGGTTTATGTAATGTTTAGTATTCCAACTATAAGAAGAAGATTCGATGTATAAGAAGAAGAATTATACGAAAGCTCCTGTAAAAGTCATGCATTAAGGACAGAAAAAGTGCTTCAAGAACAAAATTCACAAGAAAGTTTGCAAGAACTCTGATCGGTCTCATTTAATATTCCGACAGTACTAATGTTGAGAAAATGTATAAATCTAACAACTTACTCTAACTTATTGCACTTAAACTTATTTAATTGAATGATGTCTTTAATGTGAATCATTAAATCATTGTCTTATAATTATGCTCTGCAAAACAATAGTTTCCGATACTATTTTTAAACGCAAACAAACTTCCCGAAGTGAAGCTCATCCATTCCACGTCCAAATTGCATCACATAAACGATAATTTTTGTACCGCTTCACAATAATCCGCCGCCTAAAATTAAACTATTCGATTATAACGGACGAAGCAACGAACCTCTTTGCCTCGAGCCAAACACGCGGCAGCAGCAGCCCTATCGGACTCATTTCCTCGTGTACAAAACTAAAAGCTGAGCTGAGCAATCTTTCATTGCGCGGCCACGGCAACGAAGGGCTCTGTCACGGAAGGGAACTTGCACCGGGAAGAAGCGGCCGTTCTCCACCGAACTCGCCTTCGAGCGATCCATTAACGTCGAAATAACGCTTTCGTGGTAACTGATGTGCTGACCTTGCGGTGGACTACCACCACCCACCACCCAGCTTCCATCCACTACTGAGCTCGTTTTTGTATCGCCCGCTTCGTGTGATGACGCCGAAGATGCCGGCATGTTGCACAATTCTGCAATTGCAATTCGATGCGTACCGAAACATCATAAATAAAACGCATCCCGCCAATAAATGCACCAACAACCAACCCAGCGGGGCAAATAAAAAAATGGAGTTCATTTCTTGCGCTCGTTTGCCCATTGGTGTTCTTTGCTTGTGGGACGATATTATTTTTCCTTTATTTTCCACTTTTTCTATTTATTTTGTGTTGATTTTCTAAATTTTTGTACAATCTAACAATCGGTTTTTGATCGACAGAGAAAGTATCGGCAAAAATTCTTCTAAAACTTTTTCATTAAAATTAAAAAAAAAATGTCATCCCTCTCAACATACAAAATCTAATTTTTAAATGAAACTAGCCAACAGAATACATGCTGGTGGACGCATCGATGCAACCCGCTTGTGTAATTTGGTGCGCATTAATGCAGTGCGGAATTGTGTCGCGGCATAAAGAAACATTGCATACCGAGACGGCGACGATTCTGCATCGGACGTTCCCGCGACGTCGTGTCGGTCCCGGCGCAACACAGCCGGAAAAGAACTGATACTGCAACTGGCAGAAGATGATGTTGCGCTCACGTGTGTCTGTGTGCGCGTGTGTGTGAGTGCAATGGAGAAAAAGAAATGGCCCCCGGTACACAGCAAACAACACCGGCAGAACTTTAAAGTCTCGTTACCGGTTTTCCTGACCATATCTGAACCAGAACGATCTCTGTGTGAGTGTGTGTGAATGTGTGTGTGTGCGTGCCCATTTCCTCGTTGCGCTTCAGCTTGCTCCTCTATTTCATCTCTCCAATTTAAATCTTTGTTTTTTTTCGGTGATGGCGAGCGAGACTGTTACCGGCACCGGAGAAACGCGAAAACCCCAATAGAAAGCATTTGCGCGATTGCATAAAACGCGATCGTTCGCCGGCAAGGGTGGATGATACGGGTGAGATGTGGGTGTGGAGTAGAAGTTGGGAAGTGGAGGAGGAAGAGAAAGAGAAGGTTGGAAGGACTGGTTCACTTGCAACCAGCAAAACCTGGCAGCTTCCATCCGGGCAAGAGCACCTCATCCATGGGTGGATTGCATGATCGCGCGCACTGCCGAAGTCGCGCAAAACCGTTAGCTTTCCGGATCCTGTGTGTTCCTTTGCATTGCCACCACAAAACCATCCTTCGGCTGTGGTATTTATACTTCTTTTTCCGTTTTCTCCCACCCTCCCTCTCCCTTTTCGTGCTTGGTTCCATCCGCACCCCTTTCCTAGCAGCTTATTCGAGTACGATTTTTTTAAATCTCTTCACCGCGCATGGCTTGCGTCCAGAGCGAAGGTTCGGACCACGAACGATTCTGTCACCGGTGCGCGTTCTCGCCAGGGCGGAAACTGGTTTGTCTTTCTTTTTTTTGCACCGTGCCCGAGTGTGGAACGATTGTAATAGGCTTACAAAAAAGCGTGGAGACAATAAAAGGTTTTGATCCTAGATCATGGGGATCATATTGTAAGTAATGGTCAGTTAATCATTAATCGTACACTCGCCGGTTTGCGGTTCTGATTTTCTTCAGTCAGTACACGGTGGAGAGCTTTCCATCCCTCCCCTTCCATCTCTCCCCTCTCTACCACCAACCCACCCTTACCGTCACCATTTCATCGGTCGGAGGAATGGATGCGGCCAGCTATTGCCAGTAGTGTTCGAGCCCATACCTATACGTGGCATTATTGATAGAACATATTTCAACTGGATGATTGGAACCGGAGACGACGACGAATCGGGCAACAACAACAACAAAAACATGTGAAAAATGTGAAAATGTTACCGCAACCGGTGATAAACGGATGGGATTAGTGCAGAACGTGTTTGCGTCGCGCGTTGGCCGATTAAATCATTTCCTAAATTATGAGCAATTATTACTTTATTGCAGCGCGTTTTTTTCTCTTTTTCTCATATTGCAACAATTAACGTAACCGTTTCATTCTGCTGTTTTTTTATGTTGTTTATGATTTTAATTAACTTTGGTTCATAATTTTATAATCTTGATATGTTACTCCTATTCAGTGTTTTACAGTTACTTTGAGTTGAAGTGACCAAAGTTTGATAAAATACTTCATTCTGTTTATGTTTAAGATGAACTGAAGTGAGCACAAAGATAATCGAAGTTCAATTTCTGCAAGTATTTAAAGCAAAATTCCATTCTGTAGTTTGAAATTTCACGTAAAGATAGAAGAATTACAGATCTCTTACAAATATTTAAACTTCATTATTAACAAATGCCAGAAATGGGTTAAAGATTATCACTCGATCTGAAGCAATTTAATTTGTGTTTTAGCTAAGCTTGAATGTAATAAATAATTATTTAAAATATTGCGCACTAAACCAAAATTGCTCCATTCTAAGAAAAAAATCGTTTGACAAATATTGTTTGTAAATATAGAAGATGACTAAAGTTCATTAACAAGCTAAAAATTGTCTCTAACTTTTTCTCTATGCGAACATAAGACAAAAATGTACCTTAATAAATTATACAAGCGTAATTGAAAGCATCATTCACATTTTTATCAAAATATATCCAAATCCTTTTTTTTAAATTAGCCCACTTTTTATTATTACAAATCGCTACTTGAGCAATCAACACCAGTAAATGAAAATATTATGCACCGCTTGGTGACCTTCACTAGAATTGGCAAGATTTGGCAGAGGCGTTGTGCAATGTGCAACAAACCTTTATGTCAGCATATCAAGCCTCTGCAACCCCTAAAACGGACCAGGGTAACCATGCATGCATTTACTCGTTTACAAAATCTGCCAGCGATTGGCCTCATCAGCATCATCATCGTGTGGTGAGCATCTTCACTTTATGGCAAAACAATAGCCAATGTGAAGGGTAGTTTGACCAGATTGACTCAAACAACAACAACAACAACAAAAAATGGTAGTAACAAGAGCCAAGATTCGAGTAAGGGCCAATTGACTGGCCGTTTAGGTCGCTGCTGCTGTTGCCTCTTGTACCCACATGTTTGACCTTGCCTTAGTGGTCGTTTCTGCATTTGAACGTTTGGTTTGCAATCACTTACCCATTAGAAGCATTAGGCTGAGTACTCGAAGGAAAACACCCCATGCAAAAGGGTGGTTCAATATTTGAAGCAGTTTTCAAGACATACCTGGAATGAAGATTGGAAACAATTAGTATCTTTAAGAGCAGCAGAGCTAATTATAGACACCGATAAATGTGTAATGTCAAGCATTGACACACATTTGATAGTAATTTAAGGATTAAATGTATTCAAAAAAATGTTTAAAATAACTACATACAATTGTACACCAAAACCAACCTCTAAAAAGCAGTCAAACCTTGCGGTTATGATGAGCGAGCATTGAGATTTCTTGCTGTTGTTATTTTCGGTCAGCACCGTCATGCGAGCGTGCCAGTTATTATCATTAATAACTTCATTAATTAATTTACCCATGTTTATTTACTGTCCGCCCGGAGATACGGTTGTGCCGCATTCGCTCGAATCAAAAGGATGCTACAGATATATAAAACACAACAAACACGAGAAACAAGCAAACCAAACCTCTCACAGTTGCCGCCATCATTGGTCAGGCACTGGGGGTCCAATGTCCGTCGCAGCGGCCTCTTGCCGGTCGATATTGAATTGGGCTCTTCATGTTCCAAAACTGTTTGATGTTGCGTGTTTGATTTGGGCGCTCATTGACGCTTCTCCTTTTGCCACAAATGGGGTGGAGGGGGGAGGGAGAGGGGGAGGAGGAGCACGTGGATATTGAATTGGACAGGGTAGAGTAGTTTTATGTGCCTCACTGCTTATTAAATAATGTGAGTTTGTTCTGTAGCGATGTGCGTGCGTGTGGTCTTCCGTCACGAACACATACATACACTTTGATAGAGACAAAGACGATCCGGTAGAGAAAGAAGAAAAAAAAAGAAAGATTTCGTCCACTTCAAGCCCCAACCCAGCAGAGTGTGCCAAGCTCTTGAAGCAATATCTCAAGTGAGAAAGGTGCAAACAAATCCAAACCCGAGCGAGTCCACGGACAGAAGGTCACCGGTCGTCTATTGGTGCAGCACGCGCGCTTGAAGTGAAGCATAAAACACCCCCCGAAAATGGCACATTGGAAGGAAGCACCCGGTAATGGCCATCTGAAGTACACCTTTATGTAACATATTGGAGCAAATATCAGATCATCAGATTATCAGATTGGAGCATCTGGCCGACCATCAATGGTACAATCCCGGGCAAATGAGCAATCCTTGGTGCGTTTCCTATCCCGTTCAAATGCACGGAAAAAGAAACTCTCGTTGTGAAAGGAAACCTTTTCATTGCCATAAAGATTTGTCATAATCAATCAGCAAATTGGCAAACATGATTTGTTGCTATTACACAATTTGTGTGTCGTTAATTTTTATTCAACCATTAATTCGAATTGATTTTAATTCATTCTATTGTAGATGGTTCGTTTGGATATGTAATAAATGGTAAAGTTCATAATACAAAGCTATAATTGTATAATTCTATACAGTGTGTAGCATAGTTATACGATCAATTTTAAATGTTTAAAGTTTTGGAAATGATTTTTTTCTTATCTTCTTCAAATACACGATCATGAATGATCATTGTACAAAGCAACACCTGAACCTTATGCGCCCTAGAACCACCACAAATATCTATCTTCCTGGCGGATGCTGTAGTACCGAAGGCAAACCAAAACAAAACAAAAAAAAAACATAACTGTTTGCTACACACAGCGATCCGCTTGAAGCTGATGCTTCGGTAATTGCTCCGAAAACATCGAGCCCGCAAAAAAGAGCGAGGGTTTAGCCACAAGAGGCGCACGCAAGCAAGAACCGATCAGGAATGCAAAAGGCAAACAAACTGTTAACGGATTCCGTACCTCGCGGACGAGCCGCATTCGCGGTAATAGAACCAGAACATGAACCTTTAGTTTCGATTGGAGTGTGACTTATGCGCGGAACCACACCACCAGGTACGGTACCAGGGTACGCAGGGAGGTCCAGAAGGGCGCCCAAAGCCCAAAGCATAGAAACGAGAGTAAGACGGTGCGCGGGATATAGAACGCGAGACTAGGGAGCAATAGTAGAGCTCCAAAACGCTCCGGCTGACCCGCGAAACGTTCTTCTCAAACACACAAACATAAAAAAACAGCCCACTTCAACCTTGCATGCGGTCCGACATTTATCTTCGATTTCAATTCCGATTCGTCTTGGGGAGTTTGATTTATTCAGGTGACTTAATTGGGAAAACTTCTAATCGATTTTGCCCGTAAATCCCTGCTCCTCACCTTGCTCTCTTCTCTTCCCTCTTTTCTTTCACTCGACCATTCCCGAAACTATTTTCCCGCAGGAACGTGCGTGCTTAGGCTGCGCGCAGCCCTTTCGGTTCGCTTCCAATGTTTGTCTTTTTTGTTTTCCGCAATGGCGGCCAACTACTCCCTGGGCCAAACGATCTTCCACCGTGTATCGAATCGGTTTGCGTTACGAAATACACAGTACCGCACCACTTGGTACCACGGGGGAAGGCCTATGTACATACACACACACACACACATACAGAGCACAAATACTTGCCCGGTTTTCTCGCTCCCAGCTTTCCGCTGCTTGTCCCGTGAATTCCTCCCATTCTGTAATGTGGGATTATTTTTATTTTGCTCTTACGCACAGCAATTTGTTACCGTAAACGCAATTGATTTCTCGTTGCTTGGTGCACGAAAAAGATTAGCTCATTCCTCTGTTGTTGTTGTTTTTTCCTATTTACAGCCCAATGTTGCAATATTTTCTACCGCAACAACTCTTTCCCCTTGCAACACTTACCTCTACTAGACACGATTATAATGCTAATAGAGTTGGCGAAGTTTGCCAACTTCAAGCCAGTCTTTCGCATTTACGGGTCTGCCACAGTTGTGAATAATTAATTAATCATACGGATCTCGATCGACCCAAAAGTATCGCTAAATGTTGGTCTGCGCACACTCAATCACCTTTCCTTCTTTCCTCCTCCCCTTCTTCCTACATCCCTCCATCTCTCTCCTCCTAGCGCACCTTCCTAACAGACCCCAGCAACAGAGCTATAGGGAAATCAATCAAAATCGAGGAAGAAATCAGTCAAAACAGAACATTTTGAGTAGGGGTAAAAAACAAAAATAGAAACGAAATTAAGCCTTCCTGCTTTTACCGTCCACATACTCATATCGGCTCTGTGACCACCGGGTGGTTGGCAAACAGTGTGGCCGTGTGTCAACGCACGGTCAACAACAAAACTGGATGAAGTAATGCGCAGTCTAAGATGAGTCAACGGCAAATACGAGCGGGTTTGACTCATGCTTTGAGTTGATGGCGGAAGTGTTGTACATTCTCAATCAATTAGACTGCATGTCGATCGGTGTCTTGGGCGTGTGTCGAGCCTTAAAATAGAAATTCGAACACATACTGTTGTAATGGTTGCAGGTAACAAAGACTTTCCTTTTAGAATATTAATGTATCAAGATAAAACATTCTTGCCTTGATGGCATTCTTCGAGATTCACTTTTGAAAAAGTAGCCCGTAGAAAAATGTCTCACACCTTTTTCTCTGTCACTGTCTTTCTTTCTTTTGCAACATTGAAATTACCACTTAGCGGACGCCGCTTCAAGTCGATTGCGATAGTTCACAAGGAGAATGCACTGAAAAGACTCCAATATCTGTAGATGCATATAAAAATGTTTCAATAACTCAAAAGTAAATGTATTCCTGGAACCATCTAATGGAATAAATAAATAACTTTTCTTTAAAGGTGAGAAGCAATTTCAGATAACTTAGCTTAAGTTTTTTTCAAACAAAATATTTTTAATAATTTCAATCGTTTTACGCTTTTATTCTTGGTAAAACAGTGTGATACTTTAGATTCTCGAGAAGTCCTCTAGAAACGTGCTTAAACTTAAAACTGTGATAAAAAAATGCTTATGCCCTACAGAGCTGCTTTAACACTAGAAGTACCAAGCATTTTAAGCGTTTTTTTTAAATAGTCACTTAATAAGCAATTTCCGAAGAGTTGGATTGTGTTTTATATATTTGTTATGCTTTACTATCAAGTAGATACGTAAAAGTTACGCATCAATTCCGGTAGAAAAGTTTAACCTCAAAATTAAAGTGATGAAATTGAAGCGTTCCAGTCTAAAACCGTGGTTCTTTAGTTGTAGTGTTAAAAAATAACTATTGATACACCTGTGATAAAAAGATCAAACAATCGCTCGTTTTGTTCGTGTAAAATATGATTGCAGTTCATTAACAAGTACTTTATATCATATGTTAAATTGACCACTGTCTGTAGAGCTATTTTCTAAATTTTTATACAAATTCATACATAAATTACATAATGGTACTTATTTCGTACACTTACATGTCCTTTCTAATCAATAAAACACACAGCTTCAATGCAAAGCAGCACAACAAAATGAAGCCATCAATGTATTTTCGATACATGTATTACCGCATCAAAAGCCGCATCGTTAACAGCAAAACATTCACCACCATCAGCCATCGCTCGCAGAGCATTGACGTGCAGTGATCGATTTCTCATCTTCCACCGCGACAGTTTGGCGAAGCGCGCGCATGAGAGTACACTGTATTTCAAATCACACTGCAATGTCCATAAATCACAACTGAACAACAAAAGCAATTCCCCGGTCGGCAGAGAGAACGCAGGGAAACTGCTTATGTACCCTGCTTCAATTTCATTAGTGCTTAAATCGAGCGCCCTACCGCACCAGGGACAGCACACGGACAGCCCGACGAAGGGTTCACGACGAAGCACACAGAAATTCAAAACCCCAAAACGCTCATCGTTTGAAGCGAAAACGATCGCATTCGTCCCTGTATCTCGGGGGTTCCATCTTTTAGTGTGCCGCTAAATCGTGTACGTCGTGAATGTGCACACGCTGAAAAGTGAAACCGTGCGATAGCACCGACGCTGGCTGGCACGATCAACTGCAACAAACACCCAAAACAAGAGCATCATATCTCTGGTCGTGATCGGTTCCGGAGCAAACGCGAACAAACGGCGCAATAAAAGCGTATCAGTACACCGGCCACAGAGTTAGACGCTCAAATAAAACAAACACAGCAGACAATGTTGTACCGAGCCGACCGGGGATCTCTACACCGCAAGAGAAAATAAGTCAATAATAATTTAATACCGAGAGTTATGAGATAATTACGCGAACGCTTCCATCACGATCGACATTATGACGGCCGGCATCCTCGCGGCCAGTTGCCAGTACGGCATCTGTACCACATTTCAATAGCATCGCTCTACGCCGCCCTGCCGCAGCCGGTCAATCATTAGCAGCCGCTTGCGCTAGGTTCATCGCGGGTCGGAATCGGGAACCGTCTAGGGAAGGTTTTCTGCTGTATTTTTCTAGATGATCGACGAGCCGCTCCGAGAATTGCAACGGGCGCCTCAGCGACGAACGGGTGGCTAGACACGGACATGAATTTTAAATTCATAACTGATCGACTAGGAAGCGCATTTGACGCGAATTAATTCATCGTTAATAGGACATGAGACGTAATATTTATTACATCTGCTTCGTGCTTTTCACGCTAGTGATATGTGAGTATTTTTGTACAATTTTTGCTGTTTAAAGAAAGAATGTAGTATTATTTTGTACAAAGGAAATAAAATCATTAAATTTGCTATAAAATAGTAACTAACAATAGAACTACCAAGCGTTTTAAGATTTTTTTTATTATTTATTTTACAAACAATTTCAAATGATTGAACAGATATGTAACAGTCATGTTTCAAGTACGATATAATAATTTGTGATGTGTAATAAAAAATATGATAAAAGTTAAGCCTTCCAGTTCAAATGTCTGGTCCGATAGTTCTAGTGTTTAAATGAAAAAAAAAAAAATTACTTCACATCGGTTGGGTGATTCGTAAAAAAAAGTTTAAATAAATTCCATCATTGTTTAAATTACGCTGTATTAAGATTGTTTGTTTAAATAATAAATATGTTTTTTTTTCTTTTTTGCTACCTGTAGCTGTTACTTCTGATTGTTGTTCATTTGAAGTTCCTTTTGTTATAATAAATGCAATATTAGTTTCATTTATCCTATCGGATGCAGGAGTCGTCTATGATAATTCCATATTAATATGTGCTTTAACACTAGAATNCGAGCCGACCGGGGATCTCTACACCGCAAGAGAAAATAAGTCAATAATAATTTAATACCGAGAGTTATGAGATAATTACGCGAACGCTTCCATCACGATCGACATTATGACGGCCGGCATCCTCGCGGCCAGTTGCCAGTACGGCATCTGTACCACATTTCAATAGCATCGCTCTACGCCGCCCTGCCGCAGCCGGTCAATCATTAGCAGCCGCTTGCGCTAGGTTCATCGCGGGTCGGAATCGGGAACCGTCTAGGGAAGGTTTTCTGCTGTATTTTTCTAGATGATCGACGAGCCGCTCCGAGAATTGCAACGGGCGCCTCAGCGACGAACGGGTGGCTAGACACGGACATGAATTTTAAATTCATAACTGATCGACTAGGAAGCGCATTTGACGCGAATTAATTCATCGTTAATAGGACATGAGACGTAATATTTATTACATCTGCTTCGTGCTTTTCACGCTAGTGATATGTGAGTATTTTTGTACAATTTTTGCTGTTTAAAGAAAGAATGTATTAGGAGTATTAATGTGTTCGTGCGGTTTTTAACCAAAGTTTTGGGCTCTGTTTTGGCGAAATGGTAATTTTTTCAATTTTCAAAATACTGTCCGTCACTTTCCACAACCTTCTTCCACCTTTCAGGCAACTTTCTGATCCCGTCGCGGAAAAAAGATGGCGGTTTGGCCGCTAACCAATCCTCCATCCATTTTTGCACTTCTTGGTGATTATGGAACTGCTGGTCAGCCAGGCTGTGTTCCATCGACCGGAACAAATAGTAATCAGAAGGGGCAATGTCTGGGCTATACGGCGGGTGGGGTAGGACATCCCATTTGAGTGTTTTTAAATAATTTTTAACCGGTACCGCTATATGTGGCCTGGCATTGTCATGTAGCAATATGACTTTGTCGTGTCTATCGGCGTATTGTGGTCTTTTTTCTTTCAAAGCACGGCTTAAACGCATCAATTGTCGTCTATAGACCTCCCCAGTGATCTTTTCGTTTGGTTGTAGCAGCTCATAATACACCACACCCAGCTGGTCCCACCAAATACACAGCATGATCTTCGCGCCATGAATATTCGGCTTGGCTGTCGATGATGTGGCATGTCCGGGGTATCCATACGTTGCACGACGTTTTGGATTATCGTAATGTACCCACTTTTCATCACCAGTCACTATTCGATGCAAAAATCCCTTCCGCTCTTGCCTTTGGAGCAGTTGTTCACAAGTGAACAAACGGCGTTCGACGTCTCTTGGCTTCAGGTCATAGGGCAACCAATTTCCCACCTTCCGGATCATTCCCATTGCTTTTAATCGAAGAGAAATGGTTGGCTGAGCCACTCCCAGTGTCTGTGCAAGTGTTTTTTGGTTTTGTGATGGATCTTCATCCAGTATTGCCTCTAATTCTCCATCCTCAAACTTTCGTGGTCCTCCGGAACGCTCCTCATCTTCCAAATCAAAATTGCCACTTTTGAACCGTGCAAACCACTTCTGACACGTTCGTTCAGCTAGAGCATGGTCACCATACACTTCTACCAAAATTTTATGACTTTCGGCAGCCTTTTTCTTCATATTGAAATAATGAAGCAAAACTCCCCGCAAAAACACATTATTTGGTACAAATGATGCCATGTTCGGTGCTCGCAGATACTATGTTATTTACTATTTATCAAAATGACAGATAGTGGATATTGTAGCCCAATAATGACACTTCAAATTGGCAGTGTTGCCAGATTCAATAAATATGTAATAAATAAATGGGAGCATTAATACCAAAACCGCACGAACACATTAATACACCTAATAGTATTATTTTGTACAAAGGAAATAAAATCATTAAATTTGCTATAAAATAGTAACTAACAATAGAACTACCAAGCGTTTTAAGATTTTTTTTATTATTTATTTTACAAACAATTTCAAATGATTGAACAGATATGTAAGAGTCATGTTTCAAGTACAATATAATAATTTGTGATGTATAATAAAAAAATATGATAAAAATTAAGCCTTCCAGTTCAAATGTCTGGTCCGATAGTTCTAGTGTTTAAATGAAAAAAATAAAACTTCAAATCGGTTGGGTGATTCGTAAAAAAAGTTTAATGAAATTCCATCATTGTTTAAATTGCGCTGTATTAAGATTGTTTGTTTAAATAATAAATATGTTTTTTTTTTCTTTTTTGCTACCTGTAGCTGTTACTTCTGATTGTTGTTCAATTGAAGTTCATTTGTTATAATAAATGCACTAATAGTTTCATTTATCCTATCGGATTCAGGAGTCGTCTATGATAATTTCATATTAATATGTGCTTTAACACTAGAATTATCAAGCGTTTTAAATTTGTTTTTTTAAACTTAATAAGCGATTTTGTTAGATATCTAATTTTCATGCCTCACCTACGGTAAAAATGTTTAACTCCAAAAATAATTGTTACGAAAACGAATCGTTCTAGTCAAAATGACTGTTTCGGTAGTTCTTTAAGCGTTTCTTCAATAAGCAATTGAAAATTCTTCAATTCAAATAAAAGTAAATGAAAGTAAAAAATACATTTTGCATAAATTGATTTATGTTACATTAAACAAGTCAATTTGTTCAATATCTTCTTCAGCTAATTTAATTTCTCGATGTGGTGCTTTCTATTTCTCTTCCGTTTGGTTGCCGGATTTGCACATTATCCGCTGCTTTTACGGTATTCCTCGTCGACAAACGCAATATCCTTCGAAAGCAAAATAGATTACAACTTATCCCTGCTTCTGTATTACCTTCCCTACTAACATTGTGTTTTGCCTGAGAAGCCATAACAATATTCTTCGATAACTCTTGTGTGCTGTTTTTTTTGTAGCGGTTGTTCCTTTTTGTTTTTAATTGTACATTCCACCACCCATAAAGCACAACGTACAGCTGAGAGATACACAAACGACGCAGGCGGCGGTTGCCGTAATTTATTTACTTAAATAGCACCGCGCTCATCGTCACGGAAGTTGTCCTGGAAAGCTCATCCTCATCTTCCAACGGCCGGAAGTCGATTTTCTCTCTGGAAAAGTGCTTCGGTTTATCTTCGCTAACCGTAATTAATTCAATTTCAGAATCTATTTAGCACAACTGCTTCGAAGGAGCCGATCCAGCAGCCTTTGTGGATGTATAGCGACGATTGTTGATGGCACCGGGAGTGCCGATGCGAAATGGGCATGGAGAGTGCAGCGAAGGATTGAAAATGTGCATTATAGGAAGGAACAAACCATTTTTCCTTGCATTTCACCAGCTTCGCCTAGACGCACAATAGTGAAAGCAGTGAAGCATGAGGCAATTCGGTAAAATGCGGGAAAGATTAAGTTTACCGAAACAAAGGCAATAATTCTGCTGTAACGACCAACCGGGGCAAGTGTTTATGAAGGTTTTAATTATCCCTTAAACGGCCTCGTGCGAAGGGAAATTTAGTTTCAATGCGAGTAAGGCAGAACTTTGTTTCAGATAAATTAATCTTTTAATTAAAGACGGTTGACAAACCTGAAACCAAAAATATTTCGAAACTGAAATTGTCTTAAAAACCAAAAGAACTTTTAAAATAAAAAAATTGTATTACAACATTCTGCAATGCCACAGAACAGTAATGAAATTATTGTTCAATTATTTAACTTAAGATAATTCGTGCATTCGTGATGGACTTTTTATTTACACAGCTAATTATAATTCAATTAACGGTAAAGCAAATGATTTTCTATAAAAAAAAACATGACCGACATTCAATCAATATCCTCCTAACAAAAGCGCAGTAATTTTGATGTTACACGAGACTAATCAAGATAAAAAAAACTGAAACATTAAATTATTTTACACACTTTTTTACGGAAAATTCATCCATCGATTACGGCGAGTACAATTTCTGCGTAACAATTAACAGAAATGTATAATAGCATCAACAGTTATGATGTGATATTCATATGCAACGAAGAGCTTTAACAAAAAAACTTAGCATTCTGCCCGCCACCGGTCCGCTCACGCGTCAGGCAAAAGAACAAGTGTTCGAATCAAGACACACACAAGACGGCATAGAACGGCGCTCCCCAAACAGCCTTTTTCCGTAAAGAAAAAAATGTGTTGACCAACGAGTGAAACCGAGATAAATCAATAAATGGATACAAGATTATGGCAGCGCAAGATTCATTTGTTACGCGTAGCCCATATACACACCACACAACCCGGCGAACCTTCACCTGTCCGGTCCATCGGAGAGATGGAGAGATTTCAGCGCTGGGAAAAGCGTTCCACCACCTCTATGCTGCCGTCAGCAGCGTGCAACATCAACAACAGTGTTGGCCAGCCAGCAGAATAGATTCACTTGTTCCGGGGCGAAGCAGAACATACGCGTGCGCGTGTGTCCCAGGTCCGAGCGAGATCCCCATCTCTCGCTTTCGGAGTGAAGATCACTTGAAAGGGTATCTTGCCACGCCGAACGTATCGAACGCTTGCAACTGATCGTTCTCCGATCAACTTCACATCGCTCAATCCAATCGATTAGGATGGGGTGCCCGGGCGGCACTATCGCCCGATTGGTGCCCGGGACTGTGTGGTATCTTGCGGGCCCGAAAGATGCATGGGCTTTATTGAGTGATTAAGTATTATTTAATTGATGTTTGACGCTTGGAGCGGTCCGCACAGCACAGCACTGATCCACCCAGTGTACGGCAACGCATTCTTCCAATTCGGATCGGAGGTCGTTGTAAGCGCGGGGCACGAAATGCTTAACCTGCGAGTGGAATTATCCGTAATGTGATTCATCAGTTAATGGCCGGGATGAGCCGGTAGGGGGGGGGGGGGGGGGGGGGGGGGGGGGGGGGGGGGGGGGGGGGGAGAGGTCGGAGAAATGGGGCGGAAAGACGGGCAGTATCATTCACACTTGCGCTTGATCCGATCAAAGTCAAGTATCATGCTCATCTATTTTGTTTGATTTAGAACCTGATGTTGATTTATGTTTTTCGCCCCCAATGCTTCCCTCTTGTGCGCTCAGCTTAAGTGCGAGCGCACACTGGTTGGACATTGATCCCAGCCTATGAATGTTGGCTAAGCTCTCGTTCTTTTCATATTACATTTTGGGATGAAGAGATGAACAAACCAAAGCAAGAAGAGAATCAAAAATGTCTTAAAAAGTGCTTTGAAACGTATGCAACCATCATGAAGCTTCTACGTCGATGACTTCCTAATACGCAAACACCGCATTTTAAGAGTCAGTGTGTGGAGTGGGAGGAATCTGATTCGCAAACTTTCCAACCGAGCTTCGTACGGTTCATCGCATTCCCTAAAAGGTAACGTCTCCAGCCGTGCATCGATCGATCGAAGGTGTCAATAATGTTAACTACCCAATCTGGATCGTTCCGAGCAAAATCATCGATTGCAAAGGTGTCTAACGCTTCATGCATGCACAATAAGACGGTATTGGAATGTTGTATTTTCTACTCTACTCTGTTCTCTTATTTTAGTATTTCTTTACAGAATTACAAGTTTCTTTTATATTTCATGATAAAATGTTTAGAAAATAAACCTAAACAACAGTTAGCACCAAAGCCGGAAAAGCAATGTAAAAAAAATCACAATTAAACATATAAACACGACAAAGAATTTACGAACATTTATTGGATTTACGACTGAAAACAAAAAACGAATAAGTCATAAGTTAAATTGTACACATAAAATACAACAAAAGGTGGTAACAGTAGCACCCTAGAAACAGTATTACAGTAGTAATGGGACAAACAGTTGATGTTGCATTTACAGATATTTTACCCAAAATAATGCTTTATGTAATATGCAAAAGCAAATAATGATTTACTAGTTCTCTATCGTTGGAATTAGAAAGATTAGACGCTGAAGGGCAATGAAGGAATCATTGAAATAACAATTATTCGTTAGATAATACAAATAACAACGAAATTTATTCTGTAAAGTTTTACACTCATCACCGTTCGGTAAGATGTACATGTATTGAGAATGATACCAGACAACCCAATTAGTAAATTCTCTTAGAGCAGCACACAATGTTTGGATGTGATTGCTATTTAAATTTATTTTTACGTCATTAAAGGAACAGTTAAAAATTAAGACAAAATAAAATATTTCCTTGAAAAAGTCTTAATAAAATTAAACAAAACCAATATTTATTATTTTGTCCCACAAGGAGAAAATAAGATAATTTTTTTTTACTATTGTACTCCATTGGATTTTGTGTCGTTTATCATACACCAAATCCGTACCGGGTTCGACACCTTTGCACCGTAAAGTAAAACTCGCGGGAGGCACATACATTCCACAAGAGCAAAAGTGCGAAAGCCAACGTAATTAATTACGCAGCACCAAGAATAGGATTTCAATCGACTTTTGACCGAAACGATACACCGAACTGCCAGCATCATCGGTGAACTTGCACGAAGATGGAGCGCGGGGGCCAGGTTCCTATACCCAAGCAAATCAGGAAGAGTGCACGAGAGTACGTGGAGTCAAGGAACTCATTAAAGTAGAATTTAAAATTTATTACCCTTTGGGTAGTGCGCGGCCCG
Source organism: Anopheles rivulorum (assembly GCA_018908115.1). Lineage (NCBI taxonomy): Eukaryota > Metazoa > Arthropoda > Insecta > Diptera > Culicidae > Anopheles > Anopheles rivulorum. The sequence goes on from CM032179.1 coordinate 14,510,382, forward strand.
GGCCCACGGTAAGCTGCTGCTCTCTACGCGAAGAGTTCGATTTTGCAAAACTTCTCGCAAGGGGGGTGGGTTCTTAACCCTGTAGGGGNGAAGGGCAATGAAGGAATCATTGAAATAACAATTATTCGTTAGATAATACAAATAACAACGAAATTTATTCTGTAAAGTTTTACACTCATCACCGTTCGGTAAGATGTACATGTATTGAGAATGATACCAGACAACCCAATTAGTAAATTCTCTTAGAGCAGCACACAATGTTTGGATTTGATTGCTATTTTAATTAATTTTTACGTAATTAAAGGAGCAGATAAAAATTAAGTCAAAATCAAATATTTTGTTGAAAAAGATTTAATAAAAGGAAATGTTGTCTCACAAGGAGAAAATAATATAATTTTCTTTTACTATTGTACTCCATTGGATTTTGTGTCGTTTATCATACACCAAATCCGTACCGGGTTCGACACCTTTGCACCGTAAAGTAAAACTCGCGGGAGGCACATACATTCCACAAGAGCAAAAGTGCGAAAGCCAACGTAATTAATTACGCAGCACCAAGAATAGGATTTCAATCGACTTTTGACCGAAACGATACACCGAACTGCCAGCATCATCGGTGAACTTGCACGAAGATGGAGCGCGGGGGCCAGGTTCCTATACCCAAGCAAATCAGGAAGAGTGCACGAGAGTACGTGGAGTCAAGGAACTCATTAAAGTAGAATTTAAAATTTATTACCCTTTGGGTAGTGCGCGGCCCGGGCCCACGGTAAGCTGCTGCTCTCTACGCGAAGAGTTCGATTTTGCAAAACTTCTCGCAAGGGGGGTGGGTTCTTAACCCTGTAGGGGGAGGGGGGGGGAAGCATTTACACCGTAACCCTCCCCTGCGGCACACCGAAGTTGTCACACCACAGCTGCAGCTGTACCAGGCGTGCAACAATGTGGATATGGCCGGGCTTATAAAACACCGTCTGTGTCCCGGGTGAAATAACCGGTGCAGAGGGTGTATGAGTGTAAATTGCTTGTTCGCACCACAATTACTTCTCGAAGACGTTTTCGTGCCAGTCTCGTGGTTTCCTGCCACCCATCCAACACATGCCAGCCGTCCAATTCCATCCTTTGTGCATTGTGCAAGATCAGAAAGAAAAGCACACACACAAGAAAAGCTCTGCTTCATGATCATCCCTCCGGCCCATTACCGGTGAAGGGTGTAGTACAGTTTATAGCACTACAAGTTGCAAGTCAATCTTTCGCTTCCTTTCCTCGAACTCTGCACCATAATCCGCGTTGTGCGCGATCCGTACCCGCAACAATGAAGATTGCGGTTAATCCTTTGCTGATGATGATGCTCGGTCGTAGCTCTTCGGGGTTCCTATTTTTTTCATATAAAAAAAAAGATCCATCGATACACTACCACCTGTCCACCGAACGTATTTCTTGCACAAAATCTCCGTTATCGGGCTTCGTCTTGCGCGTTCTTTCTCCTCTCAACCTCCAAACGAAAAGCCAGCCCACCTTTTCCCCCTTTTTCTTCTTGCAGTTGCTCATTTCAATAATTTATTGTACACGCTTTCCAACAACGTCATCATCGTCGTTGTCGCCGTTTGCCGTCAGTGCTTCGCGCACCGGGTCTTCCCTCGATGGTGTAATTCTTGGCAATGAAAATTTATGGCAATAAATCAAAAATTAAAATCTTTCTCATGCGCGCACATCACATCGGAAACAACCGTTCGCCATCGTCGCAACACATGGAAGCTAGGCGGAATAAATATTACAAAAAAAAATATGCCGTCCGATCAACACCACACAATAAAACTCCGGCTGGAACGCAACAAAAAAAACAGGGCTAAAAATAGTGCGCTCTTCGAAAAGGGAACCCTTTTGCTGTGGTTCGCTTTTCCCTCACCTTACAGTGGTGTATTCTATTGCGCAAAGCATTGATTTGATTTTTATGCACTCGTAGAACAGGGTCGGTACCGTGCGCTGTCCCTCGGCATGGCCTTTTCTTATTGAACTAGTGCCACAGAGAGGCGAGCAGGCCGCACACATTGGGTTGGATGTGCGGGACAACGACGCCTTAAATGAAGTTGTTTGTTGCATTACCATAGTCATCGCCGATCGACAACACTACTAGCGAGCGATGGGTGTAATCGCAAGATCTAGAACCCACCTAGCGGACGCACACTCTGGTCCGTTTGCGCGTTCGCCCCGCTACGATCGGTTCCGTTTTGGAGGCATCTTGCGATGGAAAGGTACACCCCGATACAATAAGGTTGGTTGATTGTACGGAACGGTTTTTTTTCTCTCTCCTTATTTTATTTTTTTTTCTATTTTTTGCCTTCTACAAAGCTCAGATTACGATGATCTTGACCCGTTATGTGATAGGAATGTGCAGCAATAAAAGTCCTAAAGGGTAATCCCATGCCACAAACACAAATGCACAACGGTTTGTTAGTTGTTTTTTTTTTGTCATGTTAGTGGTGAGTTGAAATAAAGTTAAATTTTAAATTAATATTTTCTTAGAATCTTTTAGTCCTTATTGTCATAGGATAAGAATCGTATGAAATCAACAGATATGTAATGTTAATGTGTAATGTGTTAAAGCAAGTAATCTTGCAATACAGAATTACGAAAAACGTTATTGCTGTCATTATAAAAAAAAATAATCGTGCCTTATCTACATCAAACAAGTATTAAGAAAAGGAAAATTACCAATTGCTCAACGCTAAAACTACCAAGAGTTTAAAGCGTTTTTTTTTTAATAATTTCGAAGAGTTGAATTCTTTTACCAGTACCATTTTATGTAGTTTGTACAATCGATTAGATTTGTAAAATCACCTACGGTAGAACAGTTGAACTCAGAAAATTAATGTTATGAATCTGAAGTGTTCCAGTCAAAATGACTGGTAATGTATTTCTGATGTTCTTCTTCTTCTTCTTCTTATGTGAGATTTTTGAGGAATCCTATGGACAGTGACACCTATGTTTCACTGCCCATATTCAGAGGCTTACTTATCTCTAATTTTGCCTTTCGAATTCCGAGAGTCAAATTGGCATTACATTGTTGGTTGGCTTAATTGGCTTCTTGGGTTTAACTTTCGATTATTTGGGTCTTGGATATTTATTCTAGAACTCTAGTCTATTTTCTCTTACGAATTTCACGATTCTTCTAATCGTGTTCCCGTCTGCATCCCTCCAATGTGTTTTGAGGTCGTCGTCTAAGGACAAACCTACTGGTGGATATTTTTTGCATGAGAAGATCATGTGTCTGGCTGTTTCGGGCTTTTGTCATAAGTTATAAGTCACAGTTTGGTTCTTCTACGATTTCCATTTTATTTAGCCAATATTTGGCTAAATCGTGTCCTGCTAGGATTCTATTAATTTTGCGTATTTCAGTGGTCGATACCTCAATGTCTTGATGTCAAGGTATGGGTTCAAAATTGGATTGAAATTCGTCAAATTTGTTGCCCTTTTCTGCGCACATATCCTGGTACCACTTTTTTGTATCCTCTATCATTTTGGTTCAACTTAGTGGTTCTTCGAACACTAACACTGCCTTAGGGCATCTTCCATTCTTATCTTGTTTTTGATTAGATTTTTTTCGTTTATCCCTTCTTTCGCTAATGTGTCTGCAAATTCGTTGCCTTCAATTCCTATGTGTCGTAAAACCTGGATTTCTGATGTTAATAATTATGATTGTTTGAATGAAAAAAAAACTTTTTGACCTCAAGCTACTATACTCGCAAAATATTGCAGAATAAGAAGGATGAAAAAAACTTGTGGTTTTCAAATATTATCCAAGATCATTTACGCATCTTTTCCTTGTTGAAATGAAACATTTAAAGGTAAAAGTGACATTATCAACCCTTTTCAAGCTTTTACAAGATGTGAATTTTTCCAGATTATGTGTAAAGCTTTCTCATATCATGAGTCTACTGGTGTGCCAAAATTGTCTATTTGTGTATTTTAGTACAAAAGCAGTTTCATTTTAACATCCAGTGGGTATGAAAAAGAAACCACATCTTATTGAAGATATTAAACATAACCTTCAAATTAAAACTGATGTAAATCCAGAAAAAAGAAACCAACATCCTCATTTGAACTCACTGGAAGTTAGGAAAATGCCAACATTTTTACCACAAATGATTCTTTTGCCATAAAAGACAAAAGATATTATTAAATCTTAGATAAAGCAGAGAGCCGAACTGCATTCGTGAAATGAATTATGCTTTTGGACATACACTACTGGGAAAGAATCGGACTAAGTCTCTCACGCAGTTGTAGATGTCAGAAAGAAGCATAGTTTCCTGATGAATATCTCAATACTAAATTATCCTCTAGTTGTTGAATCTTTTTAAAATTTAATTAAAATAAATTTAAATTTGAAAATTATTTGTATTATTATTTATTTAAAAATAAATTGATTTGAAATAAATTAATTAAATCTATAAACTATGAATGCCATCAAACAGCATATGATGATACACCGTACAGCATCATTTGCAAATCAAATGAAGCGTACACGCAAACACCCACACAACGTAGTCCGTCCGTGCCAAACGCAACAGAGATGAACATTTCCAACAACCACGACAGAGATAAGCTTCCTGACATCAATACTTCATATATATACCCAACTGTTAAACACGCAGCACATCAATCGGCAAAACCTAACTAGCCGAGAACGTTTATCGCTCCACGCTGATGGGTTTTTGGATAACATTTCCGGACGCATCAAACCGACGCAGCCGACGAGATGGTTTTTGGATGGTCACCACCAGAAGAGGTCACACTGCGTGCAATGGAAACAATGATGCAGGAAAGGGAGGAGGAGGATAGTTAGTAGGAGGCGATTGGAGGGTGGTGGTAACGATGCATAAATTCGATTCGAGTGGAATAGTTGAAGCATCACGATGTCCGGACGTACCGGTGCAGTTGGTACTCGTTGCTGGTGGCTTATCGCGAATGGATCTCGATTCATGCAACTGGAAAGGATATTCTCGCTCGCCTTTTTTTATTGTGGCATTTTATTGTTGTGGCGTGCTAGAACATGACGAACATCATTGCGATGATGGTGGTGGCGTATCAAAACTGGCGAATAGAAGCCTATCGGGGGAATGGGGATATACGCACGCACGATCCAAACAACGCTCGTTTGGACGATTGTGCATGTTCTCCTGTTTTCCGATTGGGATGATACAGCGTTCGCGTTTCAATGCATTATCCGTTCGATCCAGAACAATGCTATCGATTTCATCCGTATCGTAGACAAAAATTCAAAACTCCGTGCACTCTTAACTCCGTCAGCCAGACCCGGGGTCGCTCGGTCGCGCGTGTCAATGTACCACCGGTCGCTGGCCGACAAAATGGAACCGCGATGGAATGCGATCTCGCCCGGCACGGGTGTGATGAAGCTGTGTAAGATGATGAAGCCGTTCGATGCACCGCAACTCTACTAGCGAGACCGCTCAAAATCGGCCGATCAAACCCCTTTCCGAAGTGGTGGTTCAAGCGTTGCAGGCGATGAATTGTGTGTGGCGGAAAATATTTCATACCATCGGCAGAACACGCCCGCCCGCACTCGCCCCGAGATGGAACATGAGCCCGAAAAGTGAAGAAGTACACGCTGCACGAGAATGTGATGCCCAGCCAAGGGAACGCTCCGTTTAGCTGCGCGCTAAGGTTGGCGGATAACTCGCCAAGGGCTGTTTTGCCGCGCCCGAAAGTCGATGATACTCTTGAGCGATCTCCGATTGCGCTCCGATGATGTAATAGGATCACGATGGGAGCACGGGCAAGAAGTTTCGAAGCGCAACGACCCGGTTCAACAACTGTCCGTTCCTTTTGGTGAACTCTCACCGCGAGGTGGGAACAATAGCTTTCCGGCGGGTCGAAAGCTCAAGCATTTGAATTTCGCTTTCGTTCTTGCTCGGTGTTGCTGTCGGCGAGTTGGTACAAAAGTGAAAGAAATCGCTTTAAAGGGCGAAAAAGTTCCTGCTAAGTAATGCTGCAAACTATGACGTATGGCTCATTAAGTTGTTCATAAACTTTTTTTTAAATCATAAAGAAAGCCCAGGCCCGTATTGCTTTAATCTTGTTCATTGTTTGCATATTTAAAAAAAAAAAGGAGCATTGAATTTAAAATACATACGGACACAGAAATAATGTTTCCCATTTGCAAAACAAATATCATAATAAAATTGATTTTAAATAACACAAGAATTTTGAAAAGAAAAAAACAATATTAATCATCATTTCATTTTTTCTATGATACAGTGGAAAAGTGTATTATTTTTTCTTTTCTACACCAGCTGCTACCGGAACTTTTCAATTCAAAAACTTGCAAAACTTAATGATAATATTTTCATATAGGAAAGTTTGAGAAAAATCAATTGATTGATATACCATACGCAACAACTAGATTTTTTAAAACTTCTAGCAAACTTCTAGTTGCTGTATTCTTCTATTTCCAATTTTCTATTCTATTTCTTGTATCTGGATTGTTTTCTTTTATCTGAATATGTATTCTAACTATTTCTTAATTTAATTAATTTAACCTGACATTTTGTTCTACTCGATCCAGGTAGAACTCTTCTAGGTGTTTTATTAAATAAAATTCGTTAAACAAATCCATAAAAAAAATTGCAATTATTTCTTGCCAAACATTCAAACAAATTTAACGTTTTCTATTTGAAAAATAACTAAAAAACTAAATTAATATTATAAAAAAAGCCAATAAATTGAATTTATTCAAAGAAGAAGCGTCAGTGCTATGACAATTTAAGTTTTGGGAAAAGAAATATTAAATTTGTGGAATGTCCTGTATGAAAGGATACCCTAGACATCTACGGACAATATTACATGTCAAGTTCTTAGTAATTCAAACTAGACGTCAAAAACATGCGAATTCATGAAGAAAAAATAAATGCTACAATCGCTTTCAAAATTACCAATTTACAGTTCTATTGTAATGGAATATAAATTAAATGATTTACTGTCAGCTATACATTCTTTTTGGAAATGAGAGACATACAAAATCATCCTTTAATACGATAAAAGCCATTGATGCAACTGATCGGTACATTGGATTAAGGACTTGTTTTTTTTTGAGCTACGATTCGCCCTCAATTAAATGGGCATGATTTACTTAACCAATATTTTTATACATTACCATGTGCATTAAAAAACCGTTACCCAACGGCCAGCTGGGGCGGTTAAATGAAAGCTGAATCAATAAGCAAAAGAAGAAAGAGAAGAAGAAAACAACTAATCCCACTAACGCCTTTTCACCAGCTGCTGCTCAACAACAAAACAACACAACAGTAGACGGCCCAAAATCAGTCGGCACCGTTCGTTGGGCACCGCCAGACTCCGTACAACAATGACACTAAGAAAGGATCCCCCCTCACGCCGCTTTCCCTCCGCCCCCCTCTCACTCTTCCCACAAAAAACCCTTCACAATTAATGCACCCTTCGTACCGGCGAGGTGTCGGTCCTGTAACACACCATTAGCTACTTACAGCCATGATAAATGGTAACGAAGCGCTGGTCTTTTGATACGCAGCCCGATCCGTTGCCCGCAGTGGTAGTGAAAATGTGCGCATTTGCTTTCGTTTTGAGACGCACATTGCTCAATAAAATTAATGATCATCAATCGTCCTCAAAGCAGCACAAAACACGGTGTGCACGGTGGTGTGCACGGCAGCAACAATAAGAACGCTCTCACGAGTGGGTATACATGACTCCGGTATGACCCACGGGGGTAGTACCCAAATTCAACACCCCACCCGAAACACCCGGGTAAGTAACAAGGCCCCCCAATCCCGGAGGAGGGGTCGTCTTCACTTCATCCCCCTCAGCCCAAGCAAGGGTATGAAACACACGCGCACGCTGCACCAGACTGCTCGCCGACACACACACACACACTTCAGCACCACCAGCACACCCGGTTCCCTTCCCATCGAATTCGCGTTGCATAACAAACGAATTTATTCATGCTTCTTGACGTGTCGGCGGAGGCCCGATGGCTTCATTTAATGGATGGCCTTCCCCCGATTTTCCATCCTGCTAGCCAAGGTGGGAGCAGAGCAAAACAAAAAATGTATCTCAACCAAGGCGAGATTTCTAACGCCAAAGGCAATCTCCTTTTTTGGGGAGCTAGGGCTGCCACAAACTACCGAAAAGGAGTCTTACCCTGTAGGCACGTCTAATGCTTCAAAAACTGGTGCCATTTTTTCCCCACCTAGAGCTACTCAATTCTCGAAGAAAAAGAAACCTACCATCCTTCGCAGAAATGAGCCACCATACGTCTCGTTTGATGAATGTCCACGTCTCATCCGAGTCGAAAACACTGCACGTCGCGTCGGATATATGTACCCGCCAGCGATGACGCCATCTAACAAACACCGCGCGGGTCGCAACACCGCGCTTGTCTGGTGGAAGGCGCCCGCTTATTGGCTGTGTTCTACTTCCCAGAAGCCTTCGAACTCTCGCAAACTAAATTAAGCCATGCGATCCCCCGGATCCTTGCCGGCTAGGGGAGACTGAGATTTATGGAGATAAATATTCGCGACGCCGTACTGGAGATACCTCTGGGAGCCTGAATGGGAGTCCGGAGACTAAACACGAAGGCGTCGATGGGCTTTTTGCTAATTGTAATAAACCATCGCACCAACCCATGCTCCGCAGCAGGAAGTGATGTGAAAGAAAAACAGCCAGGTCATAAGATCGACCCGTGGTTGTTGTCCACACTTGCCAGGTCTCAGACCGAGGTGTTCTAATGTCGTCGCCCAGGGTGGCTTCTCTACACCACACACCTTCTCCAGTGGTGGTGAGCCGTTTGTGGGATGATGAGCTGAGACTAGCGAAAACCACGTGGGTGCAGCCACCGTCTGTATCCTTTTTCCTCAACCTACAATCCCTCCCCCCTTTTTACATGCAACCGAAAAGATAAACACCAACGAATGCAACTCCCCCACGACATTCGCAAAACCGTAAGGGCATTTATGTGGCAAAAGCTAATGAGGGTTAACTAGTCGTTATTCAAAGAAGGTTCGGAAAAACCTCCGCTGATCTTCCATGGTGGGAGACCATGGGAAGGTGGACAATGCGAGGAAGGGGGGATGAATGGTAAAATTAACAGCGCACTAAAAGCAAACACATACCGCACACCGTTTACCGTTAGTAGTAAAAGTTCTGTAAAATGTTGCCATTTTGTTGCGCACTCATCGCTCATTGAGTATAATACGTTGCATTCTCTGCCCATCATCATTCATCAGGGCGACCACCATTCCTGTAAGCGTTGCCCACTATAATGCCGATTAAGGTGACGGTAGTTGTGGGTGGATATGTGTGGCGTAGTAAGCAGAAGAAGTGGGTTACGTGATGGATTAATTTTAGAGAAAAAAAGATTACTTGATTTTTCTATAAGAATGTGGATTTAACATTTGAAGAAAAAATTACAACCAACTAATCTAATTAAAGAACACAGAATATAATTTAGAGCACTTATTCGTAAAATATTCACCGATAAATTAAAAGAAATCTTCTAGGACCTGAGAACTTAACTGGAAACGATTAATAAAAAAATAATCTCAAAAAACTCAAGTGCTTAAGTTTAAGTAGTTTAAATACAATATACCCGTAACTATCCGGGCCTTACTTACTGTTTACTATTAATCTGATAATTGTTTTGTATAATTTTGCATCAGAGAATTTTTACAGCATGTTCAACGCCACAAAATTGTGATGCTTTCTATGCGTATCAAAGCAGAACATCCTGTACATCCGGCACCCAATCGTCATTATATTTCTAATTGTTTCAAGGTTGCTAATACTGATTCTTTTTTTTTGCTTTAACCTTACTTTTATCTAAAACAATTAGTATGTTTATATTATTCATCTTACTTCAAATGTTGCTTGTAAAAAAATTACCGATTAACCGTGGAAATCTATTAACCGGTGTGTTGCCGGTCCAAAGATGCCCGGATAACTGATGTTCTACTGTATTGCAAGGACCTTAGAACGCAACTAATGTTAATCAGTTCACAGTTAATCAGATTTCATTTTTGGGACTTTAACATTGATCTTTTTCGTGTTAATTTCAATGAGCTTAATGAAAAAACCGAAATTTTATGGAATGTTTCAGAGACTTTGCACGCAGAAAAACCACTTTTTTAACTCGCTGACTGATGTCTTCTCACAACAACGGAGTTATAACGTCTTCCCAGAATAGAGAGGCCTTAACGGGATGCAGAGCAAAAGAAATAAATTTCAACCCAAACAAACCTTATTATTTAATTTTCTTTAGTACAAAAAAAAGCAACTACAAAACTCAAAACGCCTTCCTTCCCAGGCGAAAGGATGCAACAAAAATGCAGCCTAATTATCTTTCGAACGAAAGCGTTCTGCCATAAAATCACATTTGCACGACTTTGTGCAAGTCTTTTTTTGTGCAAGTTTTTTTGTGCGCCCGCTCGTCATCACACGAACGATTCGTTAGACGTTGCCGAAAAAGGAGCTGCGGGCGCACCAAAAATGGATATCATAAGCACCCACAGCTGGAAAACCTGGGAATCATAAATGTCTCTCCCGCTCGCTGGGAAAGCAAACACCCCGGAACGGAACGTTGCAGGCTGTGCAAACGGATCTTATCGTACGAGGTTTCTCCTTTACGTTGCTAGGCATAATGTCACACAAGGAAAAAAAAACAGGCACCAAACACATAAAAACCCAAGACTCATAATTCGTTGCCCTACTAACGCCCTGGGAAAACGCAGCCAAAGTTCAAAGTGCGCTTCAAAAAATGCAACGAGTTGTTGTCTGCACGTATTTGCTTCTGTGCTTTATATGTTCGAACACAAAGTTCTTCCCTGCCAAGTAAGTTGGCTCGGTTGTTTTTGTTTTGCTTATTTACGGCAACCAATCCAAAAATGGTTGAAATTAATTTCCTGCTGATGCCGTGCACATAACGCACAACACAAAAAGTTTATGAGCTGACATAGTTGAATTAATTCTTCGCTTCGTTCCCGGTTTTAAGGGCTCCAAATAATGGAAACAATTTTCGAACAAAAGCGCTCCTTTTGTCACGATTTTTTTGCCAAGTTCCGATTGTTTGGTTTGCTTTGAAACGATCGCTTTGTTTTATACAATGCTGTTGTCACGCACTGATGTAATTAAGCAGAATATTGTAATTTATGTAGCAATATTAAATAATAAGTTTGGCGCTATTATTTTCAGCAGTGCAATTTTGCACATCCAGCGTCTCTTTTTTCACAAAAAATAAAACCATTCAAACACACGCAAGAGTAAAAACAGAAAACAAAGATCCAGCATTAACCAACATTATCCTGCTCAGTCATAATCAGCACATGTCAGTCAACCAGTTAATGCTAGTTACCGCCATCAATTTTAAATTATTTAAATCCATCATCATCACGTTGGTTTTTACCATATTCCTCCATCGCCATCCTACCGCTTCTCTTACCGCGCGAGTAAAAACCCCGAAATTGCAATCCACGTTTGATGGATTCCTGCAAGTACGTAGAGCAATCCACTATTCTAGAACATATAGCAGAGTTCGTACGAAGCGCGAAAGAAAAAAATAGGAATCCATCCACCCAGCGCCAGTCGCAATAGTCATCGTTTTTAATGAGAAACTTATTAAATTTCTGATCGATCCGCATCGAAACTGGTCCATATCGCTTAACATCCCCTCAGTGCAACATTGCCAAGGATTGAAGCTCTATTTGCTTGTACGAGGGTCAATGGCGCACGTATACGCGAGCGTCAGCCGAGTCCGGGTGGCAATGAAAATAAAGCAGGCCAACACGAACGGTAGGAAAGCATCTTTGAACTTCGCGGATCATGGGCGATGATGAAATATTATGATTAATGATGGATTATTTTCGCGCGCGAGCGCGAGCGCACGCGATTTAATATTAAATGAAGACCGCGACAACCGTGCCGGGGTTTGGTACGCCTTTGGTGATTTTCTATTCGCACTTGGTGGACGTTTACCGTGGGATCGGCAGGAATGGTTCTATAGGTTGAGAGAGCCTTCCATTCTTGTTAGGCTGTTGACCTCTGGGAAGGGTTATGAAGTTGAATTTGGAATATTACTGGCCCATTATCTCAACAATGTATCAAAACAAACAAGGGTTAAAACACATATCATTATTACATTATTTTGCTATTTTCCGTAGGATAGGATACCGAATATCTTCTCGCTTCCAATTGCAACTGAATTACCACATCGATTGACCAATAAAGCACTTAATACAAGGTGAGTTTAAACGGAACCCTTTATGAGAATTCACACCATTTCAAGTTTGTGAATTCCCTTCCATTATTCCACTAGACCAAACATGCATAATTACATGGTACGCAAAAGACAAAAAACAAAAAAAAAACAAAACATTCAACTCCTTCAGACTACTCATTGCTAATCGGCATGCAATAATGTGATCATGCATAAGTAATTACCGAATTGTACCACAAAAGCGTACTAATGCCATTCATCGGCAATTCCATCTCTAATGAAGCGTTTGTTCAAATTAAATCACACACTCACAGAGCGGTATTAATAATGATGCACATTATTCTTAACCCGTCAGCCAAACGGGCAATTTTCGCTCCTCCCGAAAAACAGCATCCACCAATGCTGTCGGCCCTCCTTTTCGTAAAGCACTGTGTCAAGGACGTGCAGCTGTGCATCGCGGCGATAGCACGAAAACGAAGCTAATCCATTCTTAGTCTCGTTTCGGTCAAACTGGTGCAGGCGGGTTTATTGGTGCTGGAACCATCTTTTCCAACTCCACCCCCTCCTCCCCCCTTCCCCGTTTGTCTCTTTCCGCCCCCTGCTCAGCTCCCATCTTCCACAGGGTTTAGTTGCATTTCTAATGAACAATTTATTGTTACGACCCGACCCCCAATATTTCACAATTCTCAAGCTCAAAGGCCCCCGGGGGCATCCTCGTCTTGGGCAGTGCGACTCCTCCAATCAGTGCTGAAGATGAGGAGGGGTTGAGAGGAGGTGTTGAGGTGGGTGGTGGTTGGGGGAGTTGATAGATGCTGCAAAAGTAATGCCACGTGCGTCCACCGTACGAAGATGCATGCTGTGAAATGGCGTCGGTTGCCCTGACGGTTAAGCAGCAGCAGCCGAATAGAAAAAGTGAACGTTCGCTTTTGGACGGGATGTATGTCTTTTGGAGGGTGCTTGCTACTACGCCACCAACAACTAATTTGTTATTGTGTGCTGCTCCTACTCACATGGCACAATTAGTGTGCGCGTAGTAACAATGCATAACACGCTTGTCAGGACATTACCGTTTTTCATTGTTTTCGATAGGCGATGCATGTTTTACATTTAATTGGGCTTATTTTCATCGCACTATCAATTGAGAGAGCGCTAAACTTATTGTGGGTTCAGTTTCACAATAAGTTGAACACAATCATTTACATAGGCAATGTTTTATGTGACAATTAATAATAAAACAACAAACATTGTCACTATTTTCCGATGTAAAATATTGAATTTGTTTGCAAGATTTATTCTAGACTGTAAATGTTTTCGAAACTCTAAGGCAATTGCGGTTTATCGTAAACCTAATTGAAATTTCTTCTGAAATATGTTAGTATAAATCAATCTTTAACTGAATGTGCATCATTATTTTAAAGAATTATGAATTTTACATGAAAATCCTTCAATGATTGACAAAGAGTACATATGATTCGAATTATTCTTTCCAAATTTCACACGAGTTTTACTATGTTTTTTTGAACTTTAAATTTGATTTTAATAATTTGGTCAATACTATTTCAGACATCTGCATTGCATTGTCTAAAGCTCCAGCATGCTTTCGTCAGAGTTTGATCAACAAGCGCGAGTGTTTTGAACAAGGGAATCAGAAAATATGTCCTGGTCAATTGAAGTTAATTTAATAGTTTTAACCATTTGTATGCTCTTTTGCAACCATTTTTGTACAGTTATCTAAAAAAAAAAACGATTCAAGAATTAGTTTTGAGCCTTACCAAAATATTATCGTTTCGCTAAACTTCGCTAACTCCGGCGCGTTCAACACATCAAAACCTTATCTCCAATTTTCAAATAAGAATCTATTTTGAGAAATTCTTCTACATTAAAGGTTATTTTGTCTAATATTATCTTCGCAGTCTGCTCAGCCAAGCAAATTTGCATCTAATCGTTATTCTTTTTACCACACGGTGGTCCGATGAACTAAATAGATTTCTTCACGACCGTCATGCACTTTCACGGTCACGGTCTTCGAGGATGGTTGCTTGGCAAGCCACAATCTTACCGCACCGAAAGTGCATCAGTTAATCGAGTGGAATAAATGTCAGCCACCGCAGCGCAAACCGCTCACAACAGCAGAAAAAAGGCGTCCCCTTTCTGCTTCGCAAAACCACAACCAAACCCATTAAGCCAGACGGTCAGGAATAATTAAGACAGCTTAATTAAAGGCAAAAATGTCGTTGACAATCGTTGCAAAAATTGTCAAAGAAGAGCGAGAGAAAGAGGGAGATGGAAGAAAAGGCCTAACATTGTGCATCGTTCACTGATCCAGGATTCCCGGTGATTGGGGAGCGCACGCAGACGGTGTGCCGATCGGCATTGGAATGTGGGCACAATGTTAAGCCATCGAAGCGGGAAGGAATCAATTAAGCCCTCGTATGACGTGCGGTTGTCAAAATTGAACAGTCACCACAACCTGGACACGCGGCGCCATTAGCTCAGGTCTCAGTGTCAAGGCTGCCGCCCTTCCGGTTTCTCCGACGCTTTCCCCTTCCACATCCATCCATATTCGTTGCAGGTTATAAATCATTGCCAGCCAACCATTCCCGTCAACCATGGCCATGCCATTACTAAGTTGCGCGATCCCTTCTGCCAAACAGTGCGCGTGCGCGATCGCACACAAGAGANACCACACGGTGGTCCGATGAACTAAATAGATTTCTTCACGACCGTCATGCACTTTCACGGTCACGGTCTTCGAGGATGGTTGCTTGGCAAGCCACAATCTTACCGCACCGAAAGTGCATCAGTTAATCGAGTGGAATAAATGTCAGCCACCGCAGCGCAAACCGCTCACAACAGCAGAAAAAAGGCGTCCCCTTTCTGCTTCGCAAAACCACAACCAAACCCATTAAGCCAGACGGTCAGGAATAATTAAGACAGCTTAATTAAAGGCAAAAATGTCGTTGACAATCGTTGCAAAAATTGTCAAAGAAGAGCGAGAGAAAGAGGGAGATGGAAGAAAAGGCCTAACATTGTGCATCGTTCACTGATCCAGGATTCCCGGTGATTGGGGAGCGCGCTGACGCTGTGCCGATCGGCATTGGAATGTGGGCACAATGTTAAGCCATCGAAGCGGGAAGGAATCAATTAAGCCCTCGTATGACGTGCGGTTGTCAAAATTGAACAGTCACCACAACCTGGACACGCGGCGCCATTAGCTCAGGTCTCAGTGTCAAGGCTGCCGCCCTTCCGGTTTCTCTGACGCTTTCCCCTTCCACATCCATCCATATTCGTTGCAGGTTATAAATCATTGCCAGCCAACCATTCCCGTCAACCATGGCCATGCCATTACTAAGTTGCGCGATCCCTTCTGCCAAACAGTGCGCGTGCGCGATCGCACACAAGAGATCGCTAAAGACGCACGAATTCAAAAACGAGTATGAATTTCACTCGACATTTCCCTGGTACGTGATGTGTCGGGCTCCAGTTCGGCAAGCCCAGGGGGACCCGCGACCATGGGCGCGCGTGCCTTCGTGAAAGGATCTTCCAGCCGGACACCCGTGTTTCCGATGATTTAGCGTTTCAGTTTGGGATGAATCTCGGCGTATATAGTTGCGCTTAGACGGACCCTTTTTTCTGCGCTGCCTCGCACACTCGTCGGGAGGCTAAGTAGAAACTCTTGTTATTCGATATCACTTCGGTGCGGTTCCTCTGCATCGTTATTCTTTTTTCTTTTAATTTTTGCTTCTTTTTGAATTCAGGCAGTTCCGGTTCGAGGGACCGAAACAGGGCAACTGTCGGCGCATGTCGGGTCTGCGCACTCGGGTCAGTTCACTCTGGGAAGCCGCTGCTACTGCTGCTGTTGCTGCTGTGCGAGATGCTTCCCTTTGATCAATCCGATATCGGATCGGTAGGTTTATGTTTCTCCCTTGTCCAGCTCTGGAGCAAATTTATCATCACTCGCTCGTCCCGCGTCGGTTTGCTGCTTCCGTGATATTTAGCTCCCGGGCCAATCGAACTGTTCTTTTCTGCACAGATTTATAAAAGGTTGCACGATTTAATTTCATCGAACATTCTGAAGCAGATAGGAGAAATAAAAATCTAATCCTTTTGAACACTGTATAAATACACCGCGCAGATAAAACACAGCGCGCGCAAAAGAATCTACTCCATCACCGCGGGGACAGATTGAATCTCTCGCATCAGATGAGAATCTCTCGTGTGTGTGTGTGTGTGTCTGTGTGTGTGTGTGTGTGTGTGTGTGTGTGTGTGTGTGTGTGTGTGTGTGTGTGTGTGTGTGTGTGTGTGAGTGTGTGTATACTTGATGCTTAGCTGGACGCACAATTAACATTTTGCAGAGCACGTTTGCGTAATCTGTTGCCCTATCAGCGTACGTGGCCAGTAGCGTGGGTCATTAAAATCCCGATCTTATGAATTCCTTCGGCTTCTCGACACTTGGCTGCCAGTGGGGCATCTGCAGTGTAGCGATCTTGCATCCGTGGCCGGGCTAATGTCCGGAATGCATATTACGGACGAAGCACACGGGTGGATATGTGGTGTGGGGAGGTCGATTTGAAGCACATTTTTTAATATGTTTCACAAAATAATCATTTCACTGCAAATTGATCATCAATTCTGTTGAAGTTCATAGGCAAAAGATTTTTTCGCATATTTTTAGAATCTCAACAAAAATCTCAATCATGCATAGATAGCTTTATATTTTGGTCATTATTGTAACACAAAATAAAAAAATGGGAAAAGAGAACAAAAATAACTATAAAGCGGGTAAAACTAGAAAAATCTAACGAAATTTCAAATCTTTTTGTGAGTATTCGAATTTTGAACTCTCTATTTACAACCCGTTATTCGTCTGGAAAATGTAGCCTGTCTTTCAATTGAAACAACCCGATATTTGTATTTGTACCCGTTATTTGAAAAATTTTTCAATGTTGAAGATCACAATTGAGTAACTGTTAAACATTTAATCAGCAACGCTAACAAAATATATATAGATGTAGATATTATATCTATATCTGGACATGCGTAGAAGTACTATCCGATTTGTAAGAGAACCATACCGAAACACATTCTTGGTGAATTAGAAATTGATTTTTTAAGAGCTAATTTGTTGCTTATTTTTCCTAACCTACGACTCCTCACCCAAAGAGTTATGTTTTTTTAAGGGATGACAGCACACAGTACACGAAACAGCTCTCATCATCAGCATTTACCATTATTGTCTTCTTGAATCATTCTGCCCATCGTCACATTGGTTAACAAGTTTGCATTTATTGTTCCCAATGCAAATAACGTCTGCTTTGAATGGTAAAGTGGGCACACGGAGAGAAATTGCAACCGCGCTATTGCAAATCCACGACGGATTCCACGCTTCCAGACCATCGGACAATGCCGCGTACGGTTGGGTTTGAAATGGGTCATCAATTATGTAAGGACCATTACCGTCAGGGGGTTTGCGTCCTAACCGAGCCAGACCAGATCGGTTAGAATGCGCCTCCACACGTACATTGCCATGACAGCCAATAACATTTGCCGGTATAAACAGCGGAACACATCGTACGCATTTATGACGAGCGCACTACATGTCACCGTTTACGCCGGTCCCGGCTATTGCTTAGACGTCCGCATATCGACAATCGAAATTGCATTCCCTGCTCATCTGACGACCGGTCGGTGGGTGTTTCCTTCACGCTAGCCATCAGCGCAACAGTAGCAACATGGAGTCGCCGGTCGACAAACTCCTCCGGAGAAAGAAACTCCGCCATCGAAACAGTTGGAACAGTGGGTAAGAATGTTTCCTGCAAAACCTCCATTAACCTTTTCCCTGTACACGTCGGGAATTTTCATCGCCTCTTCCGTTCAATCTGGCTGAATTTGCTTGACCCAGAATCTAAAGAGCCATCGGGATGATCGTTGTTGTGGGCAGGCTTGGGTAGTTGGTCTTGCGAAGAAATCGATGTCATCTGTCTCTCTCACACACACGCTTTGAAGCATCCCACCGATACACCGTTTATCGTCCATTATTATCGCATCATGCAGAATCGAATCAAAACACTAAGCCTGCTACCCTGGAACCACCATTCAACGCACACGCGAGTGAAGTACAAAGGTAAACATTTGCGATGCCAACTGGTGGCCGATCGATTGGCGAAGGTATGCACGCGTATCTAACCGAGAGGTCATTTAGCGTGAGAAGTGAGAACTTTGCCGGAGAAAAGCACAGTGAGGTGCGTAAAAGCAAGTGAATATTAATATCTTAATACAGAGATTTTTAATTCATCTAGCAATGTCACAGTCATTGCTGGATTCATTTTAAGTTGAACTGGAATGCGTCGAGGTAGATCTAGAATGCTTTTCATTTTCTCGATCACTCACAAAGAGTACATATCAAGGAAGTATTTAACATAACAAAATTCTTCTTCAAAAGCTCGATTAATACAGAATTCCGATGTTCTTGTATCATAATTCAGTTCAACTTGAAAAAATACAAATAATGTTGCAGATATGACTTTACAACTCGAACCCCGGTGTAAGAATGAAGAAAGCAATAAAACAGATTAATGAGACATTAGTTGTTTAATACTTATTCCATACGAAAGTTATGCTTCAACAAAACAAAATTTATACTTTTTATAAGAAAATACAAGAGCGAAAACAAATCATACATAACTTAAATGAGTTCCATTATCCTGCTAGAGAAACTTAAGCTCATTAGAAGACCTGATTCATGTTTTTTACTTAAATCTCCCAATGAGTTTAAAAACATTTTCAAAACTGATTATAATAACATGTACATCACTGTAGAACGACTGCAAACGTACCAAACACGGGCGGGCAAAAGTTAAGAATGGCTCGATAGTAGATAGAAAGGCTTGATCACTGCCTGACGGTCGAAGACGCGATTCGTGACGACTCCCGTGAATCGTGAGGTTAATAAGTTACACTGAAGCATCTCAACCGTGGCTGCCGTGTGGCACACCATCTGGCGCGATGGAATCATAAACAATGCATATTCGAGGAGCAAACCCGGGACCAACATCAAATAAAAAAAAAAAAACAGCAACACCACTCACAACCTTTGATCGAGTGCCTAACCACCGTTGGTGTGCTAGCTGTTGCTGCTGCTGCAGCTAACGGGAGTGCTCCTAACTAGTCGAGGTCGAGAAAAATCTGTAATTCGATGAAGCCCAAAGAAGACTCTGAAGCTCTAGCAGGTTTTTTATGAAGCGGAATTGAAAAATATGAAGGTGCATGGAGGGGACGGCCTGCACGCCTGCACGAGTGTGTGTACATTTATGGTCATTCGAATTTGGCTTTGAATTTTTCCATCCTTAATTTGGCATGAAATTACTTTCCCGGTATGATTGTCGGCAAGCTACTAAACCCGGCCGGGCGCACGAGAACTACACCGAAGGCGGGAACAGTAACAGAGCACCACCGCCTTTTTGAGGTTCATCCTTCCCTCCTACGTACACACCGTCATCTCCAGATGCAGATTGAGTTGCACATTCGGTGAAATTGTTTCGACTTTCCCGTGGAGCGAAATGCTCAGCTGCGGTAAGTACGCATCGAGACCGGCACTAAGACACACACTGCATTGGGGGAACCCTTTTTGGAAAGTGAAATGCGCACTGTTGAAGAAGCTCCTACCAACACGTTGGACAGCTGCTGGACCGGCTGATCCGTGTGGTCAGATTTCCGAGACCCCGGGGATGATCCGTACCGCGGCATTGACTTATGCACGGCACGGAGGCACGCAATGCTCTACTCCGGTGACCGCATTTGCAGGGTTTTTGCTGCGATGCATATCGCTCACTGCACGAACCTGAATGTGGTAAAATCGTGAGATTCGGTATGATTGCTGGGCAATTGTATGTATGGGTTACAAATGCAGTAATGTGTACACTGGTGCCATCATCAAAGGATGGCTGTAATAAAAGTAGGCATCGGCACACCGGGTTCGGGAAGATTAAAGATCAGCTTGCTTTTATTAAGTGAAACGGTTTTAAAAGGTTAAAATAATCTTATTTCTCGATAAAGAGAAAACGAACCAAATAGTCTAACAAAATTTGTAGGTAAAGGCAACGAAAATGTAAATTTTAAATACATACAGCAGTACATAAAGTTTTTAGTAAAACTTCTTAAACATAAAACAATAAAATAATTATTTTCAGTTTTAAAATCTAAAAGCAAATGAGAAAGCATCAAATAAAACACAAAGAGCATAAATAAAAACATATTAAATATAAATATAAATAAAAGGAAAGCGAAAACAGACCAAAAACAATGATAAAAACTAATTAAAAAACACTTAGTAATAAAACAATCATAACACGCGCAACAAAAATTGAAACAAATAAAACAAAAATGAGATAACGAAACAGAAAAAATGGAAAAAAAATTCAGAATTACAACTATAAATAGAAAAGTTGGCATTCCAAAAAGACATTTCGAAATTGATGAATTTTACCGCATGTTACAAAAACCAATTTTAATTTGAATTTGATTATAACGACAAAATGGAGTTGCTGTAAACATTTCAACCATTTTCTTTGGTATTTTAACGACCGAACCAAACACAATTGTGTCGTTTGGTTTTGCATCGCGATGCAAAATACGATTTAGCTAAACAAGATGAATAAAAATACGCTTCACCATTTACATAGCCGTTTAATGACCGACTGCTGTACCGTAAACATCTTCCTGGAGATATAAAATGCCATTTGCGAACATTTTTAATCGCCTGACCATGATTCATCCCACTCGATCAGTCGCTCGTAAAACAAACGAACAAGAACCTCAACCTGAATGCAATGGTGATTAGAATGTTTACCTGTGCGTACGAAAGCGACGATCGGCCCATCCGAACCGCCCTGTGGTACGTTAAATTTATCGATCGTTACAAAAAAAAAAGAAAAGCGACAAACGATCGTTCCGCAGGTTAGCACACACTGTGTACAGGAAGCTCAATCAACGGGTACCTCCGAGCTGGTAATGTGGCGCCCTTACCTGCAAATAAATAAACAAAATGATTTGTAATCGTATTTCGTAACGCTTGAATTCGTTTGCTGTAGATGGTAACAAGGATTAGCGGTGAAGGAGACATAAACAACAACGACGAAGAAAAACGACGGTCAAAGAGTGCCCATTGGAGCTTGAACTACTGTTGTGAAAGTGAAAGAAAAATCCACCTTTTCCCCGGTGCAAAACAAAAAAAAACACAAATCGAAAGCTACCAAACGGCACACAAATTCTTGAAGCGCAAACAATTGTGCAAACAAAACGCAACACAACAGCAGCACAAACACCGGAGGTGACACTAGAGCAAGTTAGTAGCGTTTCGCCGCGGCGTTCGTCTTATCGTTCCTGGCGTGTAAACCGGGCAACCACCGCTCGCTGCAATTAGCGATAAATTTATTTGGATTTTCACGCCCATAATTCAAAATTTACGACATAATAACAGTGCACTTAAGTGGGCAACTGCTACGGACCGGTGAACCGGTCGGTGTCATTTGGTGTGGCGCTCTCTATGGTGCCAACCAGCTCAAATTCAACCACCGCCGCCTTGACCTTTCTCGCTCGTACCTTTTTCTTGATAGAAAATGGAAGGAAAAAAACATGCACCAGGACCATCCAGTGTCTTTCTATTGACAAATGTGCGCCCTTCACCAGAACGGTGAAACAGCGATCGAAGAGCTTCGGGGTTTCCCCCGTAGACTTTCCCAGCAGCCAACCGTCCAAATAGAAAAATATCTCTCCTGGCCGACGGGGGCGCTAAATGGACCGCGACGGCGTTTTGGTACGGAGTTCTAGATGGAAGGAAAGAAAAAAAATACATGTATCTCCCATAAATTGTCCACCGAGGAACTTGCGAGCGATCGACGGGCACGGCCTCAATTTCTCAATTCCCCAATCACTACATAAATCGCGACCTGCCAATTGGACACACTTTACGAGTTTTGTTGCGATCTTTTTTTTTGTTGCGTTTCGTTCCCCAAAGCAAACAAGCCCATGGCTGGCCAGATCGGCATCACCTTGTTCTAAAACAATTCTATCGCTACCATCGTTCGCCTGGTGACACGGCGCGTTTCGAGAGTCGCGCCGAGCAACATTGTCGCATGTCCCGGGAGGATTAATTTTAAACACAATCTAGACCCGCGTGCACTTCAGCAAACGGCTTGTGTGTGTGTGTGTGTGTGTGTGTGTGATTGTGTACGATGAGCTTTTAAGTGCAAAATAAAACCGATGCCCCTCTTCTATTGCGAAACCTTTAGTGTTCTTGTGTATCGACGCGCCTGGACGTTCGGTTCTCTATTGGGTTCTGTATGACACTCTCTACTACTACGCCCGGTCGGTAATTTCTAGCACGGTGGTTGCGGGCGCTTTCCACCGTTTGGGAAGGTGGTTTCCGTCCGAAGTCCATTCTCCACCGGGTCAATAACAAACATGTCAGAGCTCACGCAGCGTATGATAAATCCCGCGCTGTATCTCTCCTGTGGAGGAAAGAACAAATAATGGGGCTATCGAGCGCTTTTGGAACGAGGCGTCGCAAAAGCATTGCCGTGTGAACCTGGCGCACGGCCAAAAATGGCTTATTGGAATTGGTTTCTGTTTGATTCGCTTAACGTGCACAGCATAACAAAACAAAAAATGGTACGCATCACGATGGAAGTATCATCATGCCGGTGAGCGAACCAGAGTGGTGGTACGATGCTTATTCAAACGTTTAATCGTAACAACCCGCACGGCGTGCTGCGTGCTTTGGAAGGAGTTGGAATTTTCTTTGCTGTTTGTTAATAAATTGATAGTTCAATCAAAGCTGTGGAAGATTTTGATTCTTTAAGAAAGCAATATTTGATCATTTCTGTAGCTCGAAAGCAAATTTGAGGAATACGAAATTTAAAATAGGCAATATTCATGTGGAAAAACAAAGGAAATATACAGGAAAAGGTAAGATAAGAAGTGGATGCAATGTAACAAGTAAAATTGAATTGTAAACATCATCAGTTTCTTTTTTTTTTTTTTAGTATGTTAGAACGGAACAGGCCGTATTAGACTAATTTTACCACGTAGCAGGCTAGTCAGACCGTGCTACGGGGGGACGGTCCGAATGGGATTTGAACCTCGGTCCGGTCGTGTTAGGAACTGGCGCCGTTGCCAAATACACCACCGGGCCACCCCACATCATCAGTTTCATTGAAATGCAAAAACTGTGTTGATTTTAACATATTTGAACATTTTTTATGTGATTGCATCAGGGTATAATGTTTCGAACCCGTTTGTTGTAATTTGTATAGCAACACATTTTCTACTAGTAATTAAGCACTTACTAACCAGCAAAAGAAAAAGCAAAATATATGTTCCATGAAATAAACATTCGTTTTCTAGTTTATACTTTTAATTCTACCATTGCTGAATAACATGAAAATTCCACTAACCATATTGAGAGAAAAGCATAATGAGAAAAGAATATTGGATTGTATTCATAAAGAATTAATGTGTTTCTAATAAAATAGAATCTAAAGAGTATCAACCATATTAAAAACATATTGAACTCTACATTTTTTTTTGATAAATCTTTCATAATTCAACATTGCACTGCATTTGCTGTGAACGCGTCGTCCACCACACTACACAGTTTACAGCAGATAAATTCCTTTTCAATGTTTTTTTCCTCCTATTTAACAAATCATTAATGTAGTGTAAAATAGTGGAATGGTTTGCAAAATTCCGTACACTATTCAAATTTAACTTTTAATCTATAGAACATTTTTGTTCAAATAATTTGCTACCGCTATGATGCTCCTAATGTCCTTCCACGCGGTACTAACATCAAAATTGTTGCGCATATTATGACCAAACGTCGCAAACCTGCAAACTCACCTCCAGTTAATCATGTTCATGCCCTGTTTTGCCCCAAACAATAATGCTACCGATGCCCTGACCGGCATTCCGAGAGCGCGTTGATGATATCATTTAAATGGCACATTAGCTTCACATGACACCTGCCGCGACCTGATAACAAGGTACGATGATGGATCGAACGCCGGTAGCACCAAACACACACGTACATCCGCTGTAGGGCTTGGCAGTTGCAACAAACACACATCGACCTGTCAAAGCCCGTCCCCGGCGATACCATTAGCAATGCTCACCGCTGGAAATTACAGAAATTATTCCTCATTGCCTCAAACTGGCTACAGCGAACAGCACGCTCACACACTAGCCACACTGTCTGGTCGTGTCGTGAGCCCTGCCAAGGTGCCAAAACTGTCATCAAATGATCGATTGAATCGATCTGTTAGGTGTAACATCGCTGTTGCCAAACAAGGAAACAGGGGTACGGGGCAAAGGGAAAGATCAAAGGTTCTGCTGGAAATTAGTAACGGCTGGCTACTAGTGCTTTGTACGGAATTATTGAAACGTAGGAAACTAACAAAGTGAAGCGGTTACAGAATATGCTTCATAAAGCGAAAATTTATTGCTGGAATTGGGCGCACACCCCATCGGCAATGAGGCAAAATGAGTGAAAACCAGAATAGAGATTTACCCAAACTCAACAGAATGTATGTTAACTAGAATAGTTAAATTTTATAAAATTTAAAATTCAAAAATATTGTGGAAAAAAGTGAAATTCTTCTTGGATTATTTGAATATCTAGATCTTAAACAATATTCAAATATGCAATTCTTTTTTTACAAAAATAATTAATGAAAAGAAATCAACAGCAGTTTAATGTCTATTTGTTTTATTAAAAAATTTGTCTACTTTTAAAATCTACTCTAGAAATCTTATTATTTAAAAGTTTAGAAATTTGGTTTAGAAATCTTCTGATCCGTTTCGGGATTTTTTAGCAAATTGAACTGCAAAATTTTCAAGTTGAACTAGAATAAACCATAGTTTTCGACCTTTTACAGACTGAAGTTGATGAAGAAAAAATACTTTCTTTACACAAATGTTTACACATCTTACAAATCTGTCGAAACCAACATAGTTTTCAATAAAAGCATGAAATTAGAGCAAGCAAAAATAAACAAATATACTTTAGCATGTATAATTTTGTTAAAACAATTTTTACTCCGAACATTTGTTTTATCATTTCTAGTCATGTTTTAGATCCTTAAAGATTTAGCTGACTTCCAATAAATCATGATCAAACCCTGAAGAAAAAGTATAAAATGTATCCAGGAAAAGGAATGTTTCCAGTAGTTACGCCGAATGCATTCCAGAATACTTCCTTGCAAAAGTTTCCAACTCTGGCACTTCAGCAAAGACAGATCTCGCCGTAGCTTGCAAGACTCTACTCCTTTTTTTTGTTCTATTTCTCCACCAGTACCGTTTGTTGCTGCTTCCCTCGGGCGCCATTCGCCCGAGCTGCCACACTATTAATAATTTCAATTAAAAACGGATCTCATATAAATCATTTCTCGCGCGCCGTCCAATGATGCCGCTAGAGTTTCACCGAGTCGAGCCCGCTTGATGAGCCTTCCATTTAAGCAAAGCTACAACAACAACAAAAAACGGCAAACGAAGCAAAAAGCAACAAGCACGGGTAAAAAGAGACCATTGACCATGCTTGAGGACAGAACAAATCTTTTGCCCGGCAAAGAAATGCCTTCCTTAAATGCGTTCTTGCGTTCTATGCCTGCATCTCCCACGTTCAATCATTTAGCCGCTTGACGCTTATCTAGCTGTTGCCTTTTAGTTATGTGTTCTGTTGCCTTTGCTTTAGCAACATTTCTACTCCACCAACGGCTACTAAGCGGCCATGCGGCTGGAGCAAGCAGAAACGCTGGCTTGCTTCATTAAACAACCAGTAGAAATGGAAACACCCTCGAACCGTTTCTGCTGCAAAACGGATACCCTTAACAGGAAGCTAGCCAGGCCGGAGGAACCGGATTGTTCAGCCGAAAATATTCTCACCAGCAAGCTATTGGCACGTGAAACCACGGCTTGCTGCCCTAGCATTCTGTTTTCTTTTCTCTCGGGAAAGCCCGTAATCTTGAGCTGCGATTTTTCCGCAGGATTTCACGACGGACGGTGATCCTCCATGCTCGAAACGATGCAATTAAAATGTAATAAAAGTGCATTTTTATACCCATACGCGTGCGTTTCTCGTTCTCACCCGCTGTCGTTTGAAACGCGCGAAACGATTCCTTTTTGTCCTGGGAAAATCTTCTCTGCGACGCGAAGTTTCTATTGCCCTTTTGCTCAACGGTCGGCGTACACAGTGATGATTATGTGTTGAAATGGTGTACGCGCGCTTTAATTTTTTATTACCACCGATATCTCCCTTACAAAACTCCTTCCATAAACCCTTTCCCGCCGTGAGAGTTAATCGAGCATCATTTTATCACATCGAGCCCCGTGCGAAACAAAAAGACTGCGCGCAGCGCCTCATTTTGCTGGCCTGTAAATTGATTCTTAACTGCAATCGGGCGAGGCGTGATAAAATTGTTCTACACAATGTTTCGGCATTCTCGCATTTCGCTACGATTTAACGACTGCCCACCGGTCCTCGCTTTTGCCCGCTTTGCTGTCAAATTAGTAGGAAACAATTATCGCTTACCGGTGCAACTGGATTACGGTGCACGGATTTTATCAGTTTATGAGAGTGTCATTCGATTTATTGAATTTCTCGTTTAATTATTCAAATTAAAGCTCCGCAGCATCACAGGCCGAGCCAAGAGATTGGAATGGAATGGGACAGGAATGTGGTTAATGAACTAGTGCGTGCAATTAACAATGCACAATGTTGCAATTAATTATACAGTTTTTAGATTACTTTACGTTGCAGTTGTATTGGACCAATCAAAATTTTAAAACAATTTTATATTGTGGAGAACCAAAATCTACGTTTTCCTACAACTCGTGAACTGGATATTCGATTTCTCTTTTAATACATTTGAAAATTTTGTGAATGCAGGCAAATTCCTGTTTGTGCTGCTGTAATTATTTATTTATTTAATTAAATCACAATAAAAAACCGGAAACAACCACCCATACAGCACAATAGCTACAACAACATTACCGGACCAATCACATCATCCCGATGCCTTAAACCAATTTTCCATGTATTTCGTCATCACACGCGGTGTGGACAATACGGCGCTGAGTCGTCATAATCAATAACAAATAAATTACCATTTGAAATTTTTATATATTTAATAACAAGGTAACGTTAATTATTTCTAGATTTATTTATTTTTTTTTGTTGATAAAGGAAACATTTCTTCACAAAACATAGACACTATCGATATTAGAACGGAGTTTTAACGGGCCATATGGACTGTAACAAATGGTAACAATTCATTCCATGTAAAATATAATCATGTTTAGGATCTGATGATTCGTTTGAGGTAGAAAAATAAATAAATAAAACCTTAAGCAAACAGATCCTGAGCATAGCGTAACAAAAATATAGGTTTGATTGTGGTCAATCATGTGGTGGATAAAGTGTATTCCCCAATTAAGGTAAAAACTATAGTTTTTCAATTTCAATTTCAATTTCAGGAAATCAAGGGATTTCCTTACGTTTAATCTGATTTTTATAGTTTGCTCAAAATTTCATAAACCGATACTTTGTTGTATGTAAATGTTAGTCTTTGTTATATTTTACTCAAATCAGCTAAACTAAGCATTATTAGGGAACATTTTTAGTGAATTTTTACAACTCATATTTCTTGCTCCAGCAAATGAATTGAGCAATTGAACTGAAGAAGAAAGTTTCTGCAGCAGCATCCTCATTGATCGTCATTAGTAATCATTAGCAATCCTCATTCTGGTCAAATCATCCGTGAACATTCAGAACGTGTTTGAAAGCCTGAGATATGATTAAAGTTCGCAATACAGTATCTCATTAACAGCTATTCCTCATTTTCCATCGATACTAAAACAAGGAGGTTTAAAATTTTACTTTTTATGGTATAAACTAACTATTTTATCTGAAGTGTGTTTTAAACTATCGCTTTAGTATAGTATGGCATCGCTTTACTTAGGAACGGATTACATCAATTTTCATACAAATTGCATGTGCAAGATCCTCCTGTAATGAATTTTCAACAATACAGGAAGGAAATATTTCGTTACACGAGAGTTTGCTTTACTTTTTATAAGTTTTAGTTTCGCTCCCTGTTATACCGTACCGCTGAATACATTAATTGAGCAATTCATAGGAATTAAAACTGAACTTAGAAAAATGAGGAAACTTCCTTCAAACAACATATTTGTTGAGTAAACACGACTTTGCAGTTATTGGTCATATATTTGGGAATGATCAATGAATATACATGCTGTTTACGAATCAACTTGTAATTCTAATTTCACTTCTACTTTCAAACAGAAATAGTAATCTGCACGGATTACGGAACTATTTCATGTGAGTCTTACATAGAAGGAAACATTATTTTTGCTTTGCCATTAAAAATGTTGAACGAAAACTTCCAAACATGCATATGCTAACCATTTCGTTGGGACATCGCACGAAAAATGTATTACATTTTTTGTGACATTTAAAAAAGCTTTCGCGCACACTAAACTGAACGAGAGAAACTATCCGTAGGGTCGTTACATTTCACGGCTTTTTTCCTGCAAATATTTCGCCCGACAACCACGGAGAGTTCCACTTACTGCTGTCTAACTAGCACACACACCTCGCTAAATGGCCGTCCAGGCATTGTCAAAATCCACAAAAATGCTCATAAATTGTCCGCCAACTGCATAGACGTTGAAATTTTTGCAACCCCCTGTCGGACCGTGGGGTGGTTTCGGCTACCGAGAAGCGAAACCAAAAACGGTACCACCGGCTAGGCAGTGCGGTGGAGCTTCAAACACCAAACGAATCGCGCGCGTCCATCGCCTACCGTCAAACGAATCGCGCATGCGTGTGTGTGTGTGTGGTTAGTTGGGAGATATAACTTTGGTCGGTGTGGAATTTTTATATCGCTCATTAACCTTAATGAAGAACAAGTATAGCGGACCCGGGAAGGCTCTAAAACAGAACGTTTCATTTGGTGAAGTTCGGCTTTTTCCTAGCCCTCCACTGAGTTCAGAAAGAAAACCAGGCATAGGAAGTACATCGGCCCACCGGTGTGCGGAGTTCATCGGAGTAGCAGCTGCAAACTGCTGCCACAGTGAGCAACGCCGTAGTGAGATGCAGGTTGTTTATTTGGTTGAAATGTGATGTGAAAAGTGCAACTGTGTGTCCCTCGTTCCATTTGGGATGCGGTAGCAAATGGTCGTGTTCCGTCGTACCACCCGGATCTTGGTGCTCGTCTTCACTTCACAAGCTACGGTAGCTCTCTACCGGACTTGCTTGGCTGCCTAGGAAGGAAACCAGATGACACGATAGTTACGATCTTTTCGCTACCCTCTCGGTACAAGGTGTTGTGCGCGGCTTCGAACGTGACACCCCTTCCCATCTCCCGACCAATGGACGATAGAAATAGAAAAGAAAAATGGCATAGAAAAATTGGACACCACGTAGCATTTTGTTCTCTCCAGCAAAACACCAACGACGGGACGGTGACGCTAGAAGAAAAAAAAACACATTGCAAAAGGTGACCAACGACCACTCTTGCCCATCTCGTGGCGCCTTCTGTCCGGTGCCCACCCGCGCCTGTTTAACTATTTATTTCACCTTTAAAAACTATTTACCACCAGCTTTAAACCACCTTCGCACACCATCCATGCCAAGGCGCTCCTAAAGCAAATCTTGAGAAGAAAAGATGCAGATGTGAAGCATTTTTTTAAAATACAAAATAGACATTAAGGGACATCTCTTCCACATTTTTCACACATTTCATTAACTGTCTGCCCACTTCAATTTTCTTCCCATAGTTAACG
>CM032179.1:14578026-14660602 GCA_018908115.1 Anopheles rivulorum
CGTTACATAAGCAGTGAGGCTTCCAAAAACGGGAAACCGATTAGATTAGTAACCGCAAATAATCAATAACCGGCGTTGCATCATAACTGTGGCAAAATAAGGCAAACAAGAGGTCGTTAAACAGCGAAACCCAACCGCGCACCGTATTCCATCGTCATTCATCTTCACCCCGAGAAGAGATGCTACACACCACTACGTCAAACTGCCGATGCAACAGCAGCAGTAACAGCACATTTTCAAGCGATCCGTTTTCCTGTTTCTGCCCACAACTACACGATAATCGATTTCTTTGCGGTGCATTCGGTGCTACAAAGCGTTGATTCGTGAAGGCAAACAATTGGCCGGTTTGGCGACAGGCGAGAAAAGGGTGTGCGCGCACGGTTGCAGCCACCGTGTGCAAGGGCCAAAATGCACCGTTATAGTAGGGTGGGCATCGCATTTTATGGAGCGCTTGGCTGGCACGACAATAAACAAGCCGAACGTCGATCGTTACACCATTTAAGCAAAACGATCGGAAAAGCTGTGGTGAAACTGAACAGCTCACTTTCTCAGGCTTATATGCGATCGGTGTCGCTTCGAGCCAGGATGGATTTGATGTCGGTTTGTTTATTTATAAGAATTTTTTTTAAGTATTTAAACGGATATTGTTTTCTCGTGAAATATACAAAACAAAATAAAAAATTACAGCTAAAACACAGAACAAGCTTTAAGTTTCACAGAGCCAAAGATGCAACAAAAAAGCCTTTTTCAAAAAATTTGCATATAATGAACGACATTATGATAACATTCACTTCCCCCCGAAAAAAAACAAGAAAAATCCCCCACATCAACACAAACAACCCTTTTGACGATCGATTCATGTTAAGACGCACCTTTACCTTTAAAAAAAAGCAAAAAGAACCATGGCCACTACCTTAGCGCCAAGAGAAAAATGCCCTCTTTGCTTCTTCTTAATTTGCTTCCAACACGCAAATGGAATGCGAAATTTTACCTAATGACAGAACCCTTTCATTTTGGGGCTGGGAAAAGAATCGCCCCTATTCTGTGCTGTGGCGGAATCGCACGAATGCCGCAAAGACCCGTACAAGCAAATTTACCACAAACTCCCCCCGTCGAAAGATGGGCCGGTTGGATGCTGGTGCTCTGCCTGAAGGGTAGCATTAAGTGGAAAGGAATGGAAGGCAGTGGCCACCATTATCGTGTGTGCAGGGCTGTTGTGCGAACGCACGTACTGTAGGTCGAACTGAAAGAACACCGCGAAAAACGAACGTTCGGTTCTGTGTTCTCGCGTGATGATGCCAGACGGCGACGAGATGCAGGTTGGTTGCAATTTTGACAAATTGTGCATCTACTTGTCAGCGATAATAAGCGGTTAAAGGCAGAAGGACGACGGTGAGCTTTATGGCAAAAGAGCGTTATCAGCGCAAAATTGTGCAGCTAAGGGGAGCCGCTCGGCTAAGGGTTTTGTCGAGGTTAAGGTTTTAGTCAATGGTAGTGTTTCTTATCAAGTAGTTTAGTGAATAAAAAGACGTATTTTTATATTAAAACAAAAACTTACAAATAAAAGGCATACACGCGGATGAATATTAAAATATACCTATCAAATTACTGAAATAATCAATTCTACTTTATAACAGTATAATAGTTAATTCAGCGAAATTTCTACTTTCTAATACCCCTGTTATTTAATAAAAGCTCAAAACTTACTTAGAAGATTAGCTTGAAAAATTTCAACTAATTTTCTTCAACAAAAATTAAGACAACTTCACATGGATCTTTACCCATTTTTCCAGACAAAATTACTGTTTTCAACTTCAAACGGCTAATTTTTTTATGTTTTTGTACTAAATGTCAGTAGACAGGCAATCTTCGTTGCACAACTTACCAAAGAAAACATACAATTCCAATTGAGTTTTCAAGATTCGTAACAAATTTTTACAATTTTTAAGGTACAGAATCAGAAAGAAATCATTTTCCTGATAGAATTGAAATTAAAGAATAATTGTTTAGTCGTATGCTCTTAATTCACAGACCATCACTGTAAACATTAAATCGAAACGAAACGAAACAAGCATATTTAAAAACAATACAATTAAAAATTTGTCCAGGAAATGCTTTGTAAAATTTGCTATAAACGGTCGTACGATTAAAATATATATCACAAATGATAATTTAAATTTCTGCAAATACGAAAAGAACTTCACATGATCTTCTCAAATCTGTTAACAACATGAAAGGCACATTTTTAGTATGATGATTAATTAATAACGTTAGTCAACTATCAAACACGCCTCGTTTTACAAAGCGTTATATCTGCATTAACATTTTTCTCCTTTGTCATGGATTAATGTCCCCACTGTCAAATAATCGCACCAAAAAAGGTAAATCTGTCTTGTTGTTTGAAATATTTTGCGCTGTATAGAAAACCAGTACCACCAGTCCCCATCGAAACCTGCATGCAATTTACGTACACCCAAAAGCGACATGCAAAACTAGAGCCCAGCCGCGGTCGGTGAAAATCCGATCGATGAATGGAGCCCACCACCTTGTCATCATTGTCACACAACCACTAGCAGGCAGAAATGAAGCCCCCCAAAATGAATTTGACCACTTCCTCGATCGGGAAGAGAAGTGGCAGCAAAAAACACACCCGGTATCACATTCCCTGTAGGCACAGTACCAACCAAATCATACCTTGTAGCACAGGGCATACACTCACCCAGCGAAGAAAGTCCGTGCCGAATATGGTGTGTCTTGACGCGCTGGCTGTGGCCTTTCGGTGCACAGAGTGCCTACCGGTGCGCCAAACACAAAAATCCCGCACCACATAAGGCAGACGGGGTAGACCCTACATGCTTCCATCATCAGCTTTTCTTCCTTCCTTCGTGCTTTGCTCTTGTTCGCTTCTTTTCTCCCTCGATGTTGTTTCGTATGCTAGAACAGGTTTTTCACGACTGTAGCTGCTGGGCTCTGGGCTGGACCCACTTCTGGCAGAGAAGCATCAGGTGGTTCCAAGGTTTGCTCGTGTGCGTGTCGCACACATAAGCTACCCCGATCGTCGATGCGAACTGAGACGGAGAACCTCCGCAGCAAAGGAAAGGAAAATGAGGTCAACCGATACGGCGCTACCACCACTGGAGAACGTTTGCCAACTTCATCGCAAGCCGATCGCGGAACATCCGACAGGAGGGACGCACTTAATTTTAACGATCCAATTTTCCTCGTTCGAAAAGCCACACCGATGATAACTCTGGTGGAAGTGATCCAGAATTTCTGCAGGTATTATTTCTTGTGATCGAAAGAGGAGCACACATGGGGAATGATGGCTCAACAAGATGGTTCGACATGCTCGACGTTCCAAACATAAACACACACACACGCGCGGTGATGGTTGGGAACCGATTGCAATTTCTGGAGGAATCAACCGTCACAATCGCATAGACAACGGCAAATCCATCCGTCATTCGTACTGCCGCACTGCCTCGCCTTCAGTTTCACCGTACCAACATTGCCAACCATCCCAACTTGCTACAAATGTTTTGGAACCTTGGAACTCCGATCTCCCCCTTAGCTCTCTCTCTCTCTCTCCTCCATTCCAGCCATTCAACCGGAACGGCCAGTGCGGGATAATAAACTAGACCTTTTTTCACCGATCTCATCTTTTCCTCAGCAAGCGTCGGATGGCCGTTTGCGGATGCCTGTTCCATGCCTTTTCCTCCCAAAACCACATCCACAAGTTGCGTTGGAAACCCCACTCCCGATGCTTTTATTTATGGTCTAAGTTTTGCTTTCTCCTAGGCTCACAGCCAGCTCGATATTGTTGGTGTGCTGCAACCGCATTCATATTTGGCATCTCAGAGTGCGGCACTTCCTAGTTCCGCGCTACGGTTCAGCGTTTCCATCTGTCGTCGTGCTGTGCACCTCACTGTTGCTGGCGGACGTAAAAAAATAGCCATTGAAGATAAGTGCGAAAAAGAAACGTATTATGCAACCACCTCGTAACAACAGGAGCGCCAGGACGGACAGCGTATAGGGAACCGCCCTCATCACACTCTGCTCTCTTCATCAAGTTGAAATATAATCCACCCATCCACACATTGTACGCTACAGTGCACCGCTTCCGGTCACCTTCGCTAGTGTTCGGTATTAGTTCCCTCGCCAAAAAGGTTCTTCTTCGATACTCATCGGCGGTGAAATGATCGGTGAAGTGGAGCAACACGACCAGAATTAATCTACAGCCAGACACAATTACCTAGTTTCTAGGTGGGATGAATCGCCCACCAGCCATTGCTTTCTACCGGCGCACGCAGGCAGGTGTTCTTCTGGGTGCTCTGTTTACTTTAATCCCATTTAAATCTGACAGTGTATACGTGCTCTGCTGGTTCGCATCCCACGGAGCTTTTTCTTAATATTCTCATTCCACCAATTCGCCTACTCTTGAGAATTGGTGTACTCCCGGGTGGTGGTCGTCCAATTAGTTTGTCTACAGTAACGTGACTAAACGAGAACGCCTGCTAACTTCTGAGATACGGTTGGGTGCATTTTATAGGATATTTCATTAAGGAAAAACAAAGACTGAGGTTGAATATCTTACTGTTGAACACATTGTTTGAGTAGCAAACTCCCAATAAAGAGTCGAAAATGTGGAATGAAATATGTGAGATAAGATACCTATAACGAGCTATACTGAAGGCAGTAAATAACTTGGCAAACTTGAGTGTTCCTAGCTTTAAGAAATAAACAAATTAGTTTGGATTAAATTCGATTTTCCTTATATAAGTCCTGATGCTCAGAACTCAGTAATAAGAAACCACACTAGTTGTACTAGTACTGTACTAGTTCATCATCCAAAGTTCATCATTGGAAAACAAATCGTAAGTAACGAGGTTTTCAAACGAACTGATATAAAATCCCATTTCAACCGAAAACCAGAAATGACCATGACCTACGAGTTAACAACACAGTTAGGACGGTTGACCCAAACTTTGTACTGAATGTTCAACGAACACGAATGAATTGCATTTTTTTTTTATTTTGATTTAAAAAAGATCAGATGACTCAAACATAAGCTTGATCGTGAATTGATTCTCATCTGCATCTCATCTAAAGAGTAAGTTGACTCTCCGTATATGAATTAAAAATACGTCAAGTAAATCAATATATGACTAACATGAACTTGAAGGTCATCAAGCAACAATGAAGAAGTTTGTTTCGAAGTGATCACAATAAACCACGGATTCAGCTCTGTTTCATTGCGACCAATAATTTCCTTCATCAAAAACTCCGCATACCGAAGTGACAGGACATCACTCTGCTCGATATACATCCCCCAAATACTTTTATTTTACAATCTCGAAATGAATATTCAATCAAATTAACAATCATCAAACACGCAGCATTTGGTGTCTCCGTATTTTTACAATGGAATAATCCAAAAGATCACTTCACTGATTGTGCAAATCCGATTATCCTAACACGAGCATGACATCATCACGTTTGAAAAGCGCAAAGCAACGCAAACATACACTTCTCATCCAGCTGTCAATCTGGTGCACATATTTCGGGCGAGTTACTGCTACTTCACGTACACGAATCGTGTACGCTTTGTATTATTATGTGGCGTAATGTTTCGCAATGGAATTGAAGTTTGAAGAAGAAAAAACACACTCACATAACAGTATATGAGTAAAGAGAGCTGAGTAATTCTGATCGCGACACCGTACTTTAACACGATGGTGTTGCACGTTGAATTTTATCTTTACCAATGCGATCGAGACACTAATAAAAAAAAACCTCCCCGAAAGAATATTTGCAAACCCTCAGAAAACAATCCCGGTCACGAGCACGACGATAAACAAATAAGTTTGCTAATCTTGCGCCTTGCGTTTTCAGACGTTCTTTTTCGGTTGCACTTTTGTAGGTCTCCCGGGCAGGGGTTGTTTTCTTTCGATCTTGCGCATGCATTAATCCGTCAAAAGACGGGAAATTTGTTTTGTTTTTCGTTTTTTTATCTCTTACTGTGTGTAGAGCCCGTTACTGTGCTCGAGCAATAATCGTGATCCGTGATCCAAAACGCGGACGCCAAGTGTTACACACAATTGAAATTCGATCATCGTACCGAGGGAAACCGGGCAGCTGTGTGTAGCTGTAATTCCACCTCGCGCGTTCGTAGAGTTGATTCGCGAAAGCCGAGTCCTTCACCGACGAGGCCCGACCCGCGTTGTGTGTTTTTGTATCGAATTTCTTAAAGCGCCACAGCACCAGAGAATTACTCTCCCGCTGGACGCAGGAGTTCACAGTGTGGTGCGATTGAGGTGCGTCGTTCAAGAACAGCATGTTCTCTACCTTTTAGAAGACAAATCCCCACAACAACAGCCCAACAAAAAAAAAAAAATCGGCTCACATACCGGCACACACCCTTCTGGTATTCCGGGTGCGAAATAACAAACGAACGAAATTGCACCGTGCAAATGCATCGTAACGGTCTCCATTTTAAAAAGCGTGCGACGTGCGCGTTCTGGTTTTGGTCAAGGGATGGGAATTAACATTCTTACCTCACCGGTGCGCGAAAGCGGTACACACACCGGTCGCTCGTCATCAACATCATCACACTAGTGTGACCCCCACTCCTTCCCAACCTCCCATCCCATTACCACCTCCCGTCGATGTGGCTAGTACCCTCGGCACCGAGATGAGTCAACTCAGGTGCCGAACGAAATGACGCCAGCAGAAAGGTTAAGTGTTCCGCGTTGGACGCTCCAAGAGGAGCAAAGAAGGTTGACGGGTGCATGAGGCTGCAGATTGTAAAAAGCTGTACAAACTGCTGGCAAAGCAATGTGAGGGTCAAGGAGTTGAAATTATATTTCCAGCTATGTGCAACAACAGTGGTGCTTTTTATGCATTTAATACACAATGACAACGACAGTTGTGGATATTAATATATTTAATATTTACACAGCATTTTCGTACAAAATTGAAACTAATATTTGAGATTTAAAAAGTCAGTAAAGAAATATTGTTATTGTTCTATTGTTGTTAGTCATAAAAGAAATATAATTATACAAAAATTAACAGAATTACACGGACTACATTAATTACATGGACTATATACCTTAGGATAGGATAACTCTAGCAACCTTGATAATCGATCTAGAGCAAAGAAAATTAACTCTTAGGATTAAGCGTATTGTAAATGAATTCAAATGGACAAATGTATATACAGTTGCAAACCGTACGGCAGGAACCCTAGAAGCTTTTGAGAACATCATAACACAACCAGTTTCGTGATTATTCCACAAATATTAAAAAAATTATGTAAAATTAACCAATTTTCTTCATGGTGAAAAAATAAATTCCAATTTCCAATGTCAAGCTTGTTAAAAACAAATAAAATGAATATGTATCATGCATCTTTATTAATCATCAGTTATATCTATCACCTTTGATAAGATTTGTATTTACCAAAAAACTAACCAAAATTATGTTACGCACTGTACTAGGTTTTTATTTTAAAGCATACAGATAATAACATGGTGTACAAAAAATCATATTAACCTTTTTACATCATCATAAATACAACAACTAATCTCACTAGTCTCTTTATGATGATCACTTCAAAGGTTAGAATGAAGTCGATCTTATGTCCAGGTCATTTGCTAAATTGTAATGAGAATTTACTTATATAACCACACTTCCTAACGTTTCAAAGGAAAATACACAAAGTCCAAACTTGTTCAAGTTGCTTATTTTGTTGTAATGTACTGTTGTACCTTATATATTATATATATTATATGATATATTAAACAACAAAATTAACACAACCATTTTATACCATTTATGAAGCTTTAAGCAAATTTCCACCAGTGCGGTAGGTTTTGGAGCCATGCAAACATTGCGAATCAATTAACGCATACCAAGGGAGAAGTGCAGCCACCGTTTCGGAACAGAACAGCAAACCAAAAGAAGACACAGCCCCAGAAGATAAAATAAACACCAACAATTATCAGTCATTCGCGAGCCGGGCACACTGCTAATTCGCGGCCGGCACTGGGACGCGCCTCTTGGCGGCAATTATTAGAAGAAGCACCCATTGGGCGGCAATTGATGAACATTTCTCGGGGCTCGGAATGTTCAATTCCGCGTTCCGCGTGACATAAACCGGCTCGACGGAATTGTACGTACGCAATTAACCTGTGCGTTTGTACGCGTAAGTAGCCCGTGTGCAGTTTGTGCTGGAGGTTTAAAACAAACAAACCTGCCCTTTTCCCAGCACGCGTCCCTCCCCCAATTTGCATCCACCAAGTTTTGTTAAGTTGTGTTGGCGTGAAAGGTGAAAGCACTCCCGAACGCACTCTTGTCATCCAGCTCGGCGTTGTTTTTGTGTTTACGGCCAGGTGAAAGATGTCACCGGACAGTGAGATTTTTCGAGTCCGGTACTGTTATTTGGTTGGTAGTGTCTTGTCATGCCGATGCGTTTTGCCTGCCGTAATCGTTCTGCTTTAACCGGTGTGCTCTCACCAGTCGCACAAGTCGTTACGGCGTGGCAATGGTTTAGCATGTTGGGCAGTGGATTCTTGGAATCTATCAAAGCGAAATTACGACCATTGGAAGGAATGACAAAACTGCTCGGTATACACATCATGTTTAACGATTGCCCTCCGTGAAAGGTGTGTAATGGTAGGCAAATTGAGCAAAAAGGTATAATCGGTCATAAAAAGAAGCCAAACTACATACAAATAAATAGGTTACCGGTTTACAGTAAACATAGCAGGAAAGTTGGGTAATTAAATGTGAGTTTGTATTAAACTTGGTACAATTTGTGAAAAACAGTATCTTTGGCATAAAAAGCAAGTTGCGCCATACAACTTAGTTTAACGAAATAAACAAAACAAATTGAAAAATAGTGTCCAAATTCGTAATCATTTTCTTTCTTCGGCTTTTTGTGAATAAAACCCATTTTAAACAATCGGCATCCTGTAAGCGCAAATAACGGTGAAATAAACCAAACAACTTACCTACCTATCGCACACAATTGGGACAACCGGAAATCCACTTTCTTTCAGGATACACCGCAACACACCGTTTATTCCTTTCCGTTTTTTTTTCGAAACGTCTCCACACAAACCCAAACACTGCACCGATAATAACGCCTTCGCAACTTGATGAAAATGCGAAAATATATGCACCGCAGCTACCACCTTCTACAGCGCACGATCATTCACCAAATCCGTTGGGCTAATCCCCGCATTCGACGCGACAACGACCAGCCAATAAAAGCCACTCTTCCACTCTTAGCGGAAGCTTGATTATTTGTGGGCTAATTTTCGGCGTTTTTTTTTTAATTATATTTTTGCTTCTTCACGTCACCTACTCCTTCACACACACACACACATACACCACACCAAATGCGCACACCTCTGCACACAGGTTATGCGCACTTTCCTTATTTCTCATGTGTACACCACCCCAAAACGCTAATGATCTTCAGCACTTTCTTCCAACCACAACAACACTATTATTTTGCAATAATCTTCTCTATTATTCTCTCCCTTCGTATTATTGTTTTAAACACTCGCTTTTTACAGCTGAAATGAAATAGATACGAACGTTGCAGCAAACGATTACAATACTTATTCGCAAGTTGACGGGAATGATAATCTTATCGCGGTTATCGCACATCGCGCCTTGACAGGTGCAGCGTATCCGTGATTGTGAACAGTTTTATTGTTGCTTGGTGCTATCTGTACTCAATCCAAACGTGATAAAGGAAGTAATAAGATGTTTTTACGATCGCAAATCATATACTTTCACCGAGGGAAATAAAATAATCTTATTTAGCAGTAAGGTTGAACAAAAAAAAAAACGCACTAAAATTCATGAAACATTAAGCCATAGAATGTTTTAATAAACAGGTTTTCTTTACTGGCTAAAAGATTCTTTCCTTTTTTAAATGTGCAACGTGATGGAATGTAAAATATTACAAAATCAAGCTTCATTGGGATTGAGTGTTTCATACAGTCAGCTCCAACACAAAAACACGCAGCAGGTATCTTTCG
Organism: Anopheles rivulorum; assembly: GCA_018908115.1. Lineage (NCBI taxonomy): Eukaryota > Metazoa > Arthropoda > Insecta > Diptera > Culicidae > Anopheles > Anopheles rivulorum. Next base: position 14,588,082 of record CM032179.1, read on the forward strand.
TTATCTGGTAGCACTACAAACAATCTTTCCTATAATATGAATGCACTACACACTAATGCTACAATGTAGGTTTGCGCTTGTCCTTCTGCACCAAAGCAACTAACTTTTGCGTGAAATTTATTTTCACAAACAACACCACGCAAAACGTTGGAATGCATTTAAGTTACAACAGTGAACGATACATTTTTATCGTCGGCACACTGGGCTAATAATATACACACCGCGAAACGTTGGATCACAACCGTGTGCCGCTTTGCCCCGGTCCAGACACCGGGACGAGACACACAGCAACGACGATCGAGCAAAACGAACGAAACGAATGACGCACTGCGCACTGCGAAAGCACACCGTTTTCCGCGAACTAACAAAAGCTACTGACTTGCACTGCTGTGGAGAAGTGTTTGCCGCTCGCGATCATGGCTGCATGTCAAAACATCGGCACCACCACCATCAACAGCACTACGAACGCACACACGAAGACTTGCTCCAAAGCTGGTGGCTCCCCAGCACGAGTTGCACGGTGCGAGATGATCGTAAACAATTTTGGTAGATTAACCAAAATGAGATGCACTATGGGTTGGCAATGTGATAAAACGCTACGATTTGTTTATAAAATGAATGCAGCTAAATGCTAACATCTGTATCATTATAGATCATTATCGACACTAGAGCTACATTAATTAAATAACCAAATATCGTTAAACAAACAATTTTGTTTTTTTTTTTTTAAATGTAAAATTAAAGGAATTTTTGTAAAAGAAATATATTTTGTCAAATCATTTTCAATGTCATCAAACAACAAGATTATAAACGGTGCACAATAACTCCAAGCGTTATTCCAGGATTATGTATAATTTACATCCTATAAACACGGTGTTCTTCAATTTGGACGAATCTTAGATATTCGAAAAAACTAAAAACATAAATAAATAAAATAGGGGTCCCCGGTGGTGTATTTGGCATTGGCGCTAGTTCCAGTACGAAAGGCCCAATCCAAAATCCCATTCGAACCGTCCCCCCGTAGCACGGTCTGACTAGCCTGCTACGTAGTAAAATTAGTCTAATACGGCCTGTTCCGTTCTAACATACTAAAAAAATATAAAAAATAAAAACCTTAAAATTAATTTCAATTTGTTCGCTACCATAGTCCACTGGTTCAATGTTAAGAGATGTGCCCAGAAGAGCGACAACAGCATTTCGATGCTGCCTCCAAAGAGAACACGTGAGAGCGATGCGTCCACATCGCGCGAGAATGTGAAATGGAGAGAGAGTGTGATCACCAATGGGGAACAATTCACAACACTAGTCGTACCGCGCGAGGCACTGATGAGAAAAAAATATTGAATTGGAAATAAAGTTAAAATTGAAACTAAAGCATGATAAGTGCTATAAAATAAAAATAAAATTTAACCATAACTACTATAGTGTATTTTTGAAGCATTTTGTGCGTTTAAAGCCCCGCACAAATGTAGCACACCTCATATGCCAGAAGGTGAATGTGTTTGTAGACATTAAAGAGCATCAGCTTTTTTTTACTTCGTTTGCGAACAATATCACACTACCTTTTCTCCCTTTGATTATCGGTGATTGTCTGCGATTCTACGATTGCCAGCAATTTAAGGGAATTCCAGCACTGGCCTGGCAACGAACGGGGCCCAACGTCCCTGCAATTATCCTCGTTTACTTCCACGATCGATGGATTAGCTGTGTGTTTTCCTTTCCATTGCTTCCCACAAAACAATTTGATCAGCGCCAAATGAGAGCAGATCGATGCGCGGCACATTACATCGATCTGTAATCTATGTGGATCGTAGCGTCTGTGTAGCGATATGAAACACTTATAACACGATGCCTTTTACTTTTTGTGCTCGCGAGCGACTGTAGTTGAAACGTCCCCTTGCGTTACATTTCCTTCTTCTGTGATTGTGGTGCATTAGTTATCTGTATAACGATAGTTTGCTTTTACGAAATAGTTTAATTAGAGGTGGATTGTAACATCAAATTAAAGGCGAACCTATCGCCATACCGGTAAATGGATTCCTTTCGGTATAGGTAGTACTTGCTGATGTTAATCTTTGGTACGTGATAATATTTGCAAAATGCATTATTTGTTTGTTAAATATTGCGAAAAAGCGATATGATGTTTTCGCTTCCCTGTTCTCCACCTGAATGATTTGTAAAAATAAACCTTCTTACTCAATCTGTTACTATTTATCCTGCACTTATATGCTTAATCACATAATGCATCAACATTACACCTTCGTTTACCGAACAATCCTGCTCGCCCACCCACAATATGCAAGCCGAAACGTTGTTTAGAGCGCACCTTTGGAGCGCCCGTAGTGCAACAAGTGGAGTAAAGACAACGCAACAACGAAAATAAAACAAACGAGCCACACAAAATAAAACGCGTGCACGTGATCGAAGCTGGAATAAAAGTGAATGTCGTCCCATATGCAGCACCGACAGCTCCAGCTGTAGTGCAGTTGGGCTGTTGGAGCCTGTTGACGTTACCTTCGCGACAACCGTGCCATTGTCGTGAGCGATTGGAAATTTTTGATATTTCCAATCGTTCGAGCCACACACAAAAAATACTCCACTGCATTCTACAGCTCAACAAGGTTTAAAAAGTGACATGAAGTGTGTCGAATAAAGCCATACTCGATCGACTGAAAAACAGGTAGCGAATCAATCGAACAGCACCTGAAAAAAAGCAGTCTGTTTAGGCGCCTTTATTTTTTTTTTGTTTTCGTCCATAATTGTCACAATATAACACGGACAGGTGCTTCGGAAAAGTGTCTAATTAACTCTTCAAACGCATTTTATCGCAGAAGAATGCAGCATTCAGCTGCAACCCGGCCACAAAAACGGGTGCTAATGTGTTCCTTTGCAGCGCATGCAATGCACCTACTGCCCTACAATGCCGGACCAACATCAAATACATTCCGACCGTCTAGCCGCGGACTGACCTACAAATCGGGTACGGCTACACCACGCTAAAGTCTTCACCCCGTTTGCTGATCCTGCGACCCATCCGGCGACTTGTGAAGATGGCGCAAGAAGGCATCGCAATTTAAAACGCAATTAGTTATAAATAAACCGGGAACCGCGAGTGTCACTCTACGCAGGGCAGCAGCACCTTCGCCATGCCACCACTTTCTCCATACGAGCGGGTCAGACATTTGGAAAATCGGTTTTCAGTGCTTCTTTACCAACAACTGGGAGAGAGAGAGAGAGAGAGAGAGAGAAAAAAAAACAAGCATAACATCGCGACCCTTTACGAAACCCTGCAACACTTGAAACAAAAGACTTACAACCAAGCGACGAACCTACGGATTTGCGGTATTCTTCTTTCGGCCTAGCCAGCGCCTAGCCAAAGTGGGGATAGATTTATTTTCTCTATCTCGTGCTTTTTCTACCCTTTTCACTGACCCTCTAGACGCTTCGCTCTACCCTACAGCTTGTCGTGTTCGTCGCTGTTTGCCTCGCCAGATGGTCCATGATTCTTAGTGTCTTATTCCTGCTCCCCTATCGATACATCAAGGTTTCTCGGAGTGCGAAAATGGTGAGCATTACCTGCCTTTTCCCTTCCCAATTCCTTCCGGATTGGCACATTTTGCTATCGTCGCGTTGCTGCAGCTGCTCCACCAGCAAGGAGCAATTCTTTCCACGTAATCATTACGCGGTTACTTCATCGCCCCAGTACCATCCCGGGGTTGGAAGGTCTGCTCGGTCTCATCGTCGGTAAAGTATGCTGTCGACCGGCTTCTACCACTTCAACAGCTCCCTATCCCTATATTCCCCTACCACCACATGTGCAGGTCACCCGTGTACCTTTACCTGATTCGAACTTCCTGACTGGCGAGCGAGCGAATCGTTGGTCGGCTTCGGTCCGGTTGGTTTGTTGGCATTTTTCTTCTTCCTTTCGATTGATCAACTGACCTATATTGTCCCCCCTTCCTACATTGGTGGTGTTCACATATATTTATCAACTTGATCGGCATCGGATCGAGAAAGGGAACACCGGGCCAACCGCGTGTGGAACCGAGCGGGTTTGGCTCGCTAACTCGCTTTAAACCGACGACGACCGCGTTCTGTTCGGGATACTTTCTCTTGTGGAGGGTTTTTTCTTTCTTCTTTAGTATGTTGGGAGGGTTTTTTTCTCTCTCTCATAGTGTTTTGACATTGTTCTGTTTTTGCTTCCAGTCATCTCGCGTGGCATATTTTACTGATCATTTCCAGTTCCTTCTGCAACTGCCCTCTGGATATCTGGACACACGTATACGCTCGGAACTGTTGCTCATCCATTCGTTCCGATCTGGCGTGTTGTGGTCCGTGCAACACTTGGTGGTGTCATTTTCTATCGTCGGCCTAGTGAGAGAGAGTGAGATTAAACCCGGGGTGATATCTAGGGAAGAATGCGTCACCATTTCCATGCCGGTTTTGCTTGCATACCTGGCAGAGCTTTGTAGGGATTGTTTAGATGGAGAAATACAAAGTTAGTAGCCGATGTACTTATTCGTTTTTCACGCCCCAAAATTAAGTAAGACTTAAAAGCTCTATTTTACTGCACAGAATATTGTTATTTTTAAGATAACTTTGGAAAGAGTCACTTTCGTCTCTTGACCAACATGACATGCGAATAATTCAACTTTTGACTCTCATTTCATTCCAAACATGAATCGACTCTAAAATGAAATCTTTCCAAAACTTTTTTATTTATTTTCTTTATATACTAATAAACCATTCATTGTACAAGTGTTTAACGATTCACCAACTTCTAATGGTCTTTAAATATTCAAGGATTTTAAAATTTCCAAGGATTCGTGTATACTTTAAGATTAACGCATTTTAAAACGATCATATTTAAAGAATATTATTGAATCTCTAAAAGACCCTACATGTCCAATGTAGGTAAAAAACACAATATGTAAAAAAATAGGAGTAAAAATAAAATAATAACAAGACTTACATAATTTTACATTATTCTTATTCAATATAAATATTTTTAAGACAAACGTTTCATTTTATCACTCTAACTCTATTCCTCCAATTTCAACGTCAAAGCAGAGAACAAGCATATTGCACTCGTCACGAACTGCTATATCATTCCCATGACACCACACTCGGAGACTCTGGCAAAGATTCATGCGATCCGATTACACTTTTGGGGTCGATTTCGGCTCGTATTCGCAAAACGAACGAATCAAGTGCACGGTCCCGCGACTGTTGCTGTTGGGACTTGTGGCAAGACAATCCTCCCCCCACCCCTCTAACACCCACCTTCTCACCACATTCTACATCAACCGTCAACCGAATCCGGTGGAAAGCACAGTTATATCTCTCACCATCGCGACCTCGACCCCATGCTATGAAGATTCCAGCCGCTTCATCCACAGAGAATGCATCGAAAATGGTAAGCCTTCGGTTTGGCCCGCTTTTTTCAACTTTTGATACGTGTTTTCCGGCGTGTGTGTGTGTGTGTGTGCTCGAAAGAAAGAAAAAAATCATCCCCCAAAAAAAAAAACCTGAGCAGAGAGTTGGAAATGTGTTTGTGTGTCGCGTGTGGACCACAGTCAGGTGGATCATTCGATATAATGTACCAAAGGGGTGATCTTTTCTCGGGAGATGTTTTAAAGGAGATGTGGTTGATGACACTTTCCCAGCGCTTCTTATTTTCTATTTCATCTCGGTTTGCGACGTTGATACCTTTGGGGAGTGATACCAAACAGGTGACATCTACCGAAAAGCTTTCAGTGTTCTTGAAGGCAAGCAGATCATCAAATGAACATCGGGATTATGTGTCGTCAGATCCATATCTTCCCCTTAAATACCAGATTAAAAGTCTTGACCAAGTTGTGTCTGAGGTTTTAATTTGTACCTGGCTGGAAATTAACTCGCACTGTGCATCCCCAACATCTCCAACTTGTTGCTGTGCTATTCCACACCTTCATCACACAGCTGGGTCAGAGAGTAAGCAACACCAACACCGTCAACTTTGACCCAAACCAGACGCAAGCACGGCGAACCAGTGTTTTTAGGGTTTTTGGTGAAAACTTTACACTACGCCTTAGAAAGTAAGCGGGATGAAAAGTGAAACATAACCTCACCGGCGCTGGAATAGGGACGATTATTTTCAATTAAAATAAAAACCACCCATTCTGCCACCCGGCCGAACGGCCGCCACGAACGCTGTTTTACTTTCGATCGCCATTTCCGGGTCGGTTTGGGTGCAATTCTCACACACACGCGCACACACAATTTTGAAGCCCATTTCTTCAGACACCACACAGTTGCCTTTTAGTGGGAAACTTTAGGGCCCATAATGTTTGGGTGCGCTTGGGAAAGAGAATTAAAAAAAAAACGTTGGAAACGTAAGCGAAACTCCCCACGGATCGAAAAACACCTACTGTAGGCGGGTCACCATGTTTTCGGTGATCAAACAACAATCAAGCAGCAAACGGTGAAAATAGACGAAACGAAATACGAACCACACACACAAGGGTTTCGGCCGGCACCGTAATCAATCGGCTTGATCATCGCAAAAGTTTCTCCCGCGGTTTGACCCGCGTAATGTCACGTTGGTTTTGGATGATTCGATCGGTTTCGGTGCGGGCTGCATGCTGCCCGTAATTAGGTCACACCGGTGTACGGTCGTTAGCCGTTTGTGCCGAGCCAGTGTGTTTATTTTCTTCCGATACTTTGCGGCAAAACATAAACTCCTTAGCGCTCCTCGGCTTGGTTGTGTTGTTTGAACCAGCGCGGTTAAGGTTGTGAGATAATCAGGCAGAAGCAAGCAATAAACAATAAATCGATTCTGCTAGTATGGCGCGGTGGCTTGTGTGGTTCAACTGGTAAAGACAATGTGTTTCATACGAACAAACACACGATCCTTTGGTGAGGACAACACTTTCAACTATTCGACATAGTTTTCCTGTTGGTGAAGCTTTGAAGCTCAGCAGCATGAGGCTGTTTATTTCTTTTTTAGCTTACTCAGAGATGAGATCCATGCCAGCTTACCATGCTCAAGTTTGTTGTTTGCTGCTTCAGCAATTTTCTGCTCAATAAATCATCCATCCACTACGTGTCGTTGGTTGGTTGCTGTTTCTGTTTTATTTTAATTGCAATTATGCAATTGCCGACGCCTCCAACTCCACACGGAGAGGAAGTTTGTACGTTCGATTTTGTGTTCGCAGTATTGTTTGTTCCTTTTGTGTTTGTCCTTCTATTCCCAAACAACCTGTAAAAGGTTCTACTTGGAAGTGCTTCTTCCTGGTGTATTATCACCGTATGTTCCAAAAAAAAGCCTCGTTGACCCTGAGTCTATTGGAGCGTGAAAGGCGAAAGGCTTCCGTACCGATAAACCAACCACATACCTGATCTAGTGGATCTAGTGCCACAACACGCCAGAATGCTTAAAAACCACCCCACGCGCGTATCCTCTTTTGTGGGGTTTTACTTTTTCGCAACATCAACCGATATACAACTTCCGTCAACCGACGTGCTGAAGGTTATGCCCAACCGTTCATACCGTCCGGTCGGTGATCGATGGTTACGCATGAGAAAGTTTGCCACCGGTGCAGGACTGGCGGCGAACACACTTCAAACCAATCAAACAGGAAGTGTTCAATAAAAGTGCAAACGAATTGGGCAAATCTTTCCATTAAAAACATTCCAACGACATCATCCTACTAGCATTTGGCGTGTTTATACTTAGTAGTCTTCTTAGGTCTCTTCCGATGTAGTGACGCCGAAGTTATGAATTAATTGTTTTTTTTTGTTTTTATTTGGTAAAACGTCGCCTAAATAAACGTTGAATTTATATATCCTTGGTGTTTGGTATTTAAAGATTAGCCTTGAGGTGATTGGATACCTGTGCCATGGAGATGATTTTTGATGCACGATATGGTTCACGAGCGCAAGGGATGTGTTTTTGATTGATCAGATTTAAAAAGGAAATATTTTTGACGTGCGATTTGGTAATGCTTCCTGAATTTTTATTAGCTTCAAGACAGTAAACAAGTTGCAAAAATGTAAGCATCACATTAATAATCAGTGAAATGGATCGTAACTTGATGTTGTGTATGAAATGTTCTTTTTAACCTGTAAAGACATTGAAACGAAGAATATGTACACACAAACATCATTGAATCGTTTGGGTTTTAAGTGTAGAATAACTGTAAGTGTTTAATCCTTCGATAAGTTAGGGCATTTGTTATGATTATGTATACCGCTAAACAGCGAAATAATATGGTGGATTTAGAATTTAACTTCTAGATGATCAAGGATCTTGTCTAAAGTTACTACATCAGCAAGTGTGTAAAGATCTATTTTTCACGTCATGTGTCAGTTATCAGGCGTAACATTTTGTTCAGCGTGTTCCGAAGTCTACGGCAATGAGTTCCTGCACATAGAATATCAGACAAAAGCATACCAAGCATGCATACGCTTGCATATAAGTCTGAGAGAAAATTTTGACCCACGATTGATGAAAACTTCTTACTCCACAGGCATATATTCAGAAGGATTGTTAGTACTATAGGTTGCGAAAGGACAGAGGTGAAGCTAATGATGAACTCGTCATTATCATTACTAATAATCTGTCTAATAACAATCTCTTATAATTATGAGCCCTTCGAGTTGTAAAATATTCTCACCTTTGGACAGAGAACTAGACTCAACAGTCTCAACAGGGCATGTCATTAAAATACCACCGGACGACTCAATCTTTTCAAAGTCGCCCACACGGACCATAGATTGAATGATAAAATTCTAGATTCTAGAGAATTCTAGTTAGTAAGTTAATAACAAATAGTACGCTTTCTAAATGGTATTTCGTTCGAGACTCACAAATTATTGTGTACCTTTAAACTTATGTTTCATAAACATAAGTTTAAAAAACAAACCCAACAACCAATACAAACACTTTCCACCGGGGAACCCCCGACCATCATCACAAACATCGTTGAGGATCACTTACCAAGAATTTCACTGACAGCCGTCATTCATACGGTACGGTTCGGATGAAACGTCGTCCCACACTTCGGGCACCAAGAACGGCACCACAATTTGCGCGTCCCGGTCAATTATCTCACCGTCTCAGTGTGTACGAGACACTACGAAAAATGCAAATCGCACAACCACTCGACGATCGCTAGGCTGACCTCATCGCACTTGACAGACTGATAGCAAACATCTCTTACCCACGGCACGGCGAGATTCGTTAGCAATCAACACACGCAATAACTCACCGAAATCAACACAAATGACAAATGTTCCATGCTACCAGCTTCTATAGGGGGTAGGAACGGTTTATCAAAGGCTTCCTGCTGCGCAATCGGGACCATTCACTATCAGTTGCAAAGATGGGTGTACCGCGATCAGTCGGGTCCCTGTCAATTCTGTTGTTTGTAGCTGCCTTGGGCAATTTTTTGGGGCCTGTGCTTGGTTCCTCCAACTGTAGTCGAGTGTACGACAGCAATGTTCAGTGTGGTTTATCCGTGTTACATACTTCCGGCCTGCCGAAACAGCCCTCGGAAGCGATCCGTGGTGAATTTCCCTGGCATGTAGCCATCTACCAGATCGAGTATCGCATCCCGGTGTACAGCTGTGGAGGATCGCTCGTCAGCAACCGGTACGTGATTACGGCGGCACACTGTGTGGTCAATTCAAACAATGGTTACACACTGAGCCCGGAAAACTTCCTGCTGCAGATGGGTTACCACGAATTAGGTTTGGCAGTGGAAGGCTGTAGCCAGGAGCTAGGCGTGAAACGAATTTACGTACATCCTGAGTTCCGCACCGGTACCTATCGTCATGATTTGGCCATTATTGAACTGGAAAGACCCGTGCGATTCAATGACCGTGTGCTCCCGGTGTGTCTGGATACGGAGGAAGAAGATCCGATGTCATTTTACAGACAGATTGGTAAAGTTCCCGGTTGGGGCTATACGGAGTTTGACGAAGTGTCTACCTGCCTGCGCATGACCGAAGTACCGACCGTTAACTACACGCGCTGTCTCGCAAGCAATCCGGAGGTATTCTCCAACACAATCTACGACGGAATGTTCTGTGCGGGATACGCAAATGGTACGAACGTGTGCAACGGGGATTCTGGCGGTGGGTTCGTTACCTATCGCAATGCACGTTGGGAACTGCAAGGGATCGTGTCCTTTACCGCGTTGCGTGATACAGAAATGGCCGTGTGTGATACGAAACAGTACGCGGCATTTGTAAAATTGCGCTACTATAGAGGCTGGATCGGAAGTGTGCTGAACGGTAGCTGGCAGTGGTCCAAAAGTGACAAATTGATCCAATTAGACGACTCTACGGAGAAGCCTGCGGAGATGCCTACCGATTGTGGCAAGCGCAAGATCAACAAAATGCCGCTGATCGTGAACGGGGTGCGTTCTGTAGCTGGCGAATGGCCCTGGCATGCGGCCATCTTCGTGGTGTCGAAACGTTCGCGTGACTATCTCTGCGGTGGTACGCTCATCAGTCAGCGGTACATCTTGACGGCGGCCAGCTGTGTTGCCGATTGGCACCACCGGAAGCGACCGTACGTCGTGCAGCTGGGTCAGCATCAACTGTGGGAAAGTTCCCTGACGGGTCGGGAAGTGCGCGTGCTGGACATTGAAACCAGTGACGATAGCACGATGGCACTGCTGAAGTTGGAGGTGGATGTACAGTACGATGACTACATACAACCGATATGTCTACCGACTGGGCAGCAAAACACAACAGACAGTGAGCTGCGAATCGGTACGAACGGGCTTATTGCCGGCTATGGTCAAACGGATCCGGACGGTTATCCGTCTGAGTTGCTGCAGGCCACACTGATGCCCATCGTTGACAGCGGACTGTGCGCGATCTATCGCATCTTTGACAAGCACGAAGCTCACAAGATGTTTTGTGCTGGGTATGGAAATGGTAAGACGATAGCATTAGTCTCACTGGATGTAAAACAATTCTTGTAATAAACTTCCTTCCAGGTACTAATGCGTGTCGCGGTGACCAAGGAGGTGGATTCTACGAAGAATCGCAACAGGGCATCTGGACACTAACTGGTGTAATCGGTAAGATCAATCTCTACCGGAAGCGGTGTGATCCGTTCGGGTATGTTGGAATGGCTGACGTAATGTACTACCTCGAGTGGATATTGGAGCGACTCAGAAGTGTACTGGCCGGATCGTCTGACACCTCTGACATGGGTACTCCGGTACCCAAGGAGCACTCGAAGGGTTGTCGACGTAAGCATCATCATTACCATCATCATCAGCATGGCTCGCACGAGCGTGGCACTGTCACCGGTAAGCCCCACAAGCGGAAGGGCGGTGGCTCACAGGAAAGTGGTTCGAGCGAGAACAGCAACGAAAGTCGCGAACGCTCCATTACCTCGTCCGTCAAGAACGTGATGCAGGCAAAGGTGGATTTGGTGAAGGATATACATGGTGTGGCAAGTTCTAAAATTAAGAAGATTTTTGGTTGAATAAATTTGAATCACTGGGGAAAAATACGATATCATCTCTTTTAAGATCTTTTCCCATGATATGTGTTGTGTGGAATAAATTTGTTTCATCTCTCTTTCTGTAAATGGTCATCTTTATCTTTAACTCCCAAAACCACAAAGCTAAATAACAACAATCCCGGAGAACGGGAATCAGCATGGGAGTTTTATGTTTTTGCAGCACTTCAACACAGCCGCACAAACAATCCAAAATGAGGCTATCAATACAAAGTGCAAATTGTTAAATCTCTCTACCACCCAGTACTGCCCCTTGTTTAAACAAAAAATCACGGGCATCGTTGCTAAATAAATAAACGCAAACTCCCCCCTTCACACACACACACGCCTGGGCATGATTTCCAGAATCTCCAGCACGGAAAGCGGGAACATCCAGCAAAGCCAAACGCAATTACGGGTCGTTAACTCGGTCGGCTTTTGTTTTCGTTCGCTCGTTCGCTCGTTATGTTTTTGGTGTGCGCGTTTGAAGTGTTCCGGTCCCGTACCAACTAACACGTGCACGCGACCGATACGAACCGAACGGCACAGCAGGTGCCTCCACAAATCGGCTACAATAAAGATGGCCGCCAGCCAGGTTTTGAAGCATCTACAGGTGGTTGGTTCTGATTTTCTAAATCAGTTCTTCTGTTCCAAACGCTGCAGCTTGCCAGATTATTCCACCGAGCGAGAAAAAATGGTCCGGATTTCCCCACTAGTAGTGCTTGCTAAGTAGACGAATTCCCACCAGAACATCATTAGGAAGCGCTGTTGGGACGGTTTTGTTCCTGTCCCAAAGCGGAACAAATGTTTGTGGGTCATGAAGTAATAATGGAGAGATTAGCGATGACTTAAGCGTTCCACAGCTCAGTCAGCCGTAGTTTGTGTGCTTACCAGCTCCGCGCGACAGTGATGGATGTAAGCGGTTTGGAGAATGTAATTTCGAACATCACCTTGCCCAGATCAATGTGCAACTAAAAATAGTGACCTAGAAAGGACACCAAAAGATCGTAATCATTAAAAGCAAAGAAATATGCTCAGCTCAACAAACAAGTTCTCGCTAGCCCAAAACGCTTGATCTCCGCTTGATCTCGCCTGTAACTTTTAATTTGTTACCATTAATTTGATAACTTTCGTGCCTCTCGCGCGGACCCGTTAGGATGATCTTTCATCTCTCGGCTAAGCGTTACTGTGCAGTGTGGAATTCATTGAGCTCATTTTTTACTATTTGACTGCTAATGAATGTCACCCGCCGTGACGTTCAAGCACCGATCCCGTGAGCTTGAATGGGTGTGGTGTTTTACGACTCGGGAATAGATAATCGCTGAGAGAATTTTATACCGCATCTTCACGCAGTATTTGTTGTTTTCTTAAGCTAACTTCGTTACCATCGCCTTAAGCCGTAAGCGCTTAAAGCCTTTTACCCTTACGTTTATGCTTGACGAATGTTGTTGCTGCATTCTCCCTGCGCCTGTATAGGCGCTGCTTAGAACGAGAGCTTTTGATATCATAATTAAAACAACAGGCCCCAAATTAGTTAATGAACCGGCAAGGAATTTGTGCACCGGCTTTCCTGTCATAAACGTTTCACTTTTGGGCTTGCCGCAGTAACGCGCCCCCCTGCTCGGGTTGGAACCAGCACATCCGGGAAACCTGTTTTCCGCATCGTAACCGTTCCAGGTCCGCGCGTGTTTTGATTCTTCTGTAGTTGCGCCCCCAATGAAAGGCGCAGAAAATGAAGCAAAAAGCAAATCCGCGCACACTAACGGTACACCGGCGAGTAAGTTTTGAGCAGCTTTTGCATCTCGCGACAGGTTTCACCGCGTACCAGAAGCCGCAAAGCTGGAGTGGGTAGAATTTGGGTTGGGTCACCGAAAGTGACGCACGAAAATACGTAGAACGATCGGTTGGAAAAAAAAAACAGACCGCCCTGTCGTCGTTACATGGCACAACGACACCAAGCCTACAGCACACCGAAAGCCTAAAGCCCGCGAGAGTGAGAGATTCCTGCCGGCAGATTGCTAAAATGGTATGGTGGTGAATGGTGAAAAGAAGAAAATATCACCCCACCGTCCGGGATCGCAACGCCATTTGATATTTAAATCATGCGCCAATTGAGCGATCGTCGGTCTTATGGCACCTTCTACAGAGAGTTGTGTTTTATTTCCCTTTTTCTTCTTGTTTTGCACACAAAGTGCCGGCAGTGGCCTTTTAGGCGCTCACTCTTTGCGGTTGAGTTGGCATTTAGCCACACGGGCCGCCGCCATGGGGCTTGCCGATCGATTCGGAAGGTTGGCACGATGAGGCCGTTTGCGGACACCCCACCGTTCCGGATCGGTTCATGTGCGCCCGCAGGACGGCCGCATCTTGTGCCCGGGCTCGATAATGATTAATTGCAAATGTGCCNTTTATTTCCCTTTTTCTTCTTGTTTTGCACACAAAGTGCCGGCAGTGGCCTTTTAGGCGCTCACTCTTTGCGGTTGAGTTGGCATTTAGCCACACGGGCCGCCGCCATGGGGCTTGCCGATCGATTCGGAAGGTTGGCACGATGAGGCCGTTTGCGGACACCCCACCGTTCCGGATCGGTTCATGTGCGCCCGCAGGACGGCCGCATCTTGTGCCCGGGCTCGATAATGATTAATTGCAAATGTGCCCCGTGTAGGAAGTATTACATTTCCATTACTCAATCGATTCGGTGTGTGAAAATGGTCGGGCGCGACAGGTTTTGCTTCCCCCTCAAATCGATCCGGTCGGGTCAGATGGACGGTTGGCGTTTTCTTAGCAAGGCGTTAGAAGAGTGCCGTTTGTACGGGAGGTTACGAACTTCAACAGTGCGCTAACGGACAACTCGACACACATCGATTGCGCAAGATTTGTACTGTGGCGTTAATTAGGAAACATTAGCAATATCTCTTTTTTTCTTCTGCCTACCGTTCTCTCCTTTCTGCTGCTGGGCCTAAACCTGTTAGCAGTATGCAATCTTTCTGCACTTAAGTAACACCCCTATTCGTACGCTTCTTTTCCGATGAAGATGTCACAGAGCTTTCAAACATCTCATCTCATGCTCGTGATGCTTGGAGAAATTGAATTTTAACATTGGGTCGCGCAAAAAAAAACCCACAAGACAGAATTAAAAATTCAATAACTCCAAAAGTTAAGGTATACAGTTTCAACCCATTTTTAACGCGCCCAATTGTTAACCGTTATACACCGGTTTTGCTCAAAATTCAGGTACACCGCAGTTAAGCAGTTAACGACTTCCAGAATTCATCCGAGCAAACAGCACCATCCGCCGACATGGAAAACAAATCATGAATCGTGTCAACATTTTCCACCCTGTACCCTGTCAGTGCCTTTTACCCTTTGTTGGCCGGTGGGAAGAACTGTTTCCCACACTGGGCCCCATCCGAAAGCTGAGAACGGATGAAGCGATGAACAAGATGAAATACCTCCCCAAAAAAAAACTAGGGGGAGAATGAAATGTATGCATATGTATGTAACGGCTCCATGGCGACCTGCAGCGTGCCGGAGGTGCCGTGCCGGTAGTATCGCAACAGTTGCTTTCTTGTGTGTGTATGTGTCGGAAAACCTGTTCTCTTTATTTTGTGAGGGCTTGTTTTTCGGCTTTTTAGTCATCGAGACCGGCGGCGAACGATTGCCCGCGTTCTGCAATGGTTGTTGACCCAATTTCTAGCCGCCATTCTCGTCGCTTGGATATTTCATTGAAATGCTTAATGGTTGGAGCTTTCTTATCATATGCCGTAAGCCGACAGCGTGTACCAATCGTTGTACCAATGTGATGCCGGCAGGCTGAATGGTGCCGTTACTCATTTTGGAAGCAGTTTCTGCTCGGAAATGATAAATATGTTGCATGATCTTTTTCTTTAAATCTCACATTCACCATCGTTTTGTGCGTGGCGTTGACCAAACGGTCCTCTCTACACCTCAATCAAGGTGTCCTTGTCTTTCAAAACTTGTTAACTTGCAGAACTGTACACGATACTGTATAAAAAATAACCCACTCCTTCCCCAGACGAATAAATCAACACGTACAAAGTTTAACTTTCCATCTTCTATTGACTTGCAGGCACTTCGAATATCTTCGCCGTACGATCTTCCGATGTGGAGAGGATAATGTTTCGCTGCTTATCGTACACGACGTCCTGAATATCGTTCGCATGGCCGTCGAGCGTGAATCGTTTCGCACCACTCCGGAAGTCCCAGCCCTTGATCAAACCACCCAGCGTACCGGCGCAGATTGTATGATCTTTCAACCACACCATCCTATAAAGGGAAACAAGTAACAGAACAATATTAACAGTTGTTTACAAATGTTGGAAAGTTGTCCCTTACTTTGTAATACCGGTAGGTTCGTCATCCGTACACTCGACCCGTTTCGTCTGTCTTGCCACGTCCCAGATCGTAACCTTACCCTGCAGCGTACCGGTTGCTGCTACTTTGATTTCAAACCCAGGATAGTCGACCAGCACTGACTCCAGCAATGCATCGCTCGGACCTACTAACATTCCCAGCACACCGTTCGGACCTATGACGTACGAACTGCCATCTTCCGCACCGGTTACAAACAGTTGATTTTCCTGATCGATTGACAGTGTAGTTATGTTCGTCTTGTGTCCAACGGTCGAATCCACCTCCAAGACTGGTGTGCCCGTTTTCAGATCCCACAGCTTAAAATGTCCACTGCCGTATCCAACGGCAAGCTTTTTGCCATCATGTGTCAGTTCTGCCGCTTCCGTTTTACAATCCTGCCCAGGGAGTACTTTACAATCGCCGGATGGAATGCGCCAGACGTATACCTCGCCGGAATCACATCCCGCTAGTAGCACATAGGCTCCGATGTGCCATCGCATCCAGCACAAATCGCCCACATTAAATTCCCACACTTTGCGATAGTTTTGCTGCACTTTAAACACCTGAATGTAGCCTGCGATGTCGGCGGTGGCAGCATACACACCGTCGTAGCTAAATCCAACTGCTACCACCGAATCGGTATGATTCGTTACCTCGAACTGTACCTCGCCGGTGCGAATGTTCCACACGTATGCCTTATCGTCTTCACCGCCCGTTAGAGCCAAATCTTCCGTTGGATGTAGGGCACCACAGAACACGGTGGCAGTGTGCTTTGTAAATGTTAGCTTCGCATCATCCCGATCGCACGTTCTAACGGCAACCGTTTCCGTATCATCCTCTTCTGCTTCTTCATCGTCTTCGTCAACTAGAACACACAATTATTATATCAATTAATAACCACGTTTTGGAACAATTATCCCAACACAAACTTACTATTTGCTTCTGCTTCCCAGGCGTCGAGCACCTCATCAGCGTCGCCAACGTAAATAAGCTCATCTTCCTCATTGTCCAGCAGATTGTTATCCATCGGCGATTGTGGAGGTGTATTTTCACGCATCCTTTAAATCACTTTTTTGAAATTAGTCGAAAAACACTCAGAAAAGCTCGTACGAGCTTGTAAAGAACACAAATCTTGTTAAGAATACAAATCAGCTGGATGCCATGTGGTTCGTCAGGGAAATTACAATAACAATCCAAGAAGTGAACTTTACAACGCGAAGATATAAACTTACCAATCGTGTTTTGCCGGGTGTCGGATGTCGAATGTCATGTTTTGAACGCTCTTCGAAATGGTGTAACGGTATTCGAACATGTCGGAAATGTTTAATTGCGTGTGTTTTTATATGAACTGATTCTAAAATTATCTCCAAACGCTTTCAGCTTAGATCAACATAAACATATTCGCATTATCGAGATAGTACTAAGTATATTATCATTGCGTTTCCCTTGTTTAAAGGACACTTTGAAGAAGGCACCTCCAATAATTTCAATCCAAAATGTATAATGTATTTCAGTAAGAACTATGATTAGTTATACAAAAACAACTTTTGTTTTGCAAGTTTTTTTGCAGTTAAAAACATCCAAATTTACATCCTACGGGACGGTTTTCAATTTACGAAAACTTTTTGAAAAGTTACATTAAAGTTCCACAAACCAAATTTCATGAAGCAGAGTTGCATAGATCGATATGTTTACGCCATAAATTATGCTGCATCTCGGGAGCACATGCTTGGAGAAACTGTTGCTCTTGCGCACACCAGTCATCCCGCTCACACACTTGACAGAACGTCCGACACGAATCGTGCCGTTTCGCTCGCACTACCAGTATGTTTTCATCCGTACACCCCTTGTACCAATACTACCGGGGAAAACAACGACGGGAGCATAAAATCAGCATAGTTTGCATTATGCGAAGCCAAGTCGACGGTATCGGGCGCCGCTAGATCTACGCGCCAGTGTGTGAGTACGACCGCACCGAACCACATGTGCTCGGGCTTCTTTGATTATTATTTTTTAGTTGTGTCGACGTGCGCATGGAGTGTCGTGGAGCAGACGTGTGCGTTTCATTTCGTTACCGTTCAAATTAGAATGCGAATGCGGTCTCCGGTGCTGTACGCCATTCTGATGCTTCCGTTCTAGACTAATTCCTTTCGGTTTCTTTATTTGTCGCCCCACTGTTTTGGTCCCGGTTCGCTTATGTTGTGCCGTGTTAAAACGTGTTAATCGACTAGCAGTTTCGCGAGTGCCGAGACGGAAAGCCAGAACGTTTTCGGTGCAGAACGTTTTTGGCGAGTGTTACAAATATATCCGTATACGTTCAACGTCAGCATCGTTCCAACAAAACGCAGCCGAAACGTTGCACAGCACATACAGCAGCAGCAACAACAGCAGTAAAATTCCCCCTTTTTTCACTGGCACGTTCGCGTACTGGCCAGAGAGAGCGCAAGCGGCAAGAATAGGTAAAGTTGCGTGAGAAAAGTGAAATTTATCCCCCCATCGGTTGATATGTACACGTGGATACCGTACCGTCGGGGTGTATGGAATCGATAAAAACGCCTGCTTGTTAGTGTCGGTTGTGTTTAGGATTTGCACGATTGCCTTTGGATGCAGTTTTTTTGCTACCTCACGTGGCAATTCGATAAGTTTCACTCCAACGGGTGGTTAGAAAGTTGTGGAAAACATATTGCACAACGAAACAACGAACATGGACACGAAGCCAATAAAAGTATAATTTAACAGTTGAGCCGGAAATAATTGCTTAGAACTAAGCTGCTGTGTGGTTGTAATTGTGAAGTCATTAAAAATTCCCCCGTTTTCTGTAGATCTTACTGAGTCAACAGAAACGGACAAAGAGGTTGTTTATTCAGAATCGGATGAAGTTCTTGTACCGCTCGCCCGTCGCATGAGAGTTAGGAAGACTGCAATCGATGCAGTAGAATTATGGTCATTAGAACCCTTTCCTAATCGATTTTCCAAACTTTGATTCACTGCTACGGTACGATGCAATAGGAGACGTCCCAGAGGGACGCCAGACGTCATGCCCGCTATGTGCAATGGCATCGTTTTTCGGCACTGTTTGTGCGACATCAGCATTGGCCTACTGGAAGCCCTTTAAGTGTGACACAGTTCTCACCGAGTAATTTTGTTTTTAGTTTCACTTTTTTTTTGTCGTTCAAATCAATTTCAAACAAACAACCGTAAGCACTCGGGGGCTCGGTTTTCGGAATGTGGCCTACCTTTAAAGAGCACCAGCTACACAGTGCTACCACTAATCAGCTCCTATTTGCCTCGCTAATGGACTGAAGTGGCTGTGTGTGTGTATGCGATACGATCGCATGTTACGTTCGCTTGATATTCGCATTTGAAAGACACCTTTGTCCGGCACCGGGTATTTTAGAGCGGCTCCATGTAAAGCAAATACCCGCCACCATGCGTGGGTCCCTAGGTTTTGGTCCCTATTCATCGTTTCCTCGAAATTGCTTAAAGTGCGACAGATCGCGAGAGACGCGTTGGAAATAGTTTCACGCGCCATGCCGGTACTGCGCATCGGATTCTTTGTCGCAAATGAAAGTGTACGGCAGTGTTTCCACACCACCGGCAAACCGGCCAGCCAGCCGGCCTAAGTAGCCATACTTATGACCCAGGGTAAGGTTTTCTTTGTATGGTCTATGGTTTTTTTTTTTATATATATTTTATTTGCTCTCTCCACAACCACCCCGGCAAACTTCACGAAGACGTTCGATGCTGCGTGCTGCGAACGTGAATAGTGCTGGATGATTTATAGTGCGACACACGGCAAGTGGATGTGATTTTGATTGAATTATCGGGCTTAATGGATGGCGTTTGTTTGGTGGATTTGTTGATTTCTTCATGTATTATGCGCACGGACACACGAGCGCAAACACACACACGCACCTTCGCAATGGGAGGATATTATGCGATAGGGGAAAAACGGTTTTATAGGCGTAGATAAAGGATAACGTAGCATTAGAAAATCGACGGGACACCTATACCTATGGTCTGGACTATAATGAAAAGGGTTCAATGGTTTGATTGGATTCGAGGCGTTCCTCTGTAATAATGAACTAGTAGAGTGATACGGTCTAATACGTGTGTCATGAATTAAATTGTTTGTTTCGTAAATATATGAGCGCCTTTTTTCATGTTTCTGTGGCTATGGATAATCGAATACGACAAAAAAGTGACCAAATACGACCTGTTAGAACATCGTTAGCCGATTCTAAAAATATTGATTGCATGCTTTCAGGCGCTGTGAACCCATGCCCTCTTAACCTAGCCGTCCTTTGGTTCATTTGGAACAGTTCATTTGACCCTTGTTCAAGCTTTGACTATTGTTCTGAGAAATAGAAATACGTCATTTAGTGTTGGAACTCTCCTTTTCTTGAAGCATTTTGAAGTAATAAATGTTTAAAAAATAAATCAGTACTACTTTCTATTCATGTTTTTCAAAGCTTTGGACGCTGATTGAGGAATGGGTAAATCATGCGTGTTTGGGAAGCCTAAATTGTGAAGAGCATCTTGTATTGGAGTGTCAGATTATTATATATATTATTATACATTTGGTACAAGTTGCAGACCGCTTTAGTAAATATAAATCTACTAATTAGTCTAAATCCATCTAAGCTACCATCTATACAGCATAGCGCTTGAAAATCTTGCAATTAATAATTATGCCTTAATTAATATCAAATTAAAATATAAATTTATGAAAAAGAAAATAATCAAAATTTGAATTTTGAAGATACGTTGACAGGTGACCTAGAATGGCTATGCTTACTGCTAATCAGCTGTGAAGTTCTTTTGCATGCTACGCAAGTTTTTATACAGCTTCTAAGCTCAATCAAGCATTCTTTGCAAGCAGCGTTGTACTCACCGTAATTCGGTAATGAAAAAATCAAAAAAACAAACCTAGAGAATTTTTCCTTTGCTTCTTACGGTTTGGAATATAAATTTATGCTTTAACCCACATGTTCAAAATAGTTTCTTCCGTTACGATTTACAACGCGTAACGGTGTGGTTTCCAAAGTTGGGTTGCAAAAGAAATGAATAACGGTGCGTGCAAAAATTGCAACCAGGACAAGTCGTGTTCAACACTGCACTTTATCAACGCTCAACACTAAGAACACTCTTCCCGGCAGACGCTTAGCCTGTGTGAGTGTGTGCGGGTATTTACTGTACACACTGTTAAAAACATCATTTCCACATCGTGTTCCGAGCGAAAATAAGAAGCGCTTTACAACAAAACTAGCAATACATTTTTCGTTTACAAGCCTCTAACCAACACCGTTAAAAAAGCGCTGTACGCCTTGTTGGTTTCGGGCCGTATCGAGCCGGCCATTTTTGGCAGCCACGATCGCGATCCGACCGATCGAAACCATTCCGTGCTTATCGCGTCACTGTCGTGTGTACATGTTGCGTGCGTGCTGCCAGAAGAAAAACGACGATCGTATTCGGGTATCGATCAGTAGCAGAAGCAAAGACCCAATCAGTAGCAAGCTGAAATCTCAGCAGTAGACACAAAATCGCTGAGAGAAATATGTGATTATTTTACGGCACGTTATGTGAATTTTATGGGTGAAGTTAAACTAAAAAAAAGGTGGCTTATTCTTATCATGTTTACTCTCCTTTTGCTCTCCGTTGCAGCTCTGTATATACACACGCGTCGATATTATTGCATCAGACCGTACGGCGTCCGGATTCCCCCCTTTTTTTTTAGGCGTACAGTACCGTTTTGGGACGTACGCCAAAAACAGTGAACAGTACGCAACAGGTAACCGAGTCTGGCACACATCATGTTGCTTCGTAAGCACAGCATAAACCCGGTGCTTTTAGATAGAAACATACGCATCCGATAAGTGACGCACAGTTTTGAAGCCGGTGCCTTAGAACTGCTATGGTGCCTTCCTCGGGGTTAGTGTACTGTTAGTTGCCCGTATTGCCCGTAGTGTGTAGTGGTGAAAGTGTTATTTCGCAGCATATCTCAAAAACAACATCCTTATCAGCACGCGTAATAACTCTATCGAACATTTTTGTGACGTGTGTGGCGAGCTCGGGTGTACACACAAACGATCCTGCGAAAACCGTAAACCCCAGAACGACGATGGCCAAAGTCGGTGATGTGGACAACCGGCCGGTACAGCAGGGCTTCCGGCGGGAAAGTGATGAGGGTGGCCAGGTGGCGGTGAAAGATGGCAACGGTGACGGTGGGATTGAGATGAAGAAGGAGCTCGGGCTGATGGACGGAGTGGCGATCATCGTTGGTGTGATTGTTGGTGCCGGTATCTTTGTGTCGCCGAAGGGTGTACTGCTGTATTCCGGCTCGATCGGTGTGGCCATCATCGTGTGGATATTGTCCGGTGTGCTCAGCATGGTGGGAGCACTATGTTACGCCGAACTAGGTAATGTACATATATATATATTTTAAATGAATTCACAACTAAATCTATAAGTGCGTTGCCCCGCGCGAAGTTCCCGGCATACGTCCCTGGTTCAATCTTCCTCGGTTATCAAAATTTAATTAGACGTATGATGTTATTTACCGCCCAGCGGCACCTGCTGCTAGTTAGGGAGCCCGGCGAAGGAAGAAGCGGAAGTTCTGATAAGAGCAAAAACGTGTACAAACAAACAGACAACAAATAGGGAAAAAAGGAATGGAAGTTTAACAGTTGTTTGTAAAATAGTTTTTCAAATTATTGCCTACTGGCCTTGAGTAAAAGTTTTATGTTAATTACGTATAAAAACATTTAGTGATCAAGAAGATCACTTTTATGATTCCAAAATGTTACGGTCAAACAATTTTACATGGTAACGCAGTAACAGCGTTATGATAAGCTGATTTAAATAATTTAAAGTTTTTTGTCCACTATTTATCATCCTTTTGAGCAACATGCTGAGCTTAACGTCTACCAAGAATCTATAGTCAGACATTTTTGTACATGGCATTTACACGCATATTCTTTCGCTGTTTTTGAATTCCTTAAAGTATAACCTCGATAAATTATGTCTGCATACAGACCGAATTTATCTCCCGTCCTGTTCTTTGTCGAAATTCGCGTCCAGTCGTCCAAACCGGTTTATTTCCTTTTCTCGCTGCAATTCGTGCGATCCTTGTACCACATTGCGCAAAACCAATTCCGGGAGAAGCATAAAACATTTTCAACCTCCTACTCACCTCAGCTCATCAACCTTCTCCACTATTACTTACCCAGGCACGATGATACCAAAGTCGGGCGGTGATTATGCTTACATTGGCGAAGCGTTCGGACCGCTGCCAGCATTCCTGTACCTTTGGGTGGCACTGTTGATCCTCGTCCCAGCGGGAAATGCCATCACCGCGATCACATTCGCGCAGTATCTTCTGCAACCACTGTGGCCCACCTGCGAACCACCGTACGAATCGGTGCGGCTGCTAGCTGCCGTCATAACCTGTAAGTGCTTTTACATTGCCTTATCTTCCAGCAGCGGACATTGTGAGTGTATTTTTGTTTACCGTATGCTCTCCATTATTTAACCTCCGCAGGTCTGCTTACCGCCATTAACTGTCGCAATGTGAAATGGGTCGCCAGAGTGACGGAGACGTTCACCGGCATGAAGGTGTTGGCACTGCTGGTAATTACCGGTGCCGGTGCATGGCATCTGATGAGCGGGAATACGGAGCTGCTCGAATCACCGTTTGCCAACTCGAAGGTTCAGCCAGGATTCATTGCGGTCGCGTTCTACAATGGACTGTTTTCGTACTCGGGATGGAATTATCTGAACTTTGTCACGGAAGAGCTAAAAGATCCCTACCGGTAAGATGAAAGTCATTGCTCTCTTCCCGTTTGGCAACACATCACTGATTGCATGCTTTGCTTTCAACAGAAATCTACCCCGTGCCATCTGTATCAGTATGCCGGTCGTCACCATCATCTATGTCGTCACAAACATTGCGTACTTTGCCGTGCTTCCACCAGACGAGATGCTTTCATCACAAGCCGTTGCGGTAAGAACACAGCTGCGTTAAACCGAACTCGTTTTCAACATTTCTTCTCATGATAACATTTTTAACCACGCGTTTTTTTTTTTCTTCGTCTTCTGGATATTGTAGGTTACGTTTGCTGAGAAAATGTTAAGCTTTATGGCGTGGACGATGCCGTTGTTCGTGGCTTGCTCTACGTTCGGTTCGCTGAACGGTGCCATCTTTGCCTCATCGCGACTGTTTTTCGTGGGCGCACGCAACGGACATCTTCCGGCGGCACTTTCACTAATCAACATCAACTGCTTAACTCCGATCCCTTCATTGCTGTTTTTGGTATGATCTCTGCATTCTGCAATCTTGGCAGCACAAGATTTGTACAGACATCCTTCTTCTTTTTTTTAGTGCGCCCTCACGCTATTACTGCTGTTCATTCGGGATGTGTTTGCGATCATCAACTACGTCAGCTACGTGGAGATCTTGTTCATCTTTATTTCGGTAGCAGGTTTGCTACGGTTACGGCAAAAAGCTCCCGATGCTCATCGACCGATAAAGGTATGGACGCCGGCATACGAAGCTTAAGCTACGATCTTTTGAATGATGTCTTTACGATGTTCTGTTTTAGGTGTCTCTGATCGTACCGGTAGTGTTTCTGCTAACGGCAGGATTTTTGGTCATATTCTCTGTGTTCGAGTCGCCAATGGAGGTGGGCATTGGGACACTGGTCATCCTGCTAGGGATTCCCGTGTACTACGTCACGATCGGAAAGCCCTGGCGTTGGCTGACCGAGAAATCGCAATCGTTCAATCGGTTCTGTTCCAAGCTGTTCCTATGTATGCCTAACAGCGAAAAGTTAGACTAACTAACGTGTTGCGAACACGGAAGCGAACTATTTAAAAGCACAACTATCGGTAGCGTAAGTCGAAGACTAAGGATATAGGGAGAGAAACAGTCCCGATCGGGACGGTACGTCGAATGTATCACGCTCAAATTTATCTCAACAAACTTCTACTGCTCCTGTCGATTACCCATTGCTCACATATCACTAATACTGTGTATATAGACAATACGGCCAGTAATGGCACACGCAAACGAACAAGCCAGAAAGCTACTTGAACGAAACAAAACTACCCTGATTGCCTTCAACATAGCGCTTATTTCAGCGTGTTAGGGTGCTATCGAAACCCTGTTCGATTTCATAGGTGTCTCATTAAACGTATAAGAAGCGAAAGCACAAAGGCCTTGCCAACGTCGTATAATAGTCAGATCTCTAGATCCAATAGATGTCCTTTCGTTCTTCATAGAGAAAAACATTTTCTTGTTTTTTTGCCTTAAAATTAGCTCAACATCTAATCAAAATTACAAATTATATTAGCAGAACATTAATAAAAAACATCTGTTGTTTGAGTTATGTGTACAGTTAGCAGCAGCGAGCAGGTTGCAGGATTAAAAAATGTAACAGTTAGGTAATATTTATCTCATTTATTAAACCGCCTCTCCATTGCATGCTTCGGATAGTAATTGGTGAAGTTGAACCGGCGCCGTATTTTCGCTCCAAACATAACAAACTGTAATCATTCATTCAGGTGTGTCATTCAGGTTCCAATTTGCTATAGCTTCAATTATATTCCATAGGCGAATTGCTACTCAACAAAACAAGACATAACAGAATAACGAAGACTGTTATCGACTGTATTGAATAAGGGATTTTATACAATATATTTCGATTTGTAAGTGATTTGTAATTTACACCAATAAAACCATCGCTAGTGTCGAATCGAATGCATCAGACAGAGGGTTATCACATTTATAGAATCACTTTAGCTCTTCAGCGTATAGAACCTATAGCACATATGAAACATCATAGTTCATAGTAATATTCTCATAAAAGTTAATCTCGGTAACTATCTTTCGGCGCTTAACTTGCGAGAGACGGTAGGAACTTGCTTGTGTAGTGTCGTGCGAATGCTCTATCATTAAGGGTATTTTGTTGCCTGGTTCCATTTCGTATGTCGCTCTATCCAGCCTAACCTTTCGATCAGTACCTTCTTCCGAAACACTTATGATCGCAACTTTACTTCGCTCGGACAGCAGTATTATGAACGGACCATAACATTTGCCACATTGAATCTCTCCATCGACGCCTGACACTTCCGTGCAGCAATTGAGAAGCCATTTCGTTGTTCCAGTTGTTACTTCACAGCACGGACAGTGTGTCTCAAAAGCGGTCGGTTCAATGATCCACGTATGCTCGAACTTGACCATTTTGGAGATGGTATAGATTTTTTCCATGCTCTTGTAATGTTAATCCGAATGTTGTTCAATGAATGGGTGGAATGCAACTGCGTAAGGTGCGCTTAGTTGCCCACCCTTCAGATCTCATCGTCAGCTTATCTGTCGCAAACCCTGCAGCTGATAAGATAGTAGGTTAAAGTGTAACAATATTATTCAATAAGAATTGTGTGAATCATACATTACTTGTATAATGCTATGCCCGACGCAACAGTAACGGAAATTACGTTTAAAATTTTCAAACGAAGCTTGGTACGCAAAGCAATCACATCGGTGCAGCTTTGTCCCGCACCTATGCAAACATTGTCCGAAATAGTTCCATACTGGTTAGGTTCGAAGAGGTCTTCTCCTACTTTGTAGTAATTAGGCGTGCAATCCCAGCCGGACACCTTTGCCCATAATTAACTCAGCATCAATCTCGGTCTAGTGTACTGGACAACACCACAGTCCCATTCCAGAGCTGTATGGATGGACCTTTGCGCCGGCTACAAAGCCGGTCGGTGCCGCCACACCATACGAATATTAATTGAATCCATCCGGCACGGGTAGATTGGTTGGTTTTGTACGCTCGCCTACCATTGGCGATTTTGATCATCGCCGAGATGGAATCGTACTGACCGTGACCAACGGTGACGTCGATTGTGTGTCGCACACTACTTTGTCACGCAGCAGGGGTAAGTATACAGTGTGTGTTGTTACTGTTTTGGGGGTTTGGTAGTTGCATGTCGCACTTGGTAGACGTTTGTGTTCCGCGGAAGCGTTCGATAGGGAATTTTCCAACAGTTGATGACGTTAGCGAGTGCTCCTACATTGGACGCTGGTGAATACGCGGGATACATAACAATTCTCTTTGTGTCCAGTATATCCATCCACCAGCTGTCTAGGTGCAAGTTGCTACGTAATGGTCCCATATCCCAGGGTCGTCGGTAAAGGATTTATGAAATTGTATCAAATTGACTTAATCAAATCATATCGCGTAGTGGGGTACGCAGTTGATAAGCCATCGCACCGTCGAAAGGATGATAAATGCGTAATCGCTACCGGAATCGAGAATTTGCAAAACCACTTCTAGATGGATTTCGCCTTCGAGCAGCCATTGGCCATCAACCTTCAACGGCGTGTTCCAATTTTCAGTGTCACGAACACTACGCCAGCGTTGTGTACCACTTGCAACACTTATCGAGAGCGCAAAAGCATGGAGGTGCGAGAAATGGGAGATGTCCACAGTATGGAGTTAGCCTAAGGAGCAGCTGCTGTTTGTTCGAGCCCGTTGGCAAAAGACCTCCAGCAGGAATATACGAGAACGTTGATTTGTTTTCTAGTGTAATGACACGTCTCGGTATTTTAACGCTCCACTAACCTGCAGCTAAACAAACCTTCAACTTACGAACGCAGTAGCTAAAAGTGCATTCGGAAGGTTGATGTGTCGTGCAGCACGGCATGATAAGCTTCAATCACCTTTCTAACGTGCCTCACACGTTCAGAGAGAAAGAGATTTTGTTTTACAATAAGCGCACGGTTCTGATTACTGGGTTTTTCTGTTGTTTGAGGCTATAATGCAGCTTTGTTTTGTTATGTCGTTTGCTCTTACAATCATCATCAGGTGGGAAGATATGTACTTACTTTCTTGATTGCTAATAATTCACTATTTCTTAACACTTCAACTAGGTGTTGTAAACTTCTGTTCAAATTGCTGTCAAACATCTGACGCTTAGTAATAAAGCAGGTCTCATATGTTTTTTTTTCAACTTTAGGTTACTATTTTTATATCCGTGTTTTACTTATCTTTTCCATATTCTTTTTCCAATTGTTGTTTGTTTTTCATCTTTACGAACCATTGTTTACCATTTTCACTGTTTTGTTTTGTTTCACAATAAAAGTTTCTCGGCTGCTTTCTTTGCGGTGTATTCATTTCCTGATCCATAAAATGGCAAAACATCACTTAAGGCAAACACCAACCACCAACGAATGACAAAAACAGTGCACCGCACCCGAGCAAACAAATCGTTTGCAGCGAAACGTAAACCAGTTTCGCAATGGGCAGCAGCTTTTGTTGTCTTACTCTAAAAACAACCGCGAAGCGAAGGAGAAATAAAAGCATCCAACATAATGAGCATAATTGCAACAAGCCGAAAAAAGGCAATTTGTTCCGTTTCGCAACCGCTACATGGTACCGGCGCTGGTGAAACGTATGGATGAGCTGGGTGAAGCATTTGGCACCGGTTTGGCAACCCGGCCTTGCGCAGGTGACGACAGTGATGACCGAGGTGTGATCCCCATTGACCGGACAGAGAGGGCAGACCAGGTCCGGAAGCTGTGCCGCGCACAAAAGATTCTTCAACTCTCTCATCTTTCATCCGTGTCGAGAGCTTCGCGCGCTTGAAAGCTCTCGCGCGTACGATCGCGCGCGTGATCAAACTGCTGATCGTGCACGCTCTCGTGGTACGTTTGCTCTCTCGCTAGCGGCTCTTTTGAATGTGTTTGAAGCGCAGACCCTCTTCGCAAAGGACTGGTGGAGCGAACCCAACACCGGGCAGGTTTATCCCGCGAACTCGTACCGCTTTATCTCAGTAGCAATAATGTCGTCGATCTGATCGTAACGCACGGTAGTGGTGTGCGAGCAAGTGTTCGCGTTTGGTGTGTGTTTTGTTGCTGTTACCGGGTGTTACGGTGCGTCCACTCACAGTGTAGCATTAAAGCTTAGAAGGGCAGAAGGAAGGTTCCCGGCTAGGTGACACTTTCGATTTTCCAGCGAGTAGCGACTAACGAATTCAACGCTGGGCGGTTTATTTGTTTATATCAATAATCTCGGTTCGGGGTTGTTCGCCAGTTACGTTTGCTCCATTTTTCTTTTTTGGAGTAGTTGTGTGTGAGCACCGTTTGTTGTTAGGCTGTGAAAAGTGCCGTGTGCCATAAGCGAGTGTACGTACTTGTACAAAAGTACTTCACGCTCTGTGACGCGTCCGTGGCGTCCGGAAATAGTGAGTCACAGAAGAAAAAAAAACACACACAACACACATCATAATACAAAGCAAAACGAAACACAACAACTCCTCTTCGTGCACCTCCCCACCACGACCCAACACTGGAGAGGAGAGGGTTGAAGAGACAACCAAATTGTCAGCTTCATTAAAGCGAAACCCACGATCCGGTGTGCTGATTTTTCCTTTTTTGCGTATATATGTTTGGATCTGCTACCGAGGGCGTTCGGTAATTCCAAAAACAAGGTGCCGCAGTGTACAAAAAAGTGAAGGGAAAACGACTCAAACGTTAGACGTAAATGCCTCAAAGTGGAATGTTGTGCAGCGGTGTGCCGAAGAGCGTGTGAGAAGAGGATATACGGCACGCTAACTATTTTCTACGGTAAAGAAGTCAATAGACGGCACGGTGCGATACTTTGCAACAGGTTGCAAACATTCTCTAGGTTGCCTCAGAGTGAACAGACGACATCCAACCACAAAAGAATGGCGTCGTTACAGAAGTTGTTCTTCTGCCGGCAGCACACGGTGCTGTTGTGCCTGGTCGCGCTGGCAAACCTTGTCAGCATCCGTGAGGTGGCGAGCGATACGGTGACGGAGTTACCGGCAACATCGTCAATGCCACCAATAATGCCGGCGGCGTACAACGAAAACAAGTTTCTTAAATATCTGTTCAACAAGTACGGCAGCAAGGGAGTGATCTCGTTCGAGGTGAGTTCCAGCAACCTAGCTGATGCCGATGATGATGATGATGATGATGATGGTGGTGGTGGGCAACATTCGAAAGGCTTCACTGACTGCCCTTGATGTAGATCATGCCGATGAAGGGTGTTATTTGGGCGATGGTGAAGTTGTACAGCGTCTCTTACGAACGATCTCGGACGAACGAACGAACTGCCGGCTGACCAAGTTTTAGACATGGTCAAAATAATGCATCAGTTATAAATTTTAATAAATTCCCCTGTCAACAGACCGCTTGCTTGCAGAAGATAAACAGTGGCGTCATAAGACAACCGTTCCGTGGCGTCTTCACTTCCCTATCTATTGTTTGTCCACACGATCCTCACCGACGATAGAGCAAAGACAGTTTATAACCCAGAAATGAAACGTTTTACAGCCCACCTAATGCACCAACAGTCCACGGCACGTTTCAATGTACTGACTCGACTTTCGTTTGTCTTCCTATCCCGATTCTTACCGACAGGGTTTGGAGCATCTGATGCATAGCCTCGGACTCGGCGGAATAGATTTCACGGATTCGCACACTCTGAAGGAGCATCGGCCGGATGGGTACGATTTCGGTGACTACGATATTTACGATGGCGTAGGTCAACACGAGCACGGTCACGATCATCACCAGCACGATCATAAGGGTGATGATTCGACACCGGAACCACCGGTGATAACGTTTGCCACAGGCGGACGCCCTGGCGTTCGTTGGCCCGTTCCGGAGCATAAACAGGAAGCGGAACTGGAGGACGAACATGGCAAACAGAATCACGGCGAAACCAATGCCCTAACAACACCTGTCACAGGGGCTTTAAACGTTACGAGTACCGTCCCAGCATCAGTGACCACGGTGGCCCAGGATGGCAAGACACTCGCAGAGGAGGATGATCACGTGTGGCAGGAAATTATCTTCAAAGACATGCATGATCCCAGGCATCGCCATCCGCGAAACAAAAGTAAGTCGTAGTATCCCGTTTGTTAGAACAGCAAACAGCTTGCGGCCACAAACCGGGAAGATAGGTCGCCCAAGATAGGGATGGGAACTTTGCAAAAGCATCTTTCTCTGGATCTTCTTCTAACAACCATAATAGCAGCTTAGTATTTAGGTCAATCCCTCGGTATGATGTGTGCGGTAGGATATAAAAAAGGGTCACTTAGATGTTGGCTGATGGCTGATGATTAAGTCGCCGTCACGGTGGTTGTCAATTGACGCTACTTTGTCCGCCAGACGAAGCCCCATCAATGATTCGCCATTTCGTCTACCTACGCGCGGTGTTTAAGCGGCACAAACATCGTGATCTTCGTGCTAATGCTTCTAACTAAGCTAGAACTAGATGGATGGTTTGAACGCACGAGCACGTAGCCACTGCTGGCATTGTTTTATGCCATTCCTGATAAGCCGGCCGTCCGCTTGAGTGAAGTCGTGCTGTTGCGAAATCCCGTAACGAAAGACATATCTTTTCTTTTTGTCTCCAGTTAAAACCAACACACACGGTGTTTTTTGGTAAGCAAGATGGCGACAGCTTAACGCCGGTGGACGGGTGTATGCACAGTTGATTAACAGCTTTATTTTGGTTTGTGCTTTTCGTGAACTTGTACGGCTATGAATATCTTAATTATGATCGTTGTTGTTATCGTGCACGCTTACATTGTAATGTAGAATGTAAGAACCGGACATAAAACAATGCACGGCATAACATTGCCGTCCTTGGAAATGGTTAAAATAATGTAGCACGTTTGAGATCCGTTATCGTACGTACCCAAAGTCCGCAAAGTTCAGTGAACGGATCGGATCGGGCGATACGTTTTTTTTTTTTGGCATTTTCCTACGGTGGATGCTGTTGTTTCTATCGAACACTTTCTTTTCCGGCTTTCTCTTTCGCTGGTAGAAATATCTGTTTGCATCTTGTCAAATTAGTGTTGAAGATGGTTCATTGCGGAGGGAATTGACATATCCTAAGGGAAAAAGATCTCTCAACATAAGGATTCTGCTTCATGCCCTTAAAGATCCAATAGTCCCCGGTCTCTGCTGATGCATATCTATGTGTACACTTCTGCTTACGATACTTCTTTCGCATTCTTGGTAGGAATTCTTTACCGTTCAACATTCCGACACCGTTTGATGCTAGTCACGCAAAAAAAGTATTGCTTCTTATTGCCCATGCAAACCACACACGCCCCCACCTGTAACGGAAAGCTCTCTAACCCATCTAACCGAGCTAAAGTGTTGGGGTTAATCTGTATGCAAAACGCATCACATTTCGTTCGCAAACGGTAGAATATTGACAGCGAATGGGGATATTTTTTTGGTGGAAATTTCCCATATAAAGAAATTTCTATAATTCTACCTACTTAGAGCCACCAATAGGAATCAGTTGATAAGCAATATTTGAATGTTAAACCATACCGTGAAGATTTGTATTGCTTGTTAAGTGCTTGTTTTACACTTCAATTTTTATCCTAGATGTGTCTAGAACTATCAAAGTTGTACAACTGTTCGCTATTCATTTTTGTGTCACTTGAAGTTGTTTCCTCAATTATTCCTTGTGAGGGTTTTTGTTGTTATTTTCATATTTTTTAAAGTTAAGTATTCAATTTAGAGAATTGGCACTCAAATGTGATCATTTTTAACAGCATAAAATCCATCGTAATCTCTCCTTAATGCTCAATCTGGAGTTGTTGCAGTGTCATTTACCAAAAAGACCCAAATGAAACAACCATTTGAGGCATAATTTCAAACAAGTTCAGCATGAGAACTATCATTGTTAACAAAGAACCACAATGAATTTGTCAAAGAACCGCATATAACTTGCAAACCGTACCTTGTCGACCATTGGATTAAAATGTTTTAATGATGTTCTGTAGCGTGGAAATTATTCAGTCTTAACAGAGCTGTGTTATTCTTTTATATGAGCATTCCAGCATTAACATTTTTGAGGAAATCGATAGTTCTTTCGCTCGACAGGATCGGTACACAATCACACTTGTACAGTTCTTTCTTACTAAGGACTGATAATACGGTTACTATGCATAAATAAGTCTCTCTCTCTCTCTCTGGCTTAAACGACCTACTCGGTCATGCCGGCCATCAAATGGCTTACTAGACTATTAGATACCACGTAGTTGCATAGTCAGTGCTCACTACGGGGGGACGGTCCGAATGGGATTTGAACCCGGTCCGGTCGTGTTAGGGTCCCAGCGCCGTTGCCAAATACACCACCGAGCCGCCCTAATAAGTCTACTACACCAATTATGGCAAATATGATTACGCTAAGGTGAAGAGGGTAGAGCATTGCAGAAATACAAGTCCCGTCTGATCTCTTAACTATGAAACTAAATAATGTTATTTCGACTTTAAACATTTGCCACGAGACGAGACAAGGTTGAATGAAATTTAATTTAAAGAGGATTATTTAAAATTGATCCATCATTTTATTGTACCTGCCAATTCTACACTGGGTCGAGTATTGTTCCTTCGCTACGCTTCTTAAACCGGATGTTGAAAATATCCGGATGCGCAATATTTATGCTGTACAGGATCACTTCACTGTAATTGTTTTCCTTACGATAATAAAGATTACCGCGTTTAGCTATCGTTTAAGTCACCGGGTGTGTAATCGTTCCCCAGCCATGCCCCCGGGCTGTGATTGTATATGTGTGTCGTGTTAGTAAAGGCAAATGAGCCATAGAAAGCAATAAAGCCGCAGCAGATAAAATAAAATTCTCCATTCTCCACCGGACTTGGAGCAGCGCAATAGCGCGACCTAGTGGTTGCGAGTGACGGGGGAACACACAAAAATGCAATGTTGAAGATGATGTTTTTCTAAGCGTAAGTATTGTGGTGGTTTTGGTTTCACAAAACCGGTTCCACGATTTAATGTGGCTTGTTTGTGGTTGAATAAGAAAAAAAATATAACCGACGTTTGAACGTCGGCATTCCGCCATTGTGCAAACAGCAACAGCTCCATACACCTTCACGTGGAAGACTTCAGTGGTGATTATTTTCTCATTTCGAATTAGCATTAGGAATTGGTAGGATAGGGCAAATGATTCCCGCCATCTTAGGAGGGATTTTTTTTTATTTTCGGAGAGTTCATACTGGAGAGAGGGGGAAATATATGGGAAAAACACAGTTCATTTCACTAACTGGTTGTGTTTTACAATGGTTGTTATGATGACCCAAATGATTCATTCACCCGGAAGAGTATGCAAAATGTTGGTTAAAAAAAGGGTTCGTTGCGTGTTTTGACCAAATCGCTCATGTTTGTTTTTATCGTCAAACTCATTTTGCTGAACCATTCTTTGGTATGGAGGTCGTGTTAACGGAATTCTGTTAGTTTGTGATTCGAAGAGTTTACCTTGTGAATGACTTGACCTATCATGAACTTGACATNGTTAGTAAAGGCAAATGAGCCATAGAAAGCAATAAAGCCGCAGCAGATAAAATAAAATTCTCCATTCTCCACCGGACTTGGAGCAGCGCAATAGCGCGACCTAGTGGTTGCGAGTGACGGGGGAACACACAAAAATGCAATGTTGAAGATGATGTTTTTCTAAGCGTAAGTATTGTGGTGGTTTTGGTTTCACAAAACCGGTTCCACGATTTAATGTGGCTTGTTTGTGGTTGAATAAGAAAAAAAATATAACCGACGTTTGAACGTCGGCATTCCGCCATTGTGCAAACAGCAACAGCTCCATACACCTTCACGTGGAAGACTTCAGTGGTGATTATTTTCTCATTTCGAATTAGCATTAGGAATTGGTAGGATAGGGCAAATGATTCCCGCCATCTTAGGAGGGATTTTTTTTTTATTTTCGGAGAGTTCATACTGGAGAGAGGGGGAAAAATATGGGAAAAATACAGTTCATTTCACTAACTGGTTGTGTTTTACAATGGTTGTTATGATGACCCAAATGATTCATTCACCCGGAAGAGTATGCAAAATGTTGATTAAAAAACAAGGGTTCGTTGCGTGTTTTGACCAAATCGCTCATGTTGGTTTTCATCGTCAAACACATTTTGCTGAGCCATTCTTTGGTATGGAGGTCGTGTTAACGGAATTCTTTTAGTTTGTGATTCGAAGAGTTTACCTTGTGAATGACTTGACCTAACATGAACTTGACATGGGCAAATTTTCTGATAATGAACCATTGTTGATTGTTGCTTTAATTTTAATATAATAAAATGAAAAATTTTGTTTTTTTTTTCGCCAGTTCCTAACACGACCGGACCGGGTTCAAATCCCATTCGGACCGTCCCCCCGTAGCACGGTCTGACTAGCCTGCTACGTGGTAAAATTAGTCTAATACGGCCACAGGCCGTTCTAACATACTAAAAAAAAAAAAAAATTAAAAATTTTTATTAAAAAAAATCTTACACCCTTTTCCTAATGATCGTTTTGAACAATAAATAATATTTGTTTTTCTTTGTTTTGCCACTCGTCCTCTGCTAGATGTGCCATTCTGTTTATCACCAATGTCTATCGTCCATCTGGTGATGGAGGAGCCTCTTCTTGCCAAACATCAGAACATCCGCAAGGCAAGATCATTAGCACACAGCCATGGCCATGCAACGCCAGCCGACGAGGAAGTCGATCTTGATTCGCGCATCGAAATTACGCCGTCCGAGTTTAAGGATCTTTGTCCGGCATTTTTGGTCCAGCTGGATCAGCGGGCCTGCTCCCAGAAGCTACAAAAGGAAGCGAACCCACACCGTGAACGGAAAGCCTTTTCGCAAGGTTTGTTTTATACCGGGTAGCATCTTGCGATTTCCCACTGTGCGCTATTCTAAGCGAATCTTTATTGCTCTTTCTTTTCTCGCAGCCTGGATCTACGCCTCCGCCTGTGTGCTGATCATTTCGCTGTGCGGTCTGGTAGGAGTGGCAATGGTACCGCTCGCTAAATCCATCGCGTACGATGATATATTGCGATTTCTCATCGCGCTCGGTGTAGGCACACTGTGTGGGGATGCACTGATGCATCTGTTACCGCATGCACTGCTGCCACATGACGAGGGTGGTGCACATCATGACCACCCACACGACGAGATCGATCACCACGACGAGCATGACCATGCGGCGGAAACGCGTGCCATGTGGCTGTGTCTGTGTGCCTTCGGTACGGCATTCTTCATGTACAGCTTGGAGATGATCTTACCGCTGTTTCGGGACGGGGATGCACATGCACACCACGGACATTCACATGCACACACGCAAAGCTCGAATCGGGTAGAACCGAGAACGGCACACGGCAGCGCACACCAAAACGGCCAGCACAGCAACCATCATCACAACCATCGGGGTGATGACATCGAGCTGGATATGGCGGACGGTGCGAAAGATAAGGAAGCTAAAACGATGCTAGAGAAGAAAAGCTCCCGCAAGCCGATGGCAGCGGTTGCTTTTATGGTTATATTGGGCGATGGGCTGCACAACATCACGGACGGCTTAGCGATCGGGGCAGCCTTTGCCGTGGATCCTGTCACGGGACTGGCCACCTCGTTTGCGATCCTCTGCCACGAGCTGCCCCACGAGCTCGGTGACTTTGCACTGCTGCTGCAAACCGGCGTCAGTATTAGGAGGGCAATATTCCTTAACATAGTATCATCCGTTCTTAGTTTCGTTGGTAAGTTGATATGCGATTTAAGCGCAGAACGAGACATTTTTTGTTGTTGCTGTAATGGGGAAAACATTAACCATTCTTTATTTATCCATCGTACAGGCATGGCCCTTGGATTGCTACTGACGGGCCTTCACGAATCGGTCGTCAGCTGGATCTATGCGGGAACGGCTGGCACATTCCTGTACATTGCACTCTCCGATCTGGTGCCGGAGATGCGCAACGATGTGGTTAAAAGCGAACAAAAGCTGAAGGTGATTCTGATTCAGCTAACTGGCTTAGCTCTGGGAGCTATCATTATGTTATTAATTGCGCTGAACGAGAAAGGTCTTCGAACGTTGTTTGATTAGTGCGGTAGTTTAAAACTCAGTATTGTATATATTGTAGAAGAAATAGAGTGTATATTTTTTTTAAATTAGTGAATAATGATTTGTTTGAACGATTTTCCAAAATGAAAGAACTATTTCTATTTCGTGAACAGAATTGCTAACGCAATAAAGTCAATAACTTTAAATATATTTTACTCCTATCCTCCTCAATACTTCACAGTATTGAGTTGAAATCGTACGTACATCCCCTGCAAACTGTAAAATAATTAATTTGAATTCGGTAACGCATCGTAACGCACAGCTGTCAAACCAGTTGTCACGCGAGCTGTCACCGGTGTTTATTTACATTCCTTTGCGTGTGGTGATCAGCTGTGTTTCCATTACAAGCAGATAAAATTCCTCCACTTACCATGTTGGATAAAGTGAAACACATTATTTTAGTACTTTCCGGTAAGGGTGGTGTAGGAAAATCTACCGTCAGCACACAACTTGCCTTAGCTTTGGCGGAAGCAGATCACAAGGTACGACACACAAAAATCATGGCTTTCTTATCAGCTTTTGGAAAACAAGCCGTATCATGCATGCTGTGAATCTATTATCACGATCAACAGGTTGGGCTGCTCGATATAGACTTATGTGGACCCTCTGTACCGTACCTGCTGGGGCTTGAAGATCAAGATGTGCACCAGTGTGATGATGGCTGGGTACCGGTGTACACCAGTGCCGAGAAAAAGCTAGCCGTCATGTCGATCGGCTTTCTACTCAAGAATCGTTCCGATGCCGTCATCTGGCGGGGACCCAAGAAAACCGCCATGATCAAGCAATTTCTAGAGGACGTGAACTGGGACGATTTGGATTATCTTATCATTGACACACCGCCGGGAACATCGGATGAGCACATCACCGTGATGGAATGTCTGAAAACAGTCAACACAGACGGTGCGATTATAGTGACCACGCCGCAAGAAATGGCACTGGAGGACGTGCGCAAGGAGGTAACTTTCTGCAAGAAGACAGGCATACACATTCTAGGGATTGTCGAGAATATGAGCGGTTTCGTGTGTCCCAACTGTTCGGAATGTACAAACATATTCTCCTCCGGCGGTGGCCATTCACTGGCGGAACTGGCAAAGGTACCACATCTTGGCACATTGCCAATCGATCCACGTGTCGGTGAGCTCGCCGGTACGGGCAAGTCGTGCGTAAAGGAACTTCCCAACTGTACCACCACCGAGGTGCTGCAGAAGATTGTACAGACGATAACGGTTGGAGCAGAATAAAATGTGTTGGATAAAGTGGGAAGTTCTCCATGTATTAAAGTATTTGAAGCATAATTTTAGATATGATCGCGCACTGTCACTTTGTGGTAGTAGTGCGGCGCTATTTCGGTGAGCCAGTGCTGCTGGATTACGGTAAGATCTTTCATGAACAGCTTGGTCGTGTGTATCAACTCGCAGAAAACGACCCACTGCGGTTGCTGCTCGGTGTACAACGCGGACAACGGATGGATGCTCAGTTCAGTATTGCCACGAACCGTCCGGTACACACCGGAATGGTGTAGATAGGCTGCGTAGGGGAAAAAGCCAGCCACCACGCACCGGCATATCGTTTCCACATTGCCATGGCACGATCGCAGCGGAACGTTAAGCTCCCGCTCCAACATTCCCGCCAGCTGGGTTTTGATTTCGTGCGCCCGCTTCAAATTCCGGTAGATGAGAAAGTTTCGGCCACAAAATTCTTTTGTCCGTCCCGCTTCGACGAAGGCACAGTACACGTTCAGCAGTGTGATCAGATCACCCTCGGCCACCTCGAAGTTGCGCTTTGCAATGCGTCCCCTGATAGCAGCCTGGCCACCGGCCGGCTTGGAAAACACCGACTGCACCTGCAGCATCGCAATAATGATGAGAATTTCCTCGGAGCAGCCCATTTCGCCGGCCTTAAACAGCATCTTGGCCATCATTGGTGGTATGGACATTTCCGCCAGAAAGTATCCTACCGGAGATGTTAGCGTTCCGTCCGCATCGAGCGCTTCCAGCGCGTACAACGTTTCCAGACAGGCGAGCAAGTTTTTGGCAGGCGGTGCTGAAGGAAATGTAAAGCGCAGAACGTTGTCTATGCCGAGCGCTTTCAGGAACAGTACCGTGCTGCATAGGTCCGACCGACGCATTTCGGGCGGTGTATGATCTGGGAGCTTTTCCCACGCGTCCTCCGTGTACAGCCGATACACTTTTCCGCTCCGGATACGTCCAGCTCGTCCGGCACGCTGTTCGGCAGCCGCTTTGCTTACCGGTACCACAACCAAACTGTCCGTGGTGCTGTCTGCCGAGTACCATTTCAGCTTTACAAATCCACAATCGATAACTGCAACCGAGCAAGATAAAAAATCATTGTAAAATATGATGATTTGGAGCGTTTCGCATAGCGGCAACTTACCGTACACGATGCCCGGAATGGTGACGGACGTTTCTGCGATGTTCGTTGCCAGCACAATCTTCCGGACACCCTTCGGTGCGGTAAAGAACACTTTCAGCTGATCCGCGTTCGGCAGCGTACCATACATCGGCAGTATCTGCATGTCCTCCTTACCACCCATCTCCAGATGCTCCTTCAGCAAATCTACCGCCCGCAGTACCTCCTCCTGGCCGGTGAGAAATGCCAACACGTCACCCTTCGGTTCGGTGCGATGAATCTTCATGACCGTGTTAACCNGCCAGCACAATCTTCCGGACACCCTTCGGTGCGGTAAAGAACACTTTCAGCTGATCCGCGTTCGGCAGCGTACCATACATCGGCAGTATCTGCATGTCCTCCTTACCACCCATCTCCAGATGCTCCTTCAGCAAATCTACCGCCCGCAGTACCTCCTCCTGGCCGGTGAGAAATGCCAACACGTCACCCTTCGGTTCGGTGCGATGAATCTTCATGACCGTGTTAACCGTTTCCTTCACATAATCCGGACACGGTTCCTGCAGATAGAAAATGTCCTGCGGGTACATGCGGCCCTCCACCGTAAGTATCACGGCCGTATCTTTGCCCGCCTTCGACTTGAGGTTAAAGAAATCGCGAAACAGTTCCGCATCCACCGTGGCCGATGAAATGATTATCTTCAGGCCGGACCGCTTCCGGGCAATCTTTTTCAGCAGTCCCAGCGCGGTATCGGTAAGCGTGTTGCGTTCGTGCGCTTCGTCCACCATGATGACGGCATACTGCGTTAGCAGCGGGTCGGCCAACATCTCCCGCAGCAGTATGCCCTCGGTCATGTACTTGATTTTCGTCTGCTCGGGATCACATTTCGAGATGAACCGGATCGATACGCCGACCGACTCGCCGCACAGTTCACCCCGTTCCGTGGCGACACGGTCCGCAAGCGTAATGGCCGATATGCGGCGGGGTTCGGTAATACCGATCAATCCTTTCGTGTGCCATCCAAACTCGTACAAATACTAGAAATAGGTATCAGAATGGGAAATCAATCAATTAAATTGTGTCTGTGTCTTTAATCATACTCAAAAAAGAAACTTAATATGTGGTGCGAAATGTCTGGTGTCATTCTCATGACATGACCAACTCATTTGCAAATGACAAAATATCATCTATCGCACATTTTTACCACGGTACATTAGAATTTTTACAACTTAATTCGAAGCATATTTCAAAAGACGTGCCGGAAATGTATTTAAAAATTGATAAATGTTATCCTCCATTTCCCATTCGGTTTTCTGGATAATGGCAATGAATCGAAGAAAATGGTTTTGTGTGAGCAAAACTATATTGCACAATCCAATCGGGCTTATGCAGCTCATAATATAAAACGTCTGTTTGGTCCCACCGTTTGCCGAACATCCGCATTCATTTGTTCTTTGTGCTAAGTATTGCACATCTGTACGCTTACAATAGACTTCGTCAAATTTCAACAATAACAATGATACAATTTGTACAAGAAGCTCAAACATTTCTCAATAGTTTTAACAAATTAGAAGAAAGCGTCACACTAATGCACTTATACAAACCAGCTGGACATTCTTGTGAATCTTTATTGTTTGTGATTTGCTTTCCGAATTAATGTTAGCATTCACAATCGTATTCTGCTACAACAGCACACAATCAACAATCTAATATATGTATATATGGATATATTCATATAAATAAACCACTCATCTCTCTCTCTTTCTTTCTCCCTCGAGTATATATATCTATATATATATATATGTTTTTACGCCCGTTATATATAGGTTCCCGTGGCAAGAACGCGAAATGACACATCTCTCACTCCGTTTAGTCGTTTAAAGGTTAAGATTGTTTGTCCCCGCGCGTGGGGTACAAATAGCACTTAATGTTTAGTTGAAGGGAGGAATCGGAAGGAAGAGACGAGGACGAGGCGGACAGGAACGGGGAACTTATTAATGATTTTGTTGATTAGTGCACAACACGTTAATGTACACCCGTGTACATACACACGCACACACCGTACACGCAAGCCACCGTAGATCACACGTAACAGGTTGCGTTTTCATTTGCTAAGTAGTGGTTGGCTGCATCATTTATCCGGCTATATTATCCAGTGTAATGAATTTGGGCCGTGCGGTGCACGAAGTAAAAGCACATCTAGTACCGCGGCGTCCCCCGTTTTCGGGGACATGTTACATTACTTACAACAATAGTGAAAATGAAAACAAAACACTCTCGCTTATAAATATATTCCACACCCTGCTTTTCAAAAGGAAACAGATAAAAGACTACAAATGGAGTTTCACCATGTCCCGGGGAAAGGGGATTTGGGAGTGTAAAAAGTTTGCTAATCTTTGTACAACGTAATAATAGAAACGTTCCGTTCGGTAAAGATGGACTTGCTTCTCCTGCCTGCTGACAATGCAACAACTGTACACATTTGAAGTAGAAAACATGTTTGTGGTATTAAAATACAATTAACGTACTAGAATATAAGGTATAAAGGATCGTAATAATAAGGAAGGCTGTTCAGTTTTGTCTCCTACACGGACAGTTGGTAGAGTTTCACTCTCTGCTACGCGGTGTGCAGCAATCTGTACACTTTCCTTACAACAAGACAATTTTCCACTATTTGGATTTGTTTGACACACGCCTACGGTAGCGGGTCACCCTTTTTTATGTTAGAACGGCCAACGCCCGTATTAGACTATTTTTTACCACGTTAGCAGGCGTTAGTCAGACCGTGCTACGGGGGGGGGACGGTCCGAATGGGATTTGATCCGGGTCCGGTCGTGTTGGTACCTAGCGTCAATGCCAAATACACCACCGGACCGCCCCATAGCGGGTCACCCTTATCACTGCACAACATACATAATAGATATACAACGATCTCATATAAACAATTACCACCACTGTCGACTGATGATTGGCGAACCCGCTCTTACTATGTTCGAGCGTTCCCTTTCTCTCTCTCTCTGTCTCGTAAGGCTTAAACAGTTAAAGGTTTAATAGTTGCAGCTTCCGCTTCAAAGAAGGGAGTAGTGTCTAACACATTCACAATAATACAGCAAAAAAACACACGACGAGCGGAAATGGTGTGATGTTTTTGGTGTTTCGCCTCCGGCCAAATACAGGGAAAAGCCGAACCGAACCGTTGGAGAGACATTGCGATGGTGTGTGAGGTTGTTTTTTTTGTTCTTCTTTTCTTTTTTAACTTGCGGACATGCGGCAACGGTGACCGCACAGGGATGATTGGCTGTTTTACCGGCGGGACGGAAAGCGCGGATGATATGTGCACGGCTGCGGTTTAGCGCAATCACAACGAGGTATTGTTCACCGTAAGCGATTTGTAGATAAAATTCTGCACACCGAGCAGATGCATCTCGGCAACGCTGATGATCACCAGCAGCGCCACATACCCGGCGTACTGGATCATCCGCAGGTACTCCCACAGTTTATCACAGAAGATGCTTAGCAGCAGAAAGTGGAGCAGCGCGTGCACGTTGAAGATGCGCCACAGCCAGGCAATGAAGAAGAACCCGGTCGAGCGGAACACCGACTCCTGGTGCAGGTACTGGGCCGGCGTAACGTTCTCCCGCTCGAGCATATCCTGGTAGATGGCGATGTACCGGTTCCAACCGGTCGAGCTAAGCAGCAGCATGCCGGTGTAGCACAGCACCTTGCGGGCAACCTTCTTGGTCGTTACTTTCACCTTATAAATAACGCCCGATTCGGAGCTTTTCGATTCCGACACCGGTATGATTGACTGGAGCTGTGTGTAACCGCGCCGGGGTGGATTGTTCTTCAGGAATACGAACACACCAATCATGAGCG
Source organism: Anopheles rivulorum (assembly GCA_018908115.1). NCBI lineage: Eukaryota > Metazoa > Arthropoda > Insecta > Diptera > Culicidae > Anopheles > Anopheles rivulorum. Next base: position 14,631,156 of record CM032179.1, read on the forward strand.
CAATACATCCGAGCCCATCACAGATCCCATCGATGTAGTAGCCGGCCGATCCAATGTCCGAACGCTCGCCACGGATGTGCTTCTTCGCCCGTGCCACATGCCCGTCCAGGTCGTCCAAAAACGTGCGGAACTGAAACAGTACCACACCGATCCGTCGATATCCGAGCGAATCCGACGCTATCATCCGGCCGGCCGCAATCGCAACGAACACGTGGAAAAACGAGATCATGTTCGGCGTTACCAGATCACCCTTGGAAAAGCCGGCCACATTGTCCACGATCGTAGCGATCGGTGCGAACAGATAATGGTTCGTGTGGTCCAGCATCATCGCCTTCACGGTAACGTCGCACAGCGGATTTAGGTCACAGTTTACCCACGCCACATCCTCGTAACGCACGATGTGCCGATTCAGCTGCAGCGGCATCGAGGACGATGGTGCCAGTACGGGCGATGTGACCGTACTGGCATGGCTACCACCCGGGACCGGTTTCAGCAGCGTGCTGTTGGCGGCCAACAGGAACGGATCGGTATCCCGGATCGGGTAGTCCTGGATGCGGATGTACAGATTCACATCCATCCACGCGAAGAACGCTATCAGCAGAAACAGCAGGGATAGCAATATTTTGCTGATCTGCGAGCTGGGACCCACCATGATTATCGTATGGCGTTGGCGAGATTATCGTTGGCGTATAACACTAGCAGCTTCCCTCAACCACAAATGTTCTCCTCTGTGTATTTGATTAATGTATATATCACTCTCTATTTTGCTGTCGATAACAACCTAAACCACAATTCACTTTGGATTTGGGTACCTTCGTTTGGGAGGACACACGCTACTACACGGTGACCGTTACGATCGACAACCAAACACCAACTGCAATGTTGACTAACCAAAACACTGCCGCGGGCCACAGCCAGTACTCGTTTCAGGATTGAGGGACTACTACTACCACTACTACTTTGCTAATACTACTACAACTACTACTCCGTGTTCGTTCCGTTCGGTCGCTGGCTCGCGCGCGCGCTCCCTTTTATTGTACGTCCTGCCGACCGCGTGTACGTGCGTGCTGGGCGTGTAGGATGCCAAAGGTTCGTTGCGCCTTTCGAGCAGCCTTCTACCACACAGCGACGAACTGAAACGAAACAGAGAAACGGGAATGAGTGAAACGGAAACGGTCTGACTGTAGTTTTGCGGTATCCTTTTTTTTCCTGACGGATGGGTACACAAAAGGGGGAAGCGACGAAACCATGACAGGGATACAAATATCCGGAAAGTCTTTTTTATGCCGAGCATAATGTTTTCGGCTGCAAAAGTAGAATGTTGATAGTGTGAAGGAGTTAACTAAGTTATTCGACGACAGTTTAAATTAGTGAAGAAATTAATAATGGAATAAGGTTAATTATTAGCATAGCAGTGTTATACTACAAGCGCAAGTTGTTGTCGTTTTTCTTAAGGTGCTGATGGACGATGCGATATGGCAGATTTGTTTTTTTTTGTAAATTTAACCTAATTTAACTAATTTATTATTTAACTAAAGTTATTTAACTGAATTTTATGTTCAGCTCGAACAACTCTTAATATAGAATTTCGATCTTGTCCCACCAAACACAAATCACACTTAGAATTTCGAAAATTTTAGAAGGTTTCCATTTATCAAAATGGGTATGATGTTGTTTAATCTCATTTCTCGTAATCGTTTGTAAAAAGGCTTTACTCTAAACGTACATTAAAACAATACATTATTTACGGGAATAAATTTCGATTGCTTTTCACTGTGTTCAAGTGATTTTCCACCTTACATTCGACATACCTAGCCCCGTTAAAGGGAACCACCAGTACGGCGGTGATAGAATCTGTAAAAATTGCTTCAAAAACAAAACGCTGCACAATCTATAATTCATCGTTCAATACCCCTACACAACAGGGACACACACACACAGGACACAAACACACACCGAAACTTCCGGGTAGGATAGAACGACTCGCGCACCATTCGAAACCGAAAGTCACGAAAGGATAGAAATGCAATTTGCATAAGTGAAACATTGTGTGGACAACGGGGGAAAAAAACCACCCCTTTAGCCCACTAGTTCCGATCGGACCCGTTCACCACAGGATGGCGTCATTTTGAATGTGTAGCCTTTGCGCGAGTGGAGTTGATCCTTTAACAGTCCCATCCCCGGGTGTACGAGTCCTTGACACAGGGCCGTATCGCGATGCACAAATTGTACATTGTCGGTCGCTGCCGGAGGACCGCTAGCAAGTGACGGAGCAGGTGGTAAGCGACATCGGTGACACAATTGTATGGCCTTTCTGTTGGTGGGTGACCCGCACGTATCACTCGAGTGGGAAATGTCACATTATCAAGGTAATATCACTAAAGTGCCAATCCTTTCGAGCTGACTTGTGTTCGAACTGCGGTGGAGGTTATAGGTATAGGGTTAGTGGCTACACCATGTGAAAGGGTTTTCCTCTTGTAGAGACTTTTCCCGGCCTCAGTGCAAACATCACCACAAAACCTAACGCGATGACTATGTAGGACGTATGCAAGACGTAAAAGAACACGGGTACTGCTTGCCCCGCAGACACTACGGACCTGTGCTCTGTTTCCTTTTCTACGTTCCCATTCATTCATTCGTTCATCCATCCTGAGGGAATGGGTTTTGTTATGAATAATGCACAAGGCAAGTGAAACGATGGAGAATGAGAACGGATTTTCCGCCCGACATGTACTGCTTCCGATCTATAAGTAAAACGGAAAGCAAAAATAGAAATAAATTGCTTAACCGAGCAGAAAAAAAGATTGAGCTTCTTCCGCGCTTTACGATGGATTAGCGGACGTTTTTTTTATGGAATTGAAAAAGAATTGTTGTTTTGTTTTAAAGAAATTTTACTGCACACCTAATAGGAGACATGATTCATTAATAATGAAAAAAGTCTGTCGCAATTTGTTTTAAAATTTTGAACTTGTGTTGTACCATCTGTCGAAACAGATACCTTACATTTTCCTCGCACATTGCAAAGGAATACACATACACTATAAGCACTTTCACTGATTGTGTTCGTGGTAGACAGCATGATAAACTTTCGCATCCAAACAAGCGTATCGCCAGCGGTGTGTTTTTATTTTGTTTCACTTCAAATGCGCGTGTTATGCGATCACAAAATGAGCGAAAAAGAGGAAACAAATGTGCATCTATCCAGCAGCGTCTTCGACTGATAAAGATCGCATTTATACTACAATTGTGGAATTTATTTGTGGGACATGTTTTATTTTGCAAATAAATGTTAACAGTGCAAACATACCAATAAATTCATATTTAAATGTCGTATAAAGTAACAAAATATCGAAATCAAAATGATTGCTGGCATATTGGTGAAGCAAAAAACACCAAATTAGCGTTCGACTACACGTGGATAGGATAAAACTTTGAATAAAACAGTTAGAAGTACAAACAAACAAATTAAAACAAGAACAAACAAGATTCTTATTCTGATCCTTGATGGTGATCTATAATTATTAATGTTTGACGATTTGGTCACTACCAACTACCAAGAAGAAATATATCATGTATTGATAACAAGTTTTTTATGGTATGTGTTGTTAGGTATTGGATTGCAATATTTTAAATAAGAACCTAACAAAATATGTTTTTCACCTTTTTGGTAGATCTGTGATCTAAATATTTTGTATTATTATAAAATAAAACGTGCATAAATAATAAATTGCACGAGAAAAAATAATACAATTTCTATCAGTGAAACATTCTTTTTCGTGTAACACATCCTTAAGCGTAAGTTTTGGCCGAAGGCGAGGATACAAAACGTTATCCTCGTCCCCGTTCAAAATCAACAAGAGCTTTTCGCCGGTACCGATCCTTGTTTGAACCCTAGACGGTGTCATTTTCCGATATTCGCATGCATATGAATTAGATCAAACCATAGAAATAAGAACAAAACAGAAAGCATATGCCAAAGCAGCGCTAAGCTGTGGATGGCAACCATCCAATATGTGNTTCGTGTAACACATCCTTAAGCGTAAGTTTTGGCCGAAGGCGAGGATACAAAACGTTATCCTCGTCCCCGTTCAAAATCAACAAGAGCTTTTCGCCGGTACCGATCCTTGTTTGAACCCTAGACGGTGTCATTTTCCGATATTCGCATGCATATGAATTAGATCAAACCATAGAAATAAGAACAAAACAGAAAGCATATGCCAAAGCAGCGCTAAGCTGTGGATGGCAACCATCCAATATGTGCCCCACCGTAAACGTATCGTGCTTACTGATTCTACCGTGCGTGCATGTCAGGCTTTCCTGGAGAGAACGAGTCAAAAAAAAAAAAAACCTGGGTGTCACCCATACCAGCCCTAAAATATCCTTCCGATTTTGCTCATAAATATTGCACACTAAAATCCACCGTGTGTAGCACAAGAATATCCGATGGCGTTGTTCAGTACCAACGTTCCTGTGTAGCGGCGGGTTAATTTGGGGTTTGTTGTGTTGTGTCCTTTCTTTCCCTTTCCTTTCATCCCGCCGGGATGGCTCACTGGCGTCATAAACTGTTGATAGTACCACCATAAATAGTTTAGATCCTTTCTGATAGACAAACACGGTGCGACCACGTTTTAAGGTGCCACAATTACGGACACCAACGGTATCCACACTGTCGCAGTTATGGTAGGGATGAATGAATCGAATAAAAAAACAACAACAACGGATAGAGCTGGATTTTTGGGGTGGCCAGCGCGGGAACGAAAGTAGATCAAACAGTGCCTCTGACGGATGGTTGCCAAACGGTTCTAAAAATAGTACAAGGCCTCATTAGTGCCTATTTTACGATGTTAGACACATTCCTATCGTTAGGATAGATAGATGAATGATTTAGTATCGCGTGTACCTTTTTTTTCCTCTATACCCAGCACCGAAAGCAAGTCTTCCAGAGCTACGGGGTGATTTACGAGAGAATAATTTTATTTGTTTATCATTGCCTGCGGGATCAAAATACATTCCATCGTCAACATTCCTTTAAAAGTATAAAGCAAATACGCATTTTTGTAACGCTTGATTTGTCAGTTGATAAAACTAATGGAATTAGCATCGGTTTAAGGGATTAAAGGTATCCAGAAAAATTATTGATCCATAATTGAACAATGAATTGATTGATGAATAACGACCTAATGGCGACGCCTAAAAGTATGCAACCTTTATTTGAAGAAAACAATTTTAATTTATTACTATTCGATGATGATTCTTAACCTTCATGTATTGAATTATGAATTTAAATACCACCCTAGATACTTCTTTATACAAATTCTCTGAGCAAACCAATACACCGCTGTACTATGTAAAGCAATCCCGCTGGAATGCGTTTTAGACGAATAAATGTTTATAATTGCACAAGCTTATCAACGCATCGTAAATGGCTGACAAAAAAAAAAAAAAAAAAAGATTATCTGATCCGCCAACGCTAACTGGCAATTTAAGCTAACGAACAAATATGGCATCCACACGCAACACACATAGAAGCCCTATCCACGTGCGATCGTTTGCCACAGGGGTAATTTTAAATGCACCATCAAATTGCCTCCGGGGTTTTTTTAAGATTCGGTGAATTTAACTATCTCCAATTATACGCGGCAATTCTATCGAATAGCTGCAGGCACGATATCACCACGTAAACCGAGCGGAGAGAAATTAAATGTGATTGTTTTTAGTTGGCAAGGAACCAGTGCACGGGTACGGGGAAATTATCGTACCCAATTGTGTGGTTTCGTTCGAGTTTGCAAATCATCATCGCGTCAAACATTCTGACCTTAACGCGGAACCCCTCTCCCAGGGGGTTTCCGGGCACATGAAGTTAGATCGTTGCCATAGCGGCGTGCTACGGTTTTGTACGATCAAATAACGCCATTCCGTGCCGTGAGATAAGCATTGACGTACGTTTTACAAAATGGAAACGGCAGAAGGAATGCGTTCCGCCCTTCACGAAAGACATAAATGAGTACGAAGCATGGACTGCTTCATATATTGCTTATCTTTGGGATAGTGATTCATTCGCTTTCAAAGCACAATGGAACCGTATTTACAAGCAAACCCTACATATAGTGCCCAAAGGTTAACCTTTCAAGCATCGAATCTTCGTTTAACTCTCATTGTTCGCGATCGCGAGATCATCTTCTATTGGCTTTGTTTACGTGTCGCTCTCGTGGTTTGATTATTTCGCTTACCTGCGGTACTTGCGTGCTTTTGCCGGATCCGGTTTCACCGACCAGCACGAGCGTTTGATAGTGCTCGAGACAGTACAGAATCTGGTCACGGTACTGACGTATCGGCAGACGTTCGCGCTGCGCGGCAAGATTTAGCGACTGGTGAGCGTTGAAAACGAACGACGTTACGTGATCATCCGCTGGTGCCGCGTCGCGTTCCGATGCAAACGATTCGTCATCTGTCGTAGCGCCACCGGAACCGGCGAAATGGGTTGATAAACGCATGAAAATAAAAAAAAAAAAAGGAAGCATATGATGAAGCAAAGATTAGCAGGATCGTGACAAAACACTTCGTCGGTGAATAACAAAACCCACCCACAGTAGCGATTGTTATCGCACCGTAGTTATGAAACTAACGCGAGAACGCCCGATCGGAACATGCAAAAGCGTGAAACTAATTCAATTACAATGTACCGCCTGGCTGGCTAGAACGTGCGACTCGCGGCACTGACACTGAACACTAACACGGGCGAACGATGTTGTGCGGTGGGAACGATCCGCAAACTAGCAGCTACATGCCCTTTCACGCATATAGTCTCATCACGCGCTTACTCTGTGCTCTGTGATAATGCTGATAAGCGGATGGCACGATTGGCCAATACACTCGTATCGCAAAGTTCAACGACAATGCCACCACGCTGGCAAGCGTTCGGTTTGGCAGTTTGGTTGAGACCGAAGGTGTATGGCCACACCTTGTACTATAAACCATCGAAAAAGGATCGTGTGTGTTTAAACTTTGATAAAACCAAACCAATCAAATATACCTGCTGCTGCTGCTGCTGGATTAATCGATTGTTAGGCATGACGCGTGGAATTTCGCCCTGAACAAGGCTCCGCAACGCTTATCAGCGTGATGTTTTATCCAACCGATCGTTTGTGCACACTCATCACACGCAAGATTTAGATAACAGGGTGAAGAATGAGTTACAAAATTTATTCTATAATGTAAAAAGCAGCTTTCGTCGCTTCAAATGTCGCCCCAAAACCAGTCTGGTCGTCTCTATTCGCTCGGTAAACATTGGCCCCATTCGTACGTTTCTTTACTATGCGAAGAATAGCGATCATTAATATTCCGCGCCATTCACGCTTGTTTGGCATCCACAGTATGGTTCCAGGTGTCAGCACATATCGCACGTACAGCGTGTACCATCGGGTGATCGCCATTTCACGTAAAGGTAAAGTCAGTGACCCTTCGTCCTTTGGCCATATGGGGTGATCGATGGAAAATGTTTCTCACGTTACTAGATGCAAACGGGCTACAATATATGGTTAGAATTAATGCACAAAGATCCACTATCGAAGAAGGCCAAGATCGTTTAAGGGTTTTTTTTTGCCTAGTGGTTCACACCACTCGTCGACAAAGTGAAGGTGCAACTCGTGCGTTTATCAGTTAGCGAAGCTGTTAGAAATTGTTATGACGCTGGTGGTGGAAATTGCTTCCTAAAGGCAGGCAAACTCAATTAGCTTTTCACATGAGCGTGCGAACGAGTGAATGAGACGCATTGTGGCACGAAACGTTGATGGAAGGCGTTCGCTAATTATTACCATATGTTGAAAGCAAACATATCGGCGGTACCCATCGTTCAATGGCCGCACTATGCCTATTGCTTACCCGGTTTGAGGAACTTTGGCAATCGGCTCGCACTCATAATCCACCGAGATGCGAGCAGTGTTTTCGCTGTGCAGTTGTGCGGGTAGTAGTAATGCGAGTTGTTGTTGATGTTTCGCTGGTTGCTATAGAATCGGAAGCTTCTTGTAGCGTCCCAAATTTAACGATGACTCAAACGTAGTAGGTGGCGGCAGACAAATCTATTACGGCTCATTACGGGGAACACTGGACACACTTTTAACCTTGAGGTCTGGGTAGGGCAGGGTTGCGGTTGCTTGGGATGAGAACGAATGTTTATTTTCGCGTCGAATCACTATCGATGATGTCACGCGACAGCTATGCTCACGGGTCGTGTACCGATGGCATGAAATTTACTAAACGAATTGCATTTGCTCAAACACACACACACACACAAACACATTCACACATTCCGTGGGGGAACGGTTCACTTCGCTGCTCAAGGCGAAACGGAACCGGCCACCAGCAACAAGACGTACTACTGTTTTCCGTTTGTAGGTCAGCGGGATTTTCTTCACGATTCGATTTCGTTCCTTTTCTTTTGCGCTGCTTTCAAGGAAAAGGGTTGTTTCGAACTCGCGTTCTTGAGCGTACGCATACACACTAGTATGTTATGGGCTAAATGCTGTGCACTGTGGCAACCAGTGTATGATGCACACCGATTGCGTTTGCAAAAATGTTTAACCCTTTAGCGAATCGTTTTACTGTCCAGCTCCAAATGCTCGCCCCTGAAAGCTAGAGTAAACGGTGTTCACGCATGGATCACCATTCAGACGGTTGGCGATTGGTGCTGTTCGGTTTGCGGGCGGCTTTCCTTGTGCGTTCGTCAGGTCGATAAGCTTCACTGCCACTTCAAAACACACCTGATGGCATTAGGGTAGGCATGTTGTGTACACTTTGGAGAGATGTGATAAATTGCACTTTTCCTCACTTCACACATCTAATTCCTCGTCACAAATTCGGTAACGAGATCATTGAGAACAACTTAAACTTACAATAACACTGTGTAGAGTAGAATGAATGAATCCGAAAACTGGATATCACACGGAATTTGCAAGCGTACAGTGCACGAAGTAACCAAAAACGCGAACTGAAAGTGGAAGAGAAGTAAAACAACACTTGATGCCGGATGACAGTCCGCGTATGCGTGTATGGTGCTATGTTCAAAAGTTGAAATAGAATCAACCTGGTCGCACATTTATTTATAATTAGAAATAGAATTATTCAATAAATATACGTGTACAACGCTAGATAGATGGAAAAATAAATTGGTTTTAACTCCATTAGGCACCACACATTGTAAACAAAATGTTTAAGCGTAAAAGAAATTAAAATCAGCACACCGGCTTCGAAAAGGCCTTTTCAGCCATTTTCGCTGACAGCTGTTGATTGTTTACATCCCGTAGCACAAACAACATTTCCCTTGGCGTGTGTGTTTTCTATCGGACGCGGTGATAAATTCCGGCACGATTACTGCATTAAAGTACACCAATTTATCATGTCCGATGAAGTCGATCCTGTGGAGCAAATGCTGAAACGTACCGGTTGTCTAAATCTTCACCACAAAGTGCAGGTAAGTACCGGTTTTGGTTGTACCGTTGCACATAGTTAATAGACATGATGTGTATTCTTCAGGAGTGCATTGCCGAAACCGGCGACTGGCGGCTCTGTCAGGACGTAGTTAAAGATTTCAAACTGTGCATGCAAGATTACACAGAAAAGCAGCGGGTTAAGTATAGCGAGAAATGAACGCCTTCCGCACATTGTTCGCCCCGATCAGCGGTGGTAGTTCCGCCATGAAAATGGTGCTGGTAGTACGGTCGGATTTGGGTTTGAAGAAGGGCAAAATAGCGTCCCAGTGTGCCCATGCGGCTGTTCTTTGCTGCATGCGGGCATCAACCGAAGGGACCGGTAAGACCAAACTAGACGCGTGGTTAATGCAGGGTCAGCCGAAGATTGNTAAATTGGGTTTAACTCCATTAGGCACCAAACAATGTAAACAAAATGTTTAAGCGCAAAAGAAAATAATATCAGCACACCGGCTACGAAAAGGCCTTTTCAGCCATTTTCGCTGACAGCTGTTGATTGTTTACATCCCGTAGCACAAACAAAATTTCCCTTGGCGTGTGTGTTTTCTATCGGACGCGGTGATAAATTCCGGCACGATTACTGCATTAAAGTACACCAATTTATCATGTCCGATGTAGTGGATCCTGTGGAGCAAATGCTGGAGCGTACCGGTTGTCTAAATCTTCACCACAAAGTGCAGGTAAGTACCGGTTTTGGTTGTACCGTTGCACATAGTTAATAGACATGATGTGTATTCTTCAGGAGTGCATTGCCGAAACCGGCGACTGGCGGCTCTGTCAGGACGTAGTTAAAGATTTCAAACTGTGCATGCAAGATTACACAGAAAAGCAGCGGGTTAAGTATAGCGAGAAATGAACGCCTTCCGCACATTGTTCGCCCCGATCAGCGGTGGTAGTTCCGCCATGAAAATGGTGCTGGTAGTACGGTCGGATTTGGGTTTGAAGAAGGGCAAAATAGCGTCCCAGTGTGCCCATGCGGCTGTTCTTTGCTGCATGCGGGCATCAACCGAAGGGACCGGTAAGACCAAACTAGACGCGTGGTTAATGCAGGGTCAGCCGAAGATTGTGCTTAGGGTAGACAGTTTGCAGGAGATGCATTTATTGACGGAACGTGCCGAGGCTATCGGTGTGATTGCCGAGATAGTACGAGATGCTGGCAGAACACAGGTAGCAAGTGGAACAGAAACGGTACTGGGACTGGGACCGGATCGGAGGGAAGCGATAGATTCATTAGTAGGCAATTTGAAATTACTGTAGATATGTGTAAATGTTGTGTTCAATCAGTAGACTTATCAATTCTACATGTTTTTTTTTATCATTATAAAACAATTAGTAACACATTACATCCGAAAACTTAACATAACGTTTATTGAAATATTATTTTACAGGAACATAGTTGGTTTGTGTAATTAGAATTTATTTTTATGCTTAAAACCACCACTAAAGAGGATACACAACTGTTTAAATAGTTACTTAAGCAACTTAAGGTTGCATTCCAATGTGAACGAATATGATAAAATTATATTTAAAGTGTTCGTAATTCTTAAGTAACAGCTCTTCTGTTAATAGAATTAAGCTTATGCATTTTTCGTCAATTAAAAAAATGAATTAATAGTAAATCCTTGTATACAATGGTCTAAAAGCAACAAGCATAAATTGCACAACACGATGCAATTAATTTGCTGTTTCATTATAATGATTTACTAGATCACTCGATGCTCGATCATATCCAATACATTTAACGATCGAATTACTTATAACGAAAGTTTTTGCCTCTTAGCTTGCAATTGTCACCGCCGTAATCGCGCATTCCACACACATCGTCTAACGGTGCAATGACTTTCGCTTTTACAATTCCTTTCGCGCATTCTATGACCTAGGTCTCTAGAAGAGGCTGGGCGTAAGTGCGTGACGAAGAGCATCGGAAAACGAACGCTTCAACAAACCCAGCCAACGAAAGAGTAAGAGTGAAAGAAAACGGGCATTAAATTAACGTTAATCCGCATCCGATGAGGGACAATTGTAAGTTAGTTCGCATGTGTTCGCTTGCTCACCACCACCATGACCATCACAGTCGATGAGCGATGAAGTGCATCGAAAAGGCAAAGGCATGTGCGTACTACCCTCATTGTATCGTACGACGCAGTTCGCAACCCTCACCCAATCATTCCACCACTGTGGCCAACGCTCTTCAAGATTCCCACCAACCGGGGGTTGCGTGGCGTGTAAGCCGCGGAAGTTGTATGTGCCGGTATGGGTTGGTAGGGCCATGAGCTTGAATGAAGGGAACAATAGCTCACTTCCACCAATGCGACTGATATCTTGTGTTTTCGTGTATCACACAAACAACGATACTTGAGCGACATTTAGTCAAGGGAACTATTCATCTGATCTGGATGCGTTCTCGTACTGGGTGTAAGCCACAATGAACGGAACGGACATTGCGCGGTGGACATTGAAGATAATGTAAAAATTTAATTTAATTCTACTTCTAATAGAAAATTTTAGAAATACGAGATAACTCCTAATATTACGATCGGGAAAGATGAATTCTTAATAATTTGTTGATTTTTTGTATTCATAAAGAAAGGCCGTATTGTTTTAATTTGTTGATTAAAGAAACAAATAATATTTTTTTTCGTTATGTTAGAAACGCTAGGGACAAAAAAGAAATTTAAGTTAAAGAAACAAATGAAGGAGAAATGCAATAGAATAGAATGTCGATTATCCGAGGTGACTGGTGTCTGGTGAAGCGGTGGGTGAGTATTCCGTTAGGCTAAAAATCTTATATGAACAACGGTTTTATAATTTTTGATGAATATCTGGAGGATAAAATGGATATTTTTCATAATAATCCAAAGCAAAAAAAAAATCCATCCAATTCTCTGTCGGATCAGCAATATTAGGAAGTTATGGTACCCGAATGGGTACCTCATTTGGGTAATTTGGGTAAACACGCCTAACGTATTGCTGTTTTTTCCCATTTATCTCGTGTTTTAGATCAATGACGTTAAACTCGCTAGACAGTGTTTAATGATAACAATATGCAATAATTTTAAATCATACTCTTCTGATGAATGAGTCTTTTAATAGACATTATATTATAACTATCGTTGTTTTAAAAATTGGCAAAATCTTCAAATTTGTTCATTAAATAGCCCTTGTTCTAATATAAAAATATAAGCCCAGATAATCGACTTTATACTGCAGTTCAAACAGGTAGTAAACGTATCTGTACAGAGTTTTTGTCGTGTTGAAGATCACTTATATGAAAGTAATGTACGAGCGCTTTATACTGAAAAGCAGCTTAAATCGCTTGTTCCAGTTTATGTAATGATCCAGTAAAAAGCACTTTAATTAATCAAGATTAGTTAAAATAATTAAAATACAAATACGCACCCAATCGTCCCATAGTGCAGATGATGTGTGAGCGCGCGACACACCAATCCCTCGGACGGATGGCTTCCGCGTCGAAAACAGTCGATCTTTGTCTGCTAGCGTGGTCGTGCGATCTCGTAGCGGGTGGTTGATGCTTACGGTGTTCCGCTCCGGTTACGTCGGAGTTTAGTTCGCGCAGATCGCGCACCATCAGTGAAGCGTCGCTGCTGTTCGGTATAGTCGATCGCATACGGTACGCGGTCGTTAATAGGAACGGGTAAAATCTTTCCCCAGAGAAGGTGTTGTGCGTGCCCGGTGGGTTCTAAGCCGGTGGTTATCTGAATGACATATGGTTCTTGTGATAAGATTAACCACACGGTGTGGTGATTGAGATCGTACGCCACGAACTTTAGCTGTGAAGTGTTTGTTTGTTTGTGTGGGGAGAACGATACTGGAGGGAGCATCCAAAAGGCCAGAGTCATCGGATGAGATAAAGTAAATTGAAAAAGGTAATAGAATGGTTAAAAGCTTTAGTTTCGTTAACCCATTCGATTGGGACGGAATGTGATTGTTGTGCGTGTTGAGTGTGTTTTGATTTGATCACCAGTTCTGTTCGGTTTGGTAGTATTGGATATTCTACCCGACAGCAGTGAGGCTTTCTGTTTAGTAAACAAGACTTTCAGAATGACTATATGGGCTAAACAAATTCTAAAAACAAAATCTAAAAGAGTCGATATAATAATCTTCACCGCTTGGGTTTTTTGCACACAGTGTCAGAAATTCTTGCTCCAAAAGGGTTTACTAATTTAGTATTCTAACTGTAGGTGGAACAATGTGAACGAGCAAAAGGAGGTGGTAATGCCGCAACTGGAGCGCGCCGTAACTATTAGGCCAAGGTGACCGTCTGGGCCGATGCGTGGTCGGAGAAACTGAAACGCAAATATAGTTGCCGTGCAACTAAAGTTCTCCAACCTTCAGCCACGATGTAATTGAACCCGGCTCCGATCCAATCCCATCGTACATGCGGAAAATGATACATTGCATCGGCGTAGAAGCTTTACGGTCCAATGCCCGCGCCATGCGACCGGCGCCCCCGGAATGTGTGTTAATGGTTGCAATGTTTACAAGCCCATCAAGCTTATCTGTCAGCTTGTCTTTTCATCCCGTTCATTTGCACACCCCAGCTTGTGTGCGGAGATAGTACGTTGCGTTTCTGGATGCGATAATCGTTATCGGCCGGTCGGTGAGAAGGAAGCTGGGTCCGAATGTAGGTCCAGTCTGATACTGTACGTGGCAAAGTCCACCAACGCAGCGGATGATCTCCGCGGACCAGAACGATGATCATCTAGCGTTGTTGGTCGGGTGGCCTAACCTTTCACGACAACATACAACGGTCGGCCAATCAGGCACGTCCGGTGGACTTTGCGCTCGTTCGGGTGATCGCCGAACGTCTTCCACAGCCGCAGCGACGACAGCCGGAGACGCTAACGATGGTGCGCAATACCTCCAATATACTACTCGCATCTATCAAGCTGCCTTGATCAGCTGTTATGGTCGTGCTTTGCACACAGCAAACATGCAGCAGTATGGATGAATCCGCACAACTTACACGAAAATTTCCCTCTTTCCCCCAACCTCCCTTCCCTTTCTTCCACAATGTTTTTGTGGCACCTACGCCATCGCAAGTTGGGCACGTGTGACATTCCCACCGAGGTCTCCAACGCCCTGAACTTGACGTACGGTCCGCTGCTCGGTGCGATAATCAATTGCAAAGTCATTTAACCTTCCACCAACCTGGTGCTGGTGACGGTGCTTAATTAAATTCCCGGCACAGCCGACAAGCGTGCGGAGGTCGGTCTGCGCGTCGGAAGAAACTGCTGTGCTCGATCGGCACTATTCGACGCTACTATTTACATACGCGCTAATAGGGCGTGCAGTGCCAGAAATGGTTAATCGGAATGAATGGGGAATGAATGTTGGTTCGATCATTACCACGATTACGACCCGGGATAATGCTTATTTGCCTAACCGAGCACACCACCGAGCACAACCACTTGTGCCATTTGAAGTGTGTATGCATTTTGATTAGGGCAATTGATTAGATCTAAGAAGAAGTGTGAAGTAGGTTTTTGCACAGAAAAAAAAGGTTTACGGCATGATTACGCCAAGTTAGCACAATATTGATGCATACTTGCTACTTGGGCTTGAGTGAATTGAGTCATGTTTGAGCGATGTTTTGAGAAAAATGAAACACGCGATCGATATTGTTGTTGTAATTACCCTTTTTTGTATTTAAATAATTTTGTTATTAATATTTTTGTTTATTTTTATTTTTAGAAAAAAATCGCCTAATTGAGACACATTCATCCGGCAAACGAGTGCAGCTAGGTGTTGTGCCTGCCCCTAGCAGAGGTGGTATTTTGCATAGACAGCGCGTTCAACAGGACGCAGCATTTGGAGCGGCGAGCAAATCATCCCAAGGCGAATAATCTCACACCATCGAATCGGGCCATTGCCGCAAACGGCAAACAACCTTCACCAAAATGCTGGTCGCGTTGAATTTGAAACAGAAATTCCTGACACTATGCGGCATCACAGCTGCCGCCATAGCCGCGTCATTAGTGATCGGACAAAGATTGATACCGCAGTCGATACTGACCGGTGTCGTTTTTTACCTCATTTCCGGCGATCGACCGTCGGCGGTGTACGCTAGCATCGTGTCACTGCCGCGGGACCTACGGTAAGGAAGCGAAATCAGGGTACCACTTTTGCACTACTAGCATTAAGAAGATAAAGCATCCAACCCTTCCGACAGCAGGTCTAGAAGGTCCGCTGTTGCGTTAGACTGGTGCTTCTGCTGCCGTTGCACTTTGCCATACATGGCTGCTGATGATGATTTATGTCACCGTTGAAGCGCTCTCGCTGGTGATTGTTTCTAAGTAGCGATAACACGTTCTAATGCGCCGCGGCTGTACCGGGGGAGGGACATTTGGGAAGCAACGTTGATTCAATTCTCTCGCGCGCTACGATCCGGTCGTGGAAATTGCACATCGTAGCACTAGTGCAGCGGTTGCCATTCCTAATGACGCGTACCCCGGTGAGGCGAGGGTGAAGGACGTTTCATACGTAATAGCTCATATGTATGCATGTGCGAGAGGGGAGATCAATTTCTCCGGGCTATCACTAACCTAGTATCCGTGGCAGTGGTAACACTCGTTAAATCATGCCAAATTACAGTCGGTCGCGGGTTATCTCATGCAAGCCAGCCAGCAGAGCGGTGGCAAGCAAGGCTTATCTTTCTACAACGCATAGGAAACGTATGCCTGTTGCGAGGATGATACCCTTGAATCAGGGTTTAATTGAACAGTTATCTTAGTGCGCACATTATGGCGGAGATCAAACGCAACTGAATAATAATATGAGTGTTCGCTTATGGATTATACGTTCGTATAACAATTTGCAATGATTTTGCAGTTAAAATTTCAAATAATTTCAATTATATCTTAACTTTTTATTTGGGTTTTTAGGACCAAAAAACTCTTGGGAGTTTGTAACAAGAAATGTCAGCATATGCAAACAATTGGTACTTGCTTAGCAATACCNTTGCACTTTGCCATACATGGCTGCTGATGATGATTTATGTCACCGTTGAAGCGCTCTCGCTGGTGATTGTTTCTAAGTAGCGATAACACGTTCTAATGCGCCGCGGCTGTACCGGGGGAGGGACATTTGGGAAGCAACGTTGATTCAATTCTCTCGCGCGCTACGATCCGGTCGTGGAAATTGCACATCGTAGCACTAGTGCAGCGGTTGCCATTCCTAATGACGCGTACCCCGGTGAGGCGAGGGTGAAGGACGTTTCATACGTAATAGCTCATATGTATGCATGTGCGAGAGGGGAGATCAATTTCTCCGGGCTATCACTAACCTAGTATCCGTGGCAGTGGTAACACTCGTTAAATCATGCCAAATTACAGTCGGTCGCGGGTTATCTCATGCAAGCCAGCCAGCAGAGCGGTGGCAAGCAAGGCTTATCTTTCTACAACGCATAGGAAACGTATGCCGGTTGCGAGGATGATACCCTTGAATCAGGGTTTAATTGAACAGTTATCTTAGTGCGCACATTATGGCGGAGATCAAACGCAACTAAATAATAATATGATTGTTACCTTATGGATTATACGTTCGTATAACAATTTGCAATGATTTTGCAGTTAAAATTTCAAATAATTTCAATTATGTCTTATCTTTTTATTTGGGTTTTTAGGACCAAAAAACTCCTGGGAGTTTGTAACAAGAAATGTCAGCATATGCAAACAATTGGTACTTGCTTAGCAATACCAAACTAGTAAACTTTTGTAGATAACTAATCATTTCTTGTACAAATAGGGATAACAATTAATTTGAGGGAATAAAACTAGAACGAGTCAAATACAAGAAGCAGTTAACTCTTTAGCTACCATAAGTTAGAAATTTAGTTTTAATAACATATGAGTGAGTGACTTATGACTATCATAGTCAAGACGCGGGGCGGCTCGGTGGTGTATTTGGAAACGGCGCTAGTCCCTACCACGACCGGACCGGGTTCAAATCGCATCCGGACCGTTCCCCCGTAGTGAGCACTGACTATGCAACTACGTGGTATCTAATAGTCTAGTAAGCCATTTGATGGCCGGCATGACCTGGTAGGTCGTTTAGCCAAAGAGAGAGAGTCAAGACGCGAAGAATTAAAAAACAAACCTTCTCATTCATGTGCTAAATAAATCGTGAATGATTTAAATCGTTGTGAGCGAGTTAATTATCGATGCAAAGAATTAAACGTTAAACCAACTCGCTCGAGAGTTAAATAACTCATAAACGTTTTAAATCACCGTTAAATGTGTTTGAACAGAGGAAACATTGATTAAAACTTTTATCAATTATTTCTGAAACTACTACATTTTTTTTAAAATTACTGACCTAGAAAGTTAGTACAAAATATAACAGAATTGACTAAAAGAAAACAATGAAAATATGAATATGAATATGAACGATAAAACGCTTTGACAATTTACCTTCGCTTTCTAATTGATGCTACTGTGAAGATCGTGCGAGTAATATGTTTGTTTATTAGTAATTCAAACATCATTGTTATCTGAGCATCACATTGTATTGCTGAGAGCATCAGACAATTCTCTCACAATTTACATCGCGTGCAGCGTGTCAAAAAAAAAAAAACACCGGAAAACCTCTCGCAAATTGTCGCTTGATTGTGTCGTTGATGATCGTGTGGTGATTATTTGTGAAAACGTTCATGTAACGTTTAAGCGAGCGTGAATAGCACTGTAAACGACTAACGTTATTTCGTAGTGCATTTAAACAGCAAGAATGTAGCTTTTGTAATGTGCAATTGTAAAATATTTGTATTTTTTTTTCTATTTCCACCATAGGACTGCAGTTATATTTCTGAAGCTCAACGTAAGCCTTTACCGATACGAACGTGCTGGTGCGACGGTGGTACAAATCTTTGAGAGTGTCGTTGCGCGCCAACCGAACAAGGTAGCGTTCCTGATGGACGATGGGCAGCTCACGTTCGCACAGGTGAAACAGCTAGCAGACCGTATAGCGGCCCACTTTTATGCCAAGGGTTTCCGGAAGGGCGATACGATAGCGCTGCTGATGGAGACCCGGCTCGAGTATCCCTGCATCTGGCTCGGTCTCTCGAAGGTGGGCATCGTGACGGCGCTGATCAATTCGAACCTGCGGCAGGAAACGCTGCGTCACTCGATAACGGTGGCTAATTCGAAGGCAATCATCGTGAGCTCGGAGCTGGCCGGAGGTAAGTGATAATAGAAACTGTCAATCAATCATCTTGGCAAGGCATTCCCCTGTCTTGCGCGTATCTGGTTGCTACCGGTGTGGCCCAGGCCCCGTTTTGTCTTAGCCAAGTTGTCCGGTTCGGTTCGAGGTAGGATTGTATTCTTGTTTTACCGATTCATCTCGGTTCGCTGCACATGCCGCAACGTTCCATTCGAAGGTTTTCCTTCCGTTCATTTTCCCACAAGGAGTAGATAAGGAGGAAAACCAGAACCCTCATTGATGGCAGGGTAATGACGTTTTGTGTGCTTTTTTCCTTGTGTGTAAAGCTGTCGGAAGGAGAGATACAGGATTCCGGTACCTGGGCCCAAAAAATTGCTACTCGTACTCGAAAACCCGTCAATACAGCCGGGCCGTCAGTGATCGGGGCCATTTTGCGGTCATCAATCGTATGCTCATTGTCAGCATTGCTGGCCACTCGGATAGGCATGTAGGATTGGTAATCTAACGTATTTTTGTTTTTCATTTCTCTGCACGGTAAAGATAGCTTTCACTGGAAACCTTCACCGGACAGATATTTCGGGGCCCAGTCGAAAAAAGGGCATGTTTTTGATTCACCCCAGTGGACTCGATGAACTTTTTTTTTTCGTTTGTTATGACGAATGCATGAGACATGATCGAAATTGAGCTTTTGAGCGATTTTTTAATTAAAAGTGAAGAGCAAATGGCTTTGCTGATGAAGTTAGTGGCAATGAGCAGCAATAGGAAGTTTTATGCAAAAGCGATAATTGGATATCGGTGATTGAAGCTAATCAGCCGGAAGAAATGCAAATTTTGTACAAATCGCTGCAAGCTAAACACGTATGCAGTTTAGAGGGTTTGATTGATGAGTGGTATTTTGGTTTTATTTCGAATTTACCTGATGGAACGAGCGGCTAGAAAAACATCGGTTAAAATTGTATACCTTACGTTATGAAAATTTTAATTAGAATTGATTTTTTTAATTAAGAATTTATGGTAAAATGAAGAATTAGAAACATGCTAAGCATCGAACAATTTACTATTTTTGAAAACAAAAACTCCAAAGGCCCTCTAACATTAACTCTAAATCATACTTCAATTTAAGGTAATAATCAGTAATAAGCTATGTTGCTCACATATATCAGATAAGAGTCATTCATTTGCAATTCACTAATGTCAAGTACCTGTTGTTCAGGAGACGAATGCAACTACTGCTTAACATGGAACAGATGAGACCTCAATCCTCACTTAAGTCTCCACCCTCAGAAAGGCTACAAGTTATCAACTTAGTCAAATGTTAGTTCTTCTTTCTTCTGTTTTTGAAATACACCGACAAATTTCCGACAAATTCACCGACACTGATTTAATTGAAATAGTTGGTTAGCTTTTTATAATGATATCTTTACTCTTACAATTATTTAATAATTAGTATCTACCTTCTCGTTCAAATAACGAGTATTACACATATTGGGTATAGAATGTGATTGAGCGCTTCGTTTCTTGTACGGTATCCTTCTTACAGAGACCTCTTTTCTCACTGAAGACACTATTTCAACTGAGGCCTTCCGTGCGCTTCACGGAACTATTTCATATCAATGTTTAATTTTATGAGCATCAAGTTAATTTTTTTAGTTTTTAAGAATTGAATGCAGAGTTTCATAAAACAAACACATTTAGAACTTTAAGTTAAAGGAGACGAGGACTCACAGTAGCTTTTGTGGTTGTTGTGTCGAATGAGAGTTTCAGGATGATATCAGAGATTGAGAAGGCCTTAAAAAAAGTAACTTCCTATTTCAACATTTTCTTAACCTTCTACCCCAAACTCTTGATACGATTCGATAAAAATTGATAACTGCTCGATAAAGTAGTGTAAAGGACCATTGCTCATATGCCCTCCGTAGTGATAGGTAGTAATTAAGAAATCATAATCCTTCTGCAAGCAAGTGGTCTGGCGTTTGTTTTTTTTTGTCTTCATTTCCAAACCAAACGCACCGCGTACCAGCATACGACGTCGACGCCGGCACCGAGTAAAAATCGTTAATATTCCCACTGTCTTTTGCAGCAATCGCCGAAATAAACGAGCAGGAAGGCATAAAAGGCTTACCGGTACATCTATTCCGCACCGACGGTGCCGACACCAGCAGCAGTAGTGACCCATTGCCAGGTAAATGAGTTTTTATTCAATTGCACCCGATTGGATCCTTTGCATTGGCACTTTCTCCCTTACTGCGAAGACAGGTGGGGGTGAGAACCTCTGACCCCCACCCCTCCCCCGTTAGATGCAAGGGTTCGCCTTTCCTTTCACCTAGGTTCGGTCGCTTCTCGTCCGATGCTTACGCCCTTTTTTCCTAATGCATTGTCCAATCGTTTCCGATTCGGGTTTCTTTCGTTTCTCTTTCGAGGATAAAGTCCCGTATCGTTCATTCATCGGCACGGTACCGTGACCGTAATTCCCTTCAAGCACAAATCCACCTATAGAAACGGGGTGTTTAGGGTGCAGTTAGGGGAGCGAAAAATAGCGAAGATGGTGGTAGCAGCATTTAAGAATATTCCACCGAGTCATTCGCCCATCTCACCGCCGCCAAACCAAGTCTCGCTAGCGTGTGTGGTGAGCGAACCGGTGTGGAAAGCGAATCACCAGTTTTCTGGGCAAGACAAGAGAGAACGATCCTGTCCGAAACCTCTGCTGTTTTCCCATAAATTGCACACATCTCGATTCCGATGATGTATATTCGTACGCTACCATTCGTATCCAGTCTCTGTTTCTTCAAAGCGGGTGCAACCTTGTGTGGTGGCGCAACCATGGGAAACTCCACTAGCCGGCACCAACCTTCCTATTGTATCCTTCGCACAATCACACACCCACACACGTGCCTTTCGCCCATACTTGTCACCGGCCGGTTTCACCGCTTCTCTCCGGCATGGCCGGGTCTGCGCTGGTTGGCTGGCGTCGTTTGCACGAAGTTTTATCACCCGGCACGGTTTGCCAACGCATGCTGACTCCCAGCCCAAAATCTCCCAACGAACGAACGAACGAACGTGAAAGGTGTGAATCGCTCCGGGTAGTGGCGTATGTGTGCGTGTGTGTGTGCACCCGAGCTGGTTAACGGTGGTCTCACATGTGACCGAGCAAAGGCGTGCAAGCGGGGCGAGAGCTTTTAATGCGATACGATATAATTGATAATCATAAATCATCTTCTCACGTGCGGCAAAAATTTTTCTGTTTTAGATGCCGAAGATTTAAGGCTCAGCGTGGATAGTGGCAGCAGTAGCTCAAACGTAGATTTAAGCGGTATCCCGAATGATATATCACCGAAAGATAAATTGGTTTACATCTATACGTCCGGCACGACCGGTATGCCGAAGGCGGCCGTCATCACGAACCTGAGGTGAGTTCTTACTGTCCACGGTGCTTTACTATTCTGGCGAGTCATTTGTTTTGCCGGGCGATATTTACCGCAACGTTTTGTTCATTCTATTGTTCGGATTCTTAAGCGCTTGGAATTGTTGGGAAAACAAAACCATGAAAGAACCAAAGAAATGTTTCTAAAATTTTAATGTTTCTAAACCAAAACGTTTTTCCTACCAAAAATGATTTGGAAGTGTTCTTTCTAACCAAGCTTATTTGGCTTTTATTTTTCGTTTAATCTTCGATTATCGTTACGTTTTTAATGATTATTATGTGTAATTATTTGACCTTGGTTTAGTTTCATAACTGTTTGCCTGTTTGCCAAATGTACCAAAGTATAGGAAGAGAAACTTCTATTGTTCTCACCTTCACACACACACACTCACATACATCTTTGTCACCTTTGTTGTAACGCATCATCATCGCCAAAGTGTTGGTGAACAAAGCAAAAAAACAGAAACATACAAAAAGTGGTACGCTAAACAAATAAAGCAACTGCTGGTAACTGGTGCTTCCATTCCCAAAGGTACACGTTCATGGCCCTCGGTTGCTATTACATGCTGAGCTTCCGCGATGACGACATCATTTATAATTCATTGCCACTGTACCATTCGGCGGGCGGTATGATCGGTGTCGGAAGCGTGCTGCTGTGCGGTGTGACAGCGGCATTGCGTAAGAAGTTCTCGGCCTCCAACTTCTGGACGGACTGTATCCGGTACAAATGCACGGTAAGCAATCGGCGAATGCTTTTGTGTCGTGGTGGAAACAATACCAGAGAATCTTAAAAGTTGTTTTTTTGTTGTTACACTTTCCCTTTTCTCACCTGGCACGTGGTGTTGGGTGTGTGCTTTTAGGTGGCACAATATATTGGTGAGATATGTCGCTTTGTACTGATGACACCAGCGAAACCGACGGACACGCAGCACAGCGTGCGGCTGATGTTTGGCAATGGTTTGCGGCCCCAGATTTGGCCCCAGTTTGTGTCCCGCTTTAACATTAAGCAGATCGGTGAATTTTACGGTTCAACGGAAGGCAACTCGAACTTGTGTGAGTATTTGCAGGGGGATTGATTATTAATTTTTCAAAACTGAATAAATAACTCATTTTTTGTTGTTTTTTTAATTAGTAAATATCGATAACACGATGGGAGCCGTTGGATTCGTGCCCAACTTTGCCAAAGCCATATATCCCGTAACGTTGATAAGGTATTTTGTGTCTAAATTTGAGTATTTTAAATAATTTTTTGAGTTGTTCTTTGAATAAACGCTTTCGTTTCGTTTTTTAAGGTGTGATGAAGAAACCGGTGAGATTATCCGTGGCCCGAATGGTTTCTGCATTAAGTGTAAACCGGGCGAGCCGGGTGTGTTTGTGGGCAAAATCAATCCAAAGAAAGCGCTGAACTCGTTCGTTGGGTACGCGGACAAGGCCGCCTCGGAGAAGAAGGTACTGCATGACGTGTTCCGCAAGGGTGACATTTTCTTCAACTCGGGCGATATTTTGGTGCAGGATTTGCTCGGAAACTACTATTTCAAGGATCGAACGGGGGATACATTTAGGTATGGGAATGATGCTTGCTTTACACCGGTGAAGAAAAATTAAAGTATCTCTTTTGTAACATTTTCTACTTAGATGGCGCGGTGAAAACGTTGCCACATCGGAGGTAGAAGGAGTCATCACAACGATAGTGGGCTTAAAAGATTGTGCCGTTTACGGTGTGGATGTAAGTGATCGGCTTAGGATGTAAAAATTATGCGAAAAAAAAACAATAATTTGAAACTCTTTCCCATACAGATCCCCGAAACTGAAGGTAAAGCCGGTATGGCGGCGATCGTTGACCCGGAAGGTAAAGTCGACATGGAACAGCTAGCCGCTGGGATTCGGGCTAGCCTGCCCGCCTACGCAAGACCGCTCTTTATACGCGTGCTCTCCGAAGTGCCGATGACGACCACGTTCAAGCTAAAGAAGCGAGACCTCCAGGTGGACGGGTACGATCTGAACAAGATTAAGGACCCAATCTATTTCCTGCAAAGCAATGGCACCTATCGATTGTTTACGGCGGATGATCATGCAACCATCAAGAGTGGAAAAGCGAGACTTTGAGCGAAAATCAGCGTTTGGGGAACGCTAGCAGCAAGGGCGTGTGGGAACCTTGCTATTCCATTAGATGCTGTTTACGTAGAAGTCTTGTTGTAGGTTTTTTTTTTGTATTTGTTGTTTAATTTTTCATGTACGTTCATCCAAACCAAAAAGAAGAGACAAAAAATGACTGAAATTACTAACTGAAAATACTGATGCCTAAGCGACACAATCTCGATGGAGGCAGTGGATGAAACCATCCTTCTACGGTACGAACGTTGCATTTGTAATTCGCGCTCGAACTAGCAACTGCTAAGAAATCTTAAACAGTAGGCAATAAAATAGGTTTCTATATCACTATACGGAATGTGTACAGAGGACAATCTTACAAAATGCATTAGAAATGGACTGATTTTAGCCATTTTTTAAACAGTTTCCTTTTTTTCTCAAATGGTGTTGAATAGTTGTTCGAATTCCAGTGAACAAGTTTTACACTGCGCGGAATTTTGTGACCACCTAACGTTAACCTAACGAATGAAGACATCAAAAGACAGAATAATAGTGACAGATAATGATACGCGATCATGTCTTCCGCCGTCTTGTCGATTTGGTGTATGAAAGGTATGAATAATTTTTCTTGACGCCAATTAAAATCAGTCCATTTTTTAAAGCAGCTTTAACTAATAAAATGCCAGATGAATAACCAACGTTGAGAAAGAAGAAAGGGAGAAAGAAGGGTAATGTAATGATTCTGCGGAGCCATCTCTTTGTCACAATTGAAGCGTACACAATTTGTTTTTTGTTTGCCTTTAATAGCATGAAGGCGTAAAATTTTGTTTGTTTGACTTTTATGGGCACTGTGCGTTCTAATCGTCGATGCAGCGTATATAAAAACACTGCATATAAGCACACAGCCACACGCAGTGAATAAAGGTCACATCGTGCAATGTGTGAATGGTAATTAAAAGAAACAAAAAAAAAACAAACAATACCCAGCAAATGAGAAGGCAATAAAAAAAAAACAGTAGGCAAACAGGCGAGGCAGAAATTATCAAATAGAGATGCATAATTTTCAATATTTTATCTATCAACATCCAAACACACGGGCAGCGTGGCTCATTTGCAGCAGAACCATTTCACATGTTTGCGTGTCAGTTGGTGTAGCGTTTTTGTAGCCTGCCACCAGCATGACGGAATGCAAATTTTGCCATAAAGCCCTCAACCCGTGCCACCCACCAACCCACCTGCCAATGTTAAAACAAAACAAAATCGAACCACCGACCCAAACGGGGCGGAGTCGCCCCGGTTGCGTTGTGGCCATGGGGAACGGAAGCGAAAAATTAAATGTATAATATGAGAGCGTGAAGAGGAAAATAAACGCTAATGTTTGTATTAATTTATTTTCGACATATCAAATTCCGGGCCAACCTGGCACAGGCGAACCGGGGCGGGAAGGATGAAATAGTGAAAATAGGCTGCAAAATTTTGTTTTTCGTCGCAAATAGATAGCCAAACTGCGAAGAAGAGAGGTAGGAGGGGGGGGGGGTGGAGGGGTGCAAAAAAAAAGAAAACTGCCTTGCCACACGCGCGGGATGTGTCGGGGGTTTAATTTCCATAAAATTCAATTTAGCACTTTTCGATTTGCTTTGGCAACCCGAAGCCGCGGGATGCATGTCGCGATGCATGTACCAAAAACGGTCCCTTCCCACACTCGCACCTTGCATGAATCTCCCCCCTCCCCATCCCACTCCCCTTCCCGCAAACACTTAGCTAGTTGTTTGGTGGATAATTGGTGGAGAAACGATGGCTCGAGAGAGCGCGAGGGCTTTCTGTTTGAACTGGGAAGGGACAGCGGGCTACAAACACACACTCGATATGCTAAAGTGACCGGACACAAAAGGCCGCTTGCATGCTTTTCCGCGCAAACAAGTGTGCACATACACGAGCACACACACACACATACGTACGTTTGTGAGGGCCCTAAATGTGAACCGCGATGTGAACGCAGCGAGGTGTCCTGGTAGTGTTTATGCAAATTTGGTGTTGCTATTGTCATAACAAATACTTATCGTCGCATAACCAATTAGCGATGCGAACTGCTGCACCAACCATACCGCGTACNACGTACGTTTGTGAGGGCCCTAAATGTGAACCGCGATGTGAACGCAGCGAGGTGTCCTGGTAGTGTTTATGCAAATTTGGTGTTGCTATTGTCATAACAAATACTTATCGTCGCATAACCAATTAGCGATGCGAACTGCTGCACCAACCATACCGCGTACGGTTGGGCACATGGCAGCGGGTGGGTTTGCCCGGTCGGCGCAGTGTGGCCCGTAAACGGGACACCACCGTGGAAAGGGCATCTAACGGGAATTAAATTGCTTTTCTGCACTCATCACACAGAGTGGGATGGAAGGAGGAAAGCGGAGTACGGGGTGAGGGAGAAGGCCAGAAGCAAGAGAAATGGGAGGACTGTCAAAATGTATGATTCACGATACGGCGCTATTAAAAGCGGACGCAAAAGGATGGCTTGCGTGGTGGTACGGTGCGGCGGTTATGATTGAACAAATCAGAATGTTATCGACAGATTAGGGGAAGCCTAGCCTAAAAATGGCAATGTCGCCGTATGTGCGTGTGTGGGTGTATATGTATGTGTGTTTGTGTATGCTTTTAGCTTAGGAAAACTATTTCCAAGATTGATGGGGGTACTTCGGGGTTGCAGTGTTTGGGAACGTTAGCGATCATAGATCGCACACATTACGGTGCGGTTTTTGGTGGTGGTGGCGGGCCGGGCGTGTGCGGTCGTGCGCTCACCGATAAAAGTGTCGATCGTTAGTTTAATGGCACAGACGGTGGCTTTGTATTATCGATGAATATTTACATTACTTACCGTCGCGGCGAGCAGGTTGCTGTTGGTGGAGACGCATGGTGGTTTTATTGAAAGCTACCGGGCGCCTCCACCAAGTGTGTTGGACGGAAGGAAATTAATACCTGTATAGGCAGTAAATGTAGTAGAATTTGATGGAAAATTAATGAACGTATTTGCAAGATGAGGAAATGACTATCCTGCCGCTAATAAATAAAAGTTAATGAACGGCAAATATGGCAGACTAAAACATTCGTGTCGTGGATTGCCATACCGAACAATTGTTGACATAACAATTTAGCTTCCACTAAGTAAAGAAAAATTATCTCTAATGAATATGATTTAAAATCTCTCTCTCTCTCTCTCTCTCTCTCTGGCTTAACGACCTACCAGGTCATGCCGGCCAGCAAATGGCTTGCTAGGCTATTAGATACCACGTAGTTGCATAGTCAGTGCTCACTACGGGGGAACGGTCCGGATGGGATTTGAACCCGGTCCGGTCGTGCTAGGACCTTGCGCCGTTTTCAAATACACCACCGAGCCTCCAATATCTTTTCCATTATTTCCGTTACAGAAAATATCATATTAATAAAATAAAAATTAGGATAATAAGTTATTAATAAACATAAATTTTAACAATACATAAACACATTTAAATTAAATGAACATATGTAAATACACCAATTTGTAAGTATTCGCACGAAAATTGACAGGATAATAAGCATTGATAAATTTGAAAAATAGCCAACCAATGTTTCAATACATCATAAAGCAGGTCGTATTGAAGGCAGAAGTATAGTTCTAATAGCAAACATATTTTACAACATAGTTCATAATTGTTTATATGAATGGTTAAATTTTGAATAATAATATTCGTTATAAGAATTTTTCTTCTTTTATTTTTAATATTTTTTTTTGTAAAATTGCATTAAAAACATTAAATTTATAATACTTTTGTGAAAACGTTTTATACTAATTTAAAAAATATTTTTAAATCAAAACATTGCAGTGTCATAAATTGAAATTAAAATTATAATCGTTGTAATACGTTAGAAAAAAAAACACCTTTTGGCGTATTAACCTAAAACCAATCACACTAAAGAGCAGTTTGCATAAATTATCTGTGCTACTATTATACGGCAAGATAGTGGCTGTGTTAGCAATACTTTAACATTGTAATACAAATCAATTTAAACCGTTTTCTAAAGTATTACACAGAAGTCGTAAAAAGGTATAAATTTGTTTGCACAAAATCGAGCCTCCTAAACTACAGCTAATGATGTAGCATGCGTAGTGAACAGGCACTGGATTCGATTGACAGGTACGTTTGCCGAGCGCATCAAACTATAGGTGCATGAATTATAAATTGCTCCGAGCACGCCCGAGCACGACAAGCGAACTGTCAGCGAATCGATGGATTTCCACCATTTCGGTTCACTGTACGGATGACACCCGTTACATTGTGCATGCCAGAAACTGTTCGCTTTCCACCAAAAATTGCCGGTAATCGGCGCGGATGGAAATCTATCTTCTAAGCGTCAAAATTTTTGTAAAAATGCATTTATGACACATTTCATACCAACGGAAACGAGAGCGAGCGATCGACCGCGTGTGGGCTTTGCAATCCTAACCTCGTACAAAATGCGCCGTATCCGTACGGGCATTGGGGCACGTGAAATGGAATTTCCAAACACAAGCACACACAACACACTCGCGAACACATTTTAGACATTTTCAACATGAAAGGCGAAAAAGTTGCACTGGTGGGAGAGCACGTCTGTGCAGCCTGCCGTCCCGTTTCGCTGAGCGCGTTTCGCCATGTTTTCCGTTGCACTAATGGATTTGAGTTTGCGATAAGTAAAAGCGATGGAACACAAAAACACATGTTTTTATCAAAATGACAGATGTTTGAATGGAATCTCTGCCGCTGATGCGCTCACGGGTTGAATGTAGGACATGGGCACTCACACACATACACACGCACAGGGGGGAGATAAATAAGCGAAGCAGGACGGATAATGAACGGACGTGGTAGCAACATTGAAGTGGTTCGGTATTCGGCAAGCGGCTAGTACGGAAGCATTTTGTGTCTACAGCCGGCCGCTGTACACAGGGTTTCAGGGAAGTGATTTGCCGCAAACATATATGAAGGGTGAATGTGGTGAGGAAATGTCTCAAATTCGTCATCCTCGTGAATTGCGGTGAAAGGGATAGAACGCTTCCCAAATCGGAGTGAGTGTTTACAGCGGTGGCAGCACCAACCGTACCGTGGGGCATGCTGGAAGCGGATTTTATTACAAATTAATTTCGACACGACGGAAAAGCTTGTCCGAACAGGCACGCTTGGTACCGTCGCTGCATTCGTCGTAGCGCAAATGAGTTGGATGAATGTTCGCGCCGGACCTATCTCGATGAG
>CM032179.1:14675746-14739627 GCA_018908115.1 Anopheles rivulorum
CTGCTGTCAGCTAGATGAAATCCAAGATTCAGTTGCTTGCATCCCGACGCCCGGTCCAAATCGGGCATTGGTTCGGAAAGGAAATTTTCTGGCAGCGGCAAGCAAGCATAGTTAACCGACACAGCGGTTTCAGTTTGATGTCCTACCGTTTTTGCAAAAGTTGATTGCGAAGAACTACGTGTATGGGAATGTGTGGGTGAGTGTGTTACAAAGCACTTTCAGCTTCCATTTACGCACCTAACGCAAACTATACGTATGTTTGTTTGTTGAAATAAAAGCACAAGTTTTCAGCCCCAAATAACAGTTTCGGCCCGAGAAGGGTTGTGGGATGGCAGCACGGGAACTCGGCCGCTATGCTGACGTGCGTTTCGCTTGCGTAAGTTTTGTGCTGTTAGCTCGCATGTTAGCGCATATCGGGCTAACCCTTGCGCCCATTTGGTTCATGTTTGCGATTGTCAGATCCGGAGGCAGGGAGTTATAATTAAACGAAAATGAATATATTAAAAGCAAACATTTCCTCACCTGATCGGTTAGCTTTTCGGTCTTTGGAACTTTTGCTGGTCAGTGAAACTCGGAGTGTAATCAATGTCTGGGGGAGGCCGAGAGAGAGGGGGAAAGCTAAACGAAAAGGATAGATTGACTGAGCTTTAGATAACTTTTGCAGGTGAAATTTACAAAAAAAAAAAACTAAATAATGAAATGCACACAACTATCTCGGTGGAAAATGCTAAAATAATATCTCTGCCTTACCTATTGCCTTTTGCGCTGGAATACCTTCGCTTTGAAGGCATCAAGCCATGCGTGGAACGCAACTGGGCTGTGCAGGGAGAAGGAATGTTGTGTGAGAAACATTGACAGTAATTAGTAATTGTGAATCGGAGGTACATGTTTTGCGTAAATTATTGAGCAGCTAACTCTATAGTTTGCCACATCAAACTAAGGAAGAAAAAAATACAAAAAATATTGAAAATAATTGCAAATCTGTCATAGAAGTTAGAGTTATTATAGAAGTTACAGAGTTATAGAAGCACATAACAAGTAATATTTTTATACAAACAACATATTTAGGAAAAACAATAATTTTAGGAAAAAGGAAAAGAATAAAAAAATAAAATAAAATAAACTTACCCAATGATAGCTGAAGAGAGGCACTTTCCCAATCCTTGTAAAAAGTTGGGAAAAACAAAACAAACACCCCAAACAAGTTTATTGAAAACACACAAAAAAAAAACCAACATACAAAAAAAAATTCAATGGTAGTGTTCCACAGTGCACTGATGGCGTCTGGTTCCGGCAGCGACTGTGTGTGCCTATCCCGAAATCAATTCAAATCAAATAACACAAAATAAATAAACGCACCTGTCTTTATCGAGCGAATTTCCCATAAAAGGTTGTTATGAAAAACCACCATTCGACAGTAGAAGCGAATGGTGGAAACGGGCTGCTGGCACAGCGCGGTGGAACTGCAGGGGAAGCGAATGGATGGCTACACCTAATGCTCGGGCATCCGGAAACGCTACGGTTTTCTTGGTACATTTAGAGATTTGCTATACCCATACAACCCATGCAGTGGTGTTAAAAAAGAATGCATGCGTATGCGTGTGTGTATTTGTGTGCTTCATTTCAAATACATTTTTCTACTCTTCCCATTCGGCTGCTTTTGTTTACCTTGTGTTGAGCGAATTTTGCTCCATATCGAAGCAGTTTCTTTGATCGATTGTAAAAATGTTGTATTTGTCCAGGTCCGCTTAAGTTTTTGATACATTTTTTATTCATGTTTGGGGAAACTGAACGATGACGAATGGTTTGAATTTGCAGGAAAGTGTAATTTGAATTTAAAATACATATTTTGGTGTACGTATGAAAGTGTATGCTGGAGTTTGCAATTTTACAATGCGTTTAAGAAATGAATAAACTATTCTTTCTGCATTATTTTTGTACTCATAGATTGTCAATTTTTATAACTAAATTAAGTACTTCGTCATACACTCAGAAAACAGTCAATGTGTCAACATCAAACATTTAAAAATACCCTTTTTTTCTCTAACGCAGCAGCTTAATTACACAAAATGCACCATTTGTCGTTCACCCATGTCTAGCCGGGCATGTTGCGCTGATTGTCCGCTTGTTAACATCCTGCAACAAGAGCAAACCGTTGTTCGTTTGTTGTTTTTGTTTTTCATTCTACCATCCCCATACCAATCGCCATCTCACTCGTGTGGGTGGTGCCCAAGACAGAAACAAAAATCTGTTCCTAATTTGCATACTTTTCCGTTAATTTATTCCGATAATTATACACAATGCGCCACGGTCGCATCGGTCGTGGCTGCCCACCGTCACCGTCGTTTGTTCATATTAAATGATGTAATTCCTAACACATGTCACATTCTCATCTTCCGAAAAAGTTGTCGCTGGCGTGTCACAGTTTGCTGCGGATTCTAGGCGCGCCAGTTTTTCCTGATTCACTTGAGCGCTTGTCATGATCGTGTAAAATGGTTTTGATTGAAAGAAATCATAATCGTCATAACAGTCGCGAACGAATCTAATACAACAGCTGGAAAACTAAAACGTTTATAAACTTTTTGTAGAAAAAGTGACTGCAAACAACACCAGAAAAAACTTGTCAAAGTGTTAACGTACAATCATCGTGACAAGCTAATCGTTTGTATTGTGCTGCAGTGTTGAATACAATCCGTAACAAAATTATACGGCCACGTGCTTAGTGGTCGATTAAAAAATCCTAATTAACATGGATTAAAAAAGAAATCGATAAAAAAGGTTGTATACATTTTGTTTTCCTCACATTGATGATAATATTTTTAGACACTATCATTAAATACTTTCTCTTAAGGTTTTAAATTGCTTCATGTCACATCACTAAACATGAACATTGGAAATACGTTGTGTCTATTCATACCATCTCGCTATTTTGATTATTTGTAAGACAGAGTGAGAAACCACCAATATTTTACTCTACAGTCTCTACAGTCTGTTGCAAAACTTTTGCTATTGAATATCAATCGAAGTTAAAATGTTTAGTTCTTTCAATGTTAGGGTTGGGATCTTTCAATATTAAAGCTAACAAACGACAAATCACCTAAAAAATTTGGGATGAAAAATAAAAATGTATGAGAACTTTATTTTGAATTTTGGAATGCGTTTGCAACAACCTGACTCATAAATTAGTATCGAAGTCTTTTTATTTTTTTGCATCTTTATATATTATCGTTTCTGTCCATATCTGTATTTTTTTTTCTCAATAAACAAGTGATTGCAAACATATGGTAAGCACTGTATAAAGAGTTTTTGTTCTATTCCACGTTGAAATAAATTAATAAATGATTATTGCGAAACAACCCACCCAGTCGACAGGTTGATGAAACTGTGTAAAATTCAAATTGGTGTCTCTGATTTTGTCTGATGTAACAGTTCAATAATGTTTTTTTTTAATATAACTTGAAAGATTGTTAGAGCAGCAGCGCGTCAGTCAGTTATCAGTTTTGCATAATCGACACACGCACCGGAGGTACACCTACACCGAACTGGCCAACAGCAAGGTGCCCAGTTCGAATCAGCTCGGTCCACATCCACGTGCACATGCTGCCGGAAGCATCTGGTCAGCGAAAAAAAAAGGGGGAAAAACAACACGGAGAACGTTGTCGGACGGGAGCGACCGATGCACATGCCTCCCATGTGCGGCCTGATGGTAGCGGCTGTACAGCGCATACCGTTCGCAGCTGTTTTTATCCGATCCGAGCGACCTAGGTTTCCCGAATGAAAGAGAGAGAAGGAGAGAAGTAAAGAGAGAGAGAGAGAGAGAAAGCGAGAGAGAAGGTGAAAAAAGAGAAAAAGAAATGAAACAGACGACCCCGGGGCTGGACCCTGCTGCTGAAAGGTCGTTTGCCATCGGCGGCATGTGCGTCGTTGGTCGCGTCTTGCATTTGTGTTTTTTTTTTGTTTGTTATGTTCTATTCTATGAAGGATTGAAAGGTGATTCCATGTGCTGCAACTGTGTTGAGTTGATTAAGGTTTAAAGTGAAAGTAGAAATACAAAAAAAAATGTTTTAAAAACTATTAAAAAAAATTAATTAAACATAAGAACGAACAACTAAATACGATATTGAAACGAATAAAATTTGTCATGCTTTCTTGGATATAAAAGACAACATTTTTTTTTGTATTACAGAACTATAAGACAGATAATATACAAAAACAGACAGAAATAAGATAATAAATAATTGGAATAAAATTTGTCTAACAATAAGCTTAAAGTGTAATTCATAACAGATGCATGAGTTAATCACACTCGTACAAAAGAATAGTTACCATTCAATTGCTTTAATCGATTCTATAGGAAAAAAAGAACACGAAAAGGAAGCAGAAGTAAATCAAACCATCAGGCACGATAGTTTCACAGAAGTCCTTGTCCGGGCATCACATCATCGCGCCGCATTTGTGGCTGATGCTATCCGAGCAAAGGAACAGATGTAACGCAGATGTTGTTGCGCTGGGAAATCACTTCATACGCCGTTGGTGTTGGCTAAAATGGGTTTTGTTAGAGCACAGCTAAGATCGGAAATTGAATTAAAAATGTGTTAATACGAAGGGATATAATGATGCGTAAAGTAAATAGATTTATAAATTATACAATAAAGTATGGCGGGAAAGGTAACTGTTTGAGGAATCTTTGATCTTTCGGAAAAAAATGCATGTGCTTCGCTTTAAATGTTTTATTGCACCTTGCTGCAATTATTAAAAAGCCGTTCTGTTGCCACGAGGTGCATAAAACATTCAGCCCTGTTCAAACTGGGCATAACCTAGCACAATTACACCAATCCGGCACCTGGGAAAGCAAGAAAATGGTAAACGCAGCACGGCTTAAGGAGTGAAGCAAGGAAAAGTGAGTTTTTTTCGTGTGTGTGTGTGTGTGTGTGTGTGTGTGTGTGTGTGTCTCTATCTCCAATCGCCTCACACCACACTGGTTTTGCACTGGTGCCAGGGTGTGGGATGTGGGAAATAGTACACATGCAAATCAACACAGTCAACATCCGTTCCAGGGGAAACACGAACGCTGGAAAAATGGCTGCAAGCGGGCAAGATGGTACCGAAAGGGTTTCCCTATGCTTTTCCAATGCTGCCCTAGGCTAGGCCAGGCGAGGGAACCTGCTGCCACCGTTCCCCTAATCGCACGGCACATACGGCGCACACAAACCACAAACCACCGTAACACTCGAAAGCGCTTTTTCGCAGACGCCAAATGTTCCACGGTTGTTCCGGCGGGCGGTCGCTTCGCTCACCTTACCACACCGGGGCCAGACACCGAAAGACCATGTGGTGTTGGGTGTGCTCGGTAGATAAGAATTCTAATGAAACAAACACACACACACGGTAACAAAAAAAAGAAGAAAGAAATCTATATACACATAATACATCCCACCCAGTGGCAACAGCCGGCTGCATGGCAGAAGTTTTATTAGCGCCCCAGTACCCGGCAAAAGTTCCGTGGGAAAATATTGTGCACCCTCCATTCATGGGTGGCGGTTTTTCTCCTGCTCCGGCGTTTGGTTCCTTTCGGGAGGCCAACATGGAGCATACTTTCACAAAAACAAAACAATGCAAAACAAAAAAATATGGCGCGTCCGGAAGGATTCAACAAATCGCGCATCGGAGTTTTGATATGTTAAATCAGGTCTAGGATTGCACGCAACGGTTGAAATGGATCATTATGCTGTGGAATGATTTAGAAAATTGGAACCTTCACTTAATGTTGGTTTGGTCAGAATGGCTAGTTAGTTTAACTTTTTAGTTTGAAATGGGTTAGGTTACGATTAGAAATGATTAGAAAATTTTACTTTATTATAATATTGTCTATTCAACCATAATAAGGCTGGGCTAATAAATAACATATAAATAAAAGAAATGTAAATCGGAATGTTAGACAAAAAGGTGA
Organism: Anopheles rivulorum; assembly: GCA_018908115.1. Taxonomy (NCBI): domain Eukaryota; kingdom Metazoa; phylum Arthropoda; class Insecta; order Diptera; family Culicidae; genus Anopheles; species Anopheles rivulorum. Next base: position 14,681,697 of record CM032179.1, read on the forward strand.
TCAAAAAGATAAATTATGATAGAACAAAGCTTATACTCAAAGCTGTTAAAATTTTTTAAAATAAGTTGAATCGAATTGCGACAATATAATAAATCATTCAATTGGGATTTAAATAATTTGTATTGCGATAAACTTTTCCGACCACAGAACACGATTTGTTGCTAATCGTACACGAACCCTTTTTTCTTCGCATAAATACACACGCGGATTATCACCACCTTTCGTTCGTTTAACAAAATAATGGTGGATGACATGCAACAGTTTCCTTCCCGTGCCGGGGCAAAACCCGTCGCACATTCAACAGCCAAATGCATGCCAAAAGGTGTGACAACGGCAAGCCCGAAAGCCCAAAATATTTGTTGAAACCGTGTAAGGCAGCGCAAACCAGTATAGGACGGAGTGAAATGAAACGAATAACAACATATTTATCACTGTACTTCGCTTCACGCGCGTTCCAGGCCGGCTATTCATTCATGATTTAATCTTTGTGCTTCTTGCGCGTCGAATGTAAACCCGCCACCTCGAAAACATACACTCATTCAACCATCATCATCATCATCATCACCGTAATCATGCTTCTTGTCCTTTTGGTGCAGGAATATAAATAAATATCTACATATTTATGTCGGGTGATACGGATTGTGGATATGGGTGGTAATGAAGCTGTTGTTTACTTTTGTGTTAATATTTCCTTCGAGATATATGCTGCTCGCATCCGTTTTGCATATTTGTTTTCTCACGAACTATTTAGCTTTGCGGTTCATTTTTGTACATTCATTAATGCGATCGGGAGTTAAGCTGCAACTTTACAGTATTAAACAGGGTATTTCTTGATTGGTTTTGGGTAAGAACGCCTGCATGGTTGCAACATGTTTTGATATGCCTTTTATCAGATCGGGAATTTACGGAATCACTGAACAACACGAACACTGAATGAGAAAATGATTAAAAAACTTCGAGAAAACGTCTTTGTTGTGAGAATTCCGCTACAACGAACAACCTACAAACTTCTCGAACTCGATTATTTATCTCCTTATCTTATTTATCTCCTTATCTTACTCCTTATCTTATTTGAAGACATTGGTTGATAAGTTAATCAAACAGGCTTGGATATATGGCCTGGCCGTTCTTCAGTTAATAAAATAGAAAAAGCTAATAGGTTTGTGAATTGTGACAGTAATCATACTTGTTAGCAACTATCATGTTTTTCCATGCAGTTTGCATAACTATCTGCTGATTTGAATTATGCATACAAGCTCGGGCATAGACGAAAAGTTAAAAACGTTGGTGCCGTGACCAGGATCGTTTCTTTTGCTGTCAAACTATGTTATGTTTAATGGGTTTATTTTGGTGTGAACTTGGACAATTTACACAAATCGTTCTGTCCAGCTTGATTCTGGAATTGGCATTGAACAATACTCACACGTGTGCCAAATACGTGAACTATTTTTTTTATTCTTAAAAAAAGCCAGTGCGTATTGCTTAACATATATAGCTTAAAACTAATTTTATTTTAAAATAGTGTACAATTCACATTGGTTAGGAGGCAATTCCTTCTCCTAACAGTGAAAGGCCACCTTATCCCGGGTGTAAACTATCAAATTTGTCTTTTCTAGAATACGATTAAATGGTCAAAATAAAGATCGACGATATTTATTATTAGGCTTTATAAAAATTAATGAAATTCATAACGAATTTCACAAAAATTTATTCATATTCTTTATAACACATACTTTAAAAAACTTTTACAAGCTTTTTTCATTTGTTTCATGTTTCAAAACATTCATGTAATTATTTCCAATAAATCATCAGCTCCATAGACAGCAGATCAAATGGTCTCATTTCAACCATGAACATTCGATTGCAAAGTGTACGGAAAGTAATTCTCGCCACTGTCGCATGTTTGCGAGCTCACGCTTCTCTTCTCACCATGGTCGCCGTACATGTTCCGTTCTCAGCGCATGCTCGCGTACGATGCCGCTACCGATGCTACGCTCGGTACGCACCGTAGTCATTCTCGTCGTGTCCGTCTACGGTGCCGGTTGTGCTTTGTTTGTGGTTCCCGCAAAAAGGCAAAGTGCGGCTGTGTGCAGCATCAACGCGTACAAAACTTCGTCCGGTTCGTGTGTGTCGTGAGCGCGGTAAACATCTGTGCCGCATCATTATCTCGCCCAACGGGAACATAATGTGCCAGCTGCGTTGCGTTTCGTTCTACCGGCTAGTACTAGTTGACAGCTGCATGCGAACCGCGTATCGCGTTGAGGCCCCTTTATTTTTTTGTGGTTCGTTTGCTGCTATATTTTAACCGAGTGAGCGGTTTGCAAATACGGGCCAGCGCCGGTGAACAGGACCGTTTGCCGTTTGCCGACGTGTGCGACGCCGGAAAATCCGAGTGCCGAACAGATTGTCCACACGTGTTCTGCGACAGGTGCATCGTCTCTGCTTGGTCCCCCGCGGTTCGGTGTGTTGTTGTCTAAAGTGCGTTAGTTTAGTTCATTGACGGGAAAGCAAGTGCCACACATTTCACTAACAACAAAGCTGTGCTGTCGATCGAAGCAATCGGGGAACGTTCCGCAACGCCTACCTTGATGGTGTACCGTGTACAGCATGACTGCTAGTTTTGAAAGTGTAATCATGACGCTCGTTTGAGACGGTTTGCGCGCATTTGCTGTGAAGAAAAAGCTCAACCCACGACGATCAGCTGTTTCATCCCTTGGCACGAGGAACGTATTTTTCAGTGTGTATGTGAGTGTGTGTGTGTGCGTGTTGGTCGCAAGTTTTACAGTGTTGGTGTGCCCACAAACCCCAAAAGCAGTCGCGCCTTCCGGTGAAACACGTGCGCGCGTTCTCGATCTCACTCTCACGCTCACGCCCTTTCGCTCGTTCGCTCGTTCGCTCGTGTTATCCTGCCGTAACATCCGGGCTATCGCAAGAAGCTCGAACAGTTTGTGTGGGTGCTAGTGGTGCTGCCGCTACCCAGTGGTGTGTGTTTTTGTTTGTTACCGGCAAATCGAAGAACAGCCGTACTTTCTTCCTTTCGAGACATCATCGCCCCACGAGGACATCCGCGCTTCGCCACACACTCCTCCCGCCATTCCCGCCAAGCCGGTCGGCCAACCGAGAGAAAGGTAAGGTAAGCGAGTCACCGTCTAACGACAGCTCACAAACTCCATTAGCGTTACGGTGTGGAATTTTCTCAAATTAGAACGAACCAATTACACACCCGGACCGTGTGAAAAAGGTCGGTGAGGGGCGAGGGAGGAGGCTGGAGAGGTGGGTTGTGACGCGACCGAACGATCGCCATTGCCTGCCTGCTCCATCTGTCACCGGATTAGGTGGCCATAAATCAAAGCCGTTGGCGCTGCACAGGATGCACTCGGAGACCTGAAAATTCCGCTGCAACCGTGCACGCTGGTAAGGTTATTTGCGGGGTTTCCAACCTAGAGCAAAAGTTTCTTGGGTGGTATGATTATTATTGCCCACCTCGTAACATGCACACGCTTGCCTTCCCGCACTGCAACCGAACCCCGTTTTGCAGCGGCAATAGTATGCCGGAGTCGTCACCATCGATGATTGCCGTGCATCACGCAACCGAAAATAAACATCGTGCAAAAACATTACATTTCCTTGGACCGTGACTTGGTGAAGTTCAGCTCCTGTGCACGGGATGAGTGGTGCACTAGACGGTGTATTCTATAGCCCGCCAAAAAGACGTCCATTAGACGGGCGGACGGGCAAACGCACGTGTTACAGTTCCCGGAGCAAAGTATCAGCTTCCTATACCAACGTCGTCCAAAGAAGGTAGTGAACTGCTGGTCGGACGGACCTGGTCGTTGTCACAAAGTCATCATAGCGCCACGAACCGACCGCCCATCGGTGCATTTTGTGGTTTGCATCTTTAATGCCATTTCGCTGCACCAGTTTGATTGCCAGCTTGGAGCGATTCACATCGGACCATGCCGATGGTGTGGGTGCCTTATTCGGGGCCAGAATGTGCTGAACTAATCGGTTTTTAGAAACGGTTGGTTTTTTTTATACACGGGGAAAACTGCTAACGTTGTCTAGATGTACCAAGCTAGTCTAGATGTACCAGAATAGCTGACACCGGTCCATGTCACGTACAGGGAAGCATCTTTACGCAGCTATCAAACGCGACCAGACCCCCGCGCTGTACAAAACGGTCTTCTAAGAAGGGTAATGTTAGAACTAGAACCATCCTGCACGGTACGAACTTTATACGAAAGGCGCCAAAGACATCGTCCAAACTCGCTTCGACATGCTGGCACGGCATTAACTTACACCTGTCTCGCATCGGTTCGGAAATTTATGTGATCATATGTTGACAGACTTTCCTTCGTTGTTTTTTTTTGCGTACAAACTACCGCCTCAGCCGCACTCGGTTGGGAGGGCTTTTTCTTCGGATTGTTGCATGCGTGTGTTGGTGAACGGGCGGTTCCTTACATCAAGCAAGCAAGCTGCCAGGCCCTTGTCGAACTTCGGTCCCGGAAGCGGCTGTGCTGCAATTTAGCATCGTTTCGTTCAGCTGTTTTACGGACCAATGCTGTTCTGTGCTGTGCGTTCTTGCTTTACCCATGCCCATCTTTCGTGCACATGCGGTACGGTAAATATGCCGTATGTGGCCTGGACGGCCTTGCCGTTTATCCCACGGGGTGATCCTTTCGAGGGTTTCCTTCTTTCTTTTGTCTTTCTCTGTTGGTAACCAGCGAGTGTTTGGGATTAGGGTAAACGGGCGAAAAGAAGCGGGCTGATGAACAAAACAAACGGGAACGATTTTTTAAACTATAAAAAAAATGTCCAAAAAACCTCGAGCGTACGTTTTGGATTTCACTAAGCTTATAAATTACTCAATAAGCTAGGGAAAACTAGCTTTCAACTTTGACTTGATTTTTATTATTTTTGAGTATTATATTATTTTTTAGTTATTTTACTTGAATTTAATGAATGGAATTTGCATATAAGATGAAATGGAAAACATTTAAAAACTATTGAACTAGATTTTATTGTTTTCAGACTCTCCAAAATACGTTACACATTGCTAACGAATCATTTAATCGATAACTTGTATAAAAGAAAAAAAAAGATAAACAATGTAAATTATATGAAATAATTTTTCAACAACAATCAACAGCTGCAAATGAGGAACTTAAAAGAATTTGCAAAATGTTAAAAATAAAGCCATTTTGAAGTATATGTCGTATATAAACATAATGTTTTATATATTAGCAATAACATGATGTTTAAAACATAATTCATGTTTTGTTCATGTGAAACATAATTTTCACTACTTTTGTCATTTGAAGATTATTATTTATGTTTTGTATGCTTCATTGTTGTAATAAGAACAGAAAAATTGAAGGAATAAAAAAGCATAATGTTTTGGTGAATTACCAAAATCACAAATTAGTTGATTTTTAACATTAATGTTCTTCAATTTGATAGATGTTTTTTTATTAACAAATATAAAAACATTAATGGAATGGAAAATATTTAAAATGCAATTAATTAAATTTTTGTCTTCAATTAATATTTTACCAATAGCTGTAAATGTTGCTCACTTTCCCGTAGTTCAATGACTCCAATTACGATTGACACATATGGGTTAATTAAGTAGGGCTTATTTTTACATTTTTATGAACGTTATGGACAGTTTGCATCGTACCATATGAACCATTACCTTCAACATTCACGACCATACGCGGTCGCGAAGGTTTGCTGAGCCATTTCTTTCGCGCCGCACCAGTATCACATGCTGCTGCCAGTCATTCTCATTCCAATGCACACGCTCATTTCCTCCCTTGTGGTCTGTGGCAGGAGGTGTTCAGATCGCAGGTCTCGGTTACGCTAATGTTGTTTTTGTTTGGGTTTTCACACCGATTCACAGCCGTGTTTTGTCTGACCGGCAGGGGATCGATGGGTTTTAAACGTTAAGGAACGTGGCGCTCTCCCATAAGTCACAACATGGACAAATTGGTGATTGAATTATGCTGATGGAAGTGGACGATCGTTGCTGCTCGGGAGCGGGAAAACATTAATTACAGCCGGAAAAGGGAAAGAGAAACATGTGTAGAAATATTGCAGTAACAAAACTAGAATCTAATCTAATCATATGCAATCGTGCATTTATGTGGAGGTGAGAGAGTCGCAAATGGATTGTGATTTTAGATATTTTTCGTTTTGCAATTATATAATACAATTAATGGCGAGAAGTATTTTTATGTTATTTTAAAGTCAATATTTATTCGTTGTAAATATCTTATTTGGTCGGATTTTTGTTACTTTTGTTGTTTGTTTTCCAGTTATATCTAATTCCAGTGTTAATGCACGGCGATTCGGAGATAGAGATTTGACTGCTCTTACAGTTTATCTAAAAAAGTTTAGGCAACTATTAAGTTAATGTTTCATAAACATTTATAATTTGCTCCAAAATAAATTAGTTGTAATTGTAATGATAAAAATAGTTTCAAATATTTAAGTATACTTCTAATTTCAAGCCGATAGTCAAGTCCAAGTCAATAAACAAGTACTTTCAAGTAATACTTATGCTTTCCAATTGTTAATCAATTTGATGATTGTTTTAAAGATTACATTTACGAAACATATAACAAATTTCATTAGATTCTTTTATCAAATATACCTTTATTTCTGTGCTGTAACATAACTAAATTATCAAAAGTTCGTGAATATCCTGCACCGTATATCTCGGCGACTACTTGCACTATTTGCGAAATAATGCCTGCAATGTTGATTAGTGTTTCAATTCGCACACTTTTAGGCATAATAAACGCATACTCAGGTATGGAAATGACTGCAGGCATGTTGAGTGATTGCTTCGTCAAAATCTAAAACCACCAAGAGTATCATCGCTAAAAAATTCGTTTTTGTTCCAACAACTGAGAAGCCCCGTTGGCAAGGAAAACCTTCAACAAAATTAATGCAAACATGCGTTTATATGCGTACGCTTTCGTCCGACGCACAGTGACCAGATTCTTCAATTTAGTTTGCGGCTCAGCCATCCGGCAGGAAAAAACAGACCTCCGTCCGTTTTTGTTTGGAAAGCAATGTGTATCTTGCCTTGTCTAAAATTGGTGCCGTTTTTCAAACAATCGTCCAGTGCGTGGTGGCGTCTCAAACTTTGCCAAAGTGGCAAGTGAGTATTCTGCCTAGTTCCACCGGAAAGCACCGTCTGGGCGAGATCGGCACCATTTGCCATACGCAATTACGGCCGCTGGACACTGTTTGAGATGCATCCGTTGTTGTTCCAGCCGCAACCCGTGCAAGAGCAAATTCATCGCGAACAAAAAATATCTATGCAAACGGAATCTCTTCTTCCGATGTCCGGTTTTGGGCAATGGAAGTCTTCCGGTACGGTACAGTACTCTCTAGAGAGTAGTTAGCTCGTCTACGTCGGCCGATGTTTCCTTAGCTGTGTTTTGGGAAGCGAAGGCGAGATCCCGGCGTGCAGTGTGCATGTGCCTGTCGTTCATCGGCCGCCAGAGATCATCACCAGCTGCGCCATCGCCGGTACCTAAATATCCAAACATCGGCCAGGTTTGCTCGGACAGCGCCAGAAACAACAAGACACTGATATAGAGATATGGTACTGGCGATGCATTCCCGGGCTGCATCGCATCTTTCGCCGTCCCGATGGCGCACGATATCATCTAGCACGCTTCTAAGGTTCTGTTTTCGGGGCTGTCCGACTTGGGCAAAAGGGCTAAAGCAAACAAAGCCACCCTAGCAGCAGCCGTCTGTCGGCTATCCTTGGTCTTGTTCCCGCTTGTTCGGTACAGGCTGCGGGTTGTATCTTGAAAATGTGCCGATAGCCCGGACTCGGAAGGAGACTCCAGCCCGGGACCGCCATATCCTTGAGCATTCCGTCGCGTACGGATAATTTCCTGCCTGCCCAAAAACTCACCCCACCACGGACGGGCAGTCTTTGACGGGTTTTGTTGCTCTGATGCTGCCACTGTTTGTGTCGTGGTACGGACGGACGATTCTCCCCGGTGCCGGTTGCCCGTGGTGTGCTAGTGCCCACAGACCGACCGGAGATACTGCCGCTTTGATTTTACTCTCCCGCATGTTCCGGCACGGCAGCGCGAACTGCCGATAACAAGTGCTCCGAGTGAGCTTCCCGTTCCCAACAAACCGTAAACAGACACACGGTACACGGCCGTTCCCGGTAGGAACAACAGAAACGCACCCGAGCGGTTGAGCGGTTGCGCCCTAACCGTTTCGCAATATTTGGGGCTCGAGCTCGATGCAAGCAACCGAAAAACTCGCATTCATCCACGATTGGCCGCATAAATGCAGGCAGTGCTGGTACGGCCCCGTCAGGCAGGGAGTCCAACGACAGCCGGAGGCAATGTCAAAATGCTGTGGCGTAGCTCTGCAAAGTGGTGGGAGTTTATCCTGTTTAAGCTTCCATTATTTCTGTTGGTTCGTTTCCATTTTTTGTTCTTTTTCGTGTGCAATCCAGCATGCGGGAGCTGCACGGGAACTGCTGTGTGCGATAGTACACGGGTGGGTCCTGCATTTAGGCCCTGCTTTACCTGGGTACCAGGGGTAAAACTCCGAAACAAACATTGTACAAGTGCGGGCGAAATGACAACACGAATGTGCATACGGTTGCCAGGATTGGCCAGGTCGGGGATGAATGCGTAGAAGTGGTTTGGTCTTATCGTGTCGAAAGATCCCTGCGTTTACGCCTGCCAGTACGTGCAGTTGACGCTCGGTGTTGCGTAGACCTGCCTAAGACTGCACTAAGCAGAAATAAGGTTATGTTTGTAGAAAGGACTCTTGGACCAGGAGTGCTATTGTATAAGAGGTATTTTAAAATAATATTTACAAATATAACCTCTGCAAACAATAAAAGAATGATTATTCCTATTTAAACTTTGAAACACATTTTCATCAAACATTGAAAAAGTTTAATATGGTTTTTAAAACATCGAAAAAAAAACAAAAACAAAATACATTGAAGTAGAATTCTTTATAAACGAATATGATATAATAATTATATTTACTGATGATAATCAACTAAACATGTTTGCTTAGCAATATTTTAACTTGTTATCTGTATTTTCTGGTTGATGTCATGATGGTTAATTCAATACAATTCTGATGATTTTTAGATTTAAAAATTGTAAAGAATTGTGCATTAGTTTTGTTATTTTGCAAATTTGAGTAATCGAAAAGTTGAGTAAACCGAAACAAAATATTATATTCTTATTCTTATTTCGTTAATCATATTATATTAACCATTTTGTATTACAACTGTTCCAGTAAATAACAGTGATTAAAATACCGCAAAAAACATTTTATTTGTATTAAAAGATGTATTCTGGAACGGGTCGAAAGCTCCAACAATGATGGTATAAGACCCTCCATATGTCTCGGGCTACATACAGCTGTGTCGTAGCTTTTCTGCTCCTTTACCGAGCCGAAAAAATCTCCACAACCCTGGCGAACCGGGTTCGGTTCGCTTGTTTCTCGTTTTAATGACTGTGGGAATGGCCACAGCCGGAAGGCTTCGCGCGCATTGAAATCCTCGTGGGATTGCACGCGTCTCGATGGACGCGTAACAATGGTGGTGGCCCTAGATCCAATTGGGGCCGGGCCGGGTGTAACGAAACGGTTGGATGTGACACGACAAACCGTTGCGTTTGCCGTCACCATCATCGGTCGGTCCTGTCCCTGTCCTGCCCACGGACAGGGTAAATAACAATTTCGGTAAACATCGGTCGTCGGAAACGCACGCTTTTGGGGCTCATTAAATCGGCCCGTCGCGGCCATTAATGGCCGTAATTGTGACCATTATTTCAATCTGGTCATTGGTATATTCTGGCCCGTTGTGAAAGGACACACGGTGGGGTTGGTCGGGTGGGGTTGGGTGGTGGTAGATGAAGGTTCAAGATTGACTAGACGTAGCCGATACGCTAGCGAGACGAGGTTTTGGTGGGAGCTTTAGCGGTCTTAATAGCGGTCTGGTAAGATGGATCAATAGTTTACTGATCAAATCATATCAAACCGCTTCCATTCATTCTACTGCGAGTGTGAACAATGTACGGAAAGTGTGTTTAATAGTCTCATTATGCCGTCAAAGTATTTCTAATATGACAAATTGAGCTTTTTTTGTTGTTTTCCCCATCCCCATTCGCTGATTAATCAATGCAAGTTAAATTTTTGATGCACACAATTGACAATGTATTGTTATTCGTTAGCTTTCCTTTGAGCCAACTCACAATCATAAGCTCAATTATATGAAAATCTTCCTTTACAATGTGACCCCTACAAAGCGCTTCCCGAGCATTGTATTTCCTTTTTTCAGGATCAACGCCTCTTTGGTGCAAGATGCGGCACAGATGTAAATTATGCAACATATGTTGCTTGTTCCAGGCGGGACGAAGATGCCCATGCCCTCTCAACGCTCGGCCTGCTCGAGCACGCAAAACGACACGCTACCGAGATCGTTTCACCGTCTCTTGCTGTGGCTGTTCGCCTGGCGTTGGGCAGGATGGGAAGCATTACCGATTGCTTGGACATTTCGTGGGAGTTTATCCACATGGGTCACGAAAGCGGCCACTTAAATCCGCACACGAAACAGATCCAGCACGGCACCAGTGTGTGGCGAAGAGACATGCGAGAAACAATTTCCAACGAATAATAAGCCCTTGATTTAATAAAACACAAATAAAGATTGTGGATCTTTCACTGCTGCGACGGTGGTGGTGGGCTGAGCTCGGTCTGGAATAGCACTGAGCTGGTAATCGGTCGATCAAAGAAGAACTGGATAGCACATGGAGTCTTTGGATCGGGCGATGAGNTAGCTTTTCTGCTCCTTTACCGAGCCGAAAAAATCTCCACAACCCTGGCGAACCGGGTTCGGTTCGCTTGTTTCTCGTTTTAATGACTGTGGGAATGGCCACAGCCGGAAGGCTTCGCGCGCATTGAAATCCTCGTGGGATTGCACGCGTCTCGATGGACGCGTAACAATGGTGGTGGCCCTAGATCCAATTGGGGGCCGGGCCGGGTGTAACGAAACGGTTGGATGTGACACGACAAACCGTTGCGTTTGCCGTCACCATCATCGGTCGGTCCTGTCCCTGTCCTGCCCACGGACAGGGTAAATAACAATTTCGGTAAACATCGGTCGTCGGAAACGCACGCTTTTGGGGCTCATTAAATCGGCCCGTCGCGGCCATTAATGGCCGTAATTGTGACCATTATTTCAATCTGGTCATTGGTATATTCTGGCCCGTTGTGGAAGGATGCACGGTGGGGTTGGTCGGGTGGGGTTGGGTGGTGGTAGATGAAGGTTCAAGATTGACTAGACGTAGCCGATACGCTAGCGAGACGAGGTTCTGGTGGGAGCTTTAGCGGTCTTAATAGCGGTCTGGTAAGATGGATCAATAGTTTGCTGATCAAATCATATAAAAACGCTTCCATTCATTCTACTGCGAGCGTGAACAATGTACGGAAAGTGTGTTTAATAGTCTCATTATGCTGTCAAAGTATTTCTAATATGACAAATTGAGCTTTTTTTGTTGTTTTTCCCATCCCCATTCGCTGATTAATCAATGCAAGTTAAATTTTTGATGAACACAATTGACAATGTATTGTTATTCGTTAGCTTTCCTTTGAGCCAACTCACAATCCTACGCTCAATTATATGAAAATCTTCCTTTACAATGTGACCCCTACAAAGCGCTTCCCGAGCATTGTATTTCCTTTTTTCCGAAAATCACAAAAAAAGGATCAACGCCTCTTTGGTGCAAGATGCGGCACAGATGTAAATTATGCAACATATGTTGCTTGTTCCAGGCGGGACGAAGATGCCCATGCCCTCTCAACGCTCGGCTTGCTCGAGCACGCAAAACGACACGCTACCGAGATCGTTTCACCGTCTCTTGCTGTGGCTGTTCGCCTGGCGTTGGGCAGGATGGGAAGCATTACCGATTGCTTGGACATTTCGTGGGAGTTTATCCACATGGGTCACGAAAGCGGCCACTTAAATCCGCACACGAAACAGATCCAGCACGGCACCAGTGTGTGGCGAAGAGACATGCAAGAAACAATTTCCAACGAATAATAAGCCCTTGATTTAATAAAACACAAATAAAGATTGTGGATCTTTCACTGCTGCGACTGTGGTGGTGGGCTGAGAGCGGTCTGGAATAGCACTGAGCTGGTAATCGGTCGATCAAAGAAGAACTGGATAGCACATGGAGTCTTTGGATCGGGCGATGAGCTATCCGAGTGTCGGCAGTTTGATTCTTGCAGCAATCTGATATTGGAGAGTAATAAATATTGGAGTTGGAATGTACAAGAGTTGCTTCACATTTACGAGTGTCTTAAGCAATAAATGAAAAATATTTTTTTTTTACTTGAATGTCAAATCCAGAAATTTAGTCTTTTTTCTTTGAATACATCTAATAAATTTCGAAATTTCTTGACTGATTAATTTAAGTGATGTACAAAAGAACTAAAACAATTTCTTGCAGTTCTTCTAGTGTGTTGAGTACATGTTCTGAAGTTGTTACATTATTTATTGATAAATTAAACCAATTTTATTATGTAAACATTTAATTATTGATAACAAATGTTCCTTTTGAAATAAAATATTGACGATAATGGAAGCTATGTTATGAAATTACGATAATTTCTAGTTTTAAATTTATTAGGTTTCTAAATCATCGTTACAATAACCTTTTGTCTCAGACTGCATAGTAGCGGAGCAAAATGTGAGTAAAGTAAAACCAAGAATGACCTTTCAATTGACCTATGGAACGACGTTTCGTTTGGCAATTGCCTTTCGAGTTCAAATATTTATCACAACAGAACCACACACCTGGCGGGATGAAATGAGTAGTTCTTCTCAAATTTTCAGATGTCCACATTATGGGAAAACTAAGCACTGATTTCTACTCCACGGTACACCGTGCCTAACCGACCTGAAACTCGGTCAACGGTCTAGCGACAAACGGCTTGGAACACCAGCCTGCACCCGGAGACGAACAGCGTCCAGTACAATTTCTCCACGGCTGACATACAATGTATCGACAGCTTAAGTGCCATCTCAATTTGTCTTTTCTTTCTTCACCTGCTACGCTGCCCAGTGCCGGTGTCTTTATCACCGAAATGCAGACATGGTAAGGGTGTTGGTCATAGCATCCACTAAAACCACAGTCGAAAGAAGCGTCCGGTCAGCATCTCGGTATATTGCCTTCTACGATGGTGGTAGCCAGAGTGAGAGTTTTCCCAAGCAAGACTGTTTCTTGCACAATCGCTCGTACACACGCGTATCCATCTTCGTCCCCCGGGTGCTTGGCTCACAGTTGCACGAACGGAAGTTGCAAGACGGGCACTGGGAATCCGACCCGGGATGCGGATACGTTAGAACAGCAGCAAACCATCAGCAACGATCAGTTGCAGAACGATTGGTCGGAGAGAGAAAGAAGAGAATGTGTATTTCCGGAAGGTATCGGGTTGCGGTAACGAGTCGGGAAATCATGGGAGAAAATAAGGGGAAAACACCACGAACCGGAGGACAATGAGCGTACAGGCAGCAGAGAAGGCTACCACCGGCAGACTACCGGTACCAGCTGTAGCGTGTGTTCGGGACACCTGTGACCACTAAAAAATTGTTAATGGAATTGGAGATTTTTGTTATTTTTCCTTTTTTTTTGCCCACAACCTTCTCGACCGTCGAACGAAGCACGGCCAAAGCGAACATGTCGGTGTGTAGGTGTAAGTGAAAGTTTTGCACACACAAAACCGCCCGCTTCGGAACCGCTGGCTCGGGAAGCAAGCGATGGCTCCATTTCCTTTAGGTCCTTCTCCGTATCATTCCTCAAGAAAATGTTTTCTAGGGAGGGAAAAGTTTTGTGGCTCCGCTCATGCCGGATGCACAATGGCTGTTGTTGAGGATACCTGTGGGAAATTGAGTTCGGTAAAGGCTTACCTGGACGTCGGGATTACGGCGATGTGGGAGGGTTCTGTAGGGTTGGGGAGGTTTCTGTGTGGTTTTCCTGAGCTGAGCGAACAATGTCTGGAACGGGCGGTTATAGCCCGTGCCCGAGGAAGTTTGCTGTCCTTCACGGACGGATGATGATGCCGTGTACCTCCGCATCATGGCGAAACGTTTGGAGATTGAGCAGTAAACGGGCCACAGTTCACTGTGTACTTACCCTAATGGATGATGGTGCTGCTGTGATCGGTAGTTGCTTCCCGATGGATCCGAATCCTTCGGCAAGAGGCATTCAAGCGGTTGTCAGGGACATTGCAACCCGCAACCCGGTACTGATGTTGACAGGTGCACTAACGACGCTTTTGTTGCCGGAAGAAACCTTCCACCCCATGACTCGGATGGCGTGGATGGGTTTGTGTGCCACGGTGAAGATCCTCAATTTCCGGCTTGACGTTGGGCCAGCGCGGGCGATGTGATAACAGATGCACTTGATGAAATCATATCCGTATCGGCGAGAAGGAAAAGTAAATGCGACAAGAATCTTAATTATCAATACACAATGGAGGATGTGAGGGTTTTGATGAAGTTTTCTAGCACCTGTGAGGGAAGAACAGATTGAAAGAACGTAGAGACATGGTCAGAGATTTTTTCCCCCAATTCCTCATTTTTGTATGTGTGTTAATTATAAATAGAACCATTCTTAATAAACCTATTGGACAGTTTTTGAAGCAGAATTTTTGGTGTTGGCCCAGTTCCCGAAATGGAACGAGCGACTGGGACCGAGTCGATAGAATTGGCATAATTAATCATTGGTTGCACGTTTCACACACGTGTGCCCACTGTCCAACACCTTCTGTACATCGTTTCGCTCCTGTTAGCGTAATTCCGATCCGAGCAGCGATGCTGCGAGCTCCCCAGTCGCTGGGTGCACTGGACGCCGGCAGGCAACGCGAGCCAACGTTCACGCGGAAGCGCCTGTAAAACCACAGTTCGGCAATATATTAATAGCATTCCAGTATGCTGTAATCGGCCCAACTATTGGCACACGCACACGGCACCGAGAACAATTGCTGCGCGCGGCGGTGGGATCACCCAGATCGTGACAGGATCGGTTTTTGGGTGGGCGCGCGACCAGCGTCTGGTGTCGGGCTACACGCTATTGAGTGATGGTGTGCCAACTTTGAACGGCATCCCCGATGGCCTCTGTCCGACCGCAGCAATTTTCGGTCGGGTCTGATTCGGTCAGGTCTGGCATACGGGGTTTACACGCCGACTTCACGCCAGAATGGTGAAGGGTGGAGGGATGGGGAGGTGGAATTGGAGGCGCAAGTGGGGATATCAGGCGATGGAACACGTTGGGTCATAATTTTCTCACACTTTCGCTCACCACTACCACCACAGACCAGAGGGACCACCTGCACCGTAGGGCAAAAGGGGTCACCTGTATCGAAAATTTCCCTTCATAGCCCGCATAGCACGGCAAGTTGCGCTGCAGTGCAAGGTTAGTGTATATAGGGGCACATGGGCTTTCGGTGAAAGATGTTACCGGTTTGAGGTGTGTGTGTGTGGGTTTGAATTTATCAATCACAGTGCGTGACACAAAATTAGCAGTGGAATAATAATGTATTTTATTTATTTTTTAAATTATGTTAGAAAGGACCAGGTAGTATTTAGACTAGCTTTTACCACGTAGCTGGCTAGTAGGACCGTGCTAAGCGAGGGCGGTCCGAATGGAATTTTGTACTGGTCCAGTTGTTTTGGAACTAGCGCCGATGTAAAAAGGACCACCTATAACTTTCAAATATTAAAAAAAAAATATTTGATGATTATTTGAATACTTTGTGGAACATGTTTGTTACCTAACCATTGTTTCTTATATTGTTAAAGAAATCATTCATATAAAGGCTTTTTATTAAAATGTTAGGTTTGTGTACCAATAGGTTAGGTTGTGAAATAGAAATTATAAACAGCTGAAAAAAAATATAGTGTCCTTCACTATAGAAAGTTTCTTAAAAACCAGACAAAAAATATTACAAAACTAAATTTATTACGGAAAACTGGGAAAGCGTTCCTCTAGTTAATATTCGAGTTTACAACCCGTTTATTAGGGTTCTATTCAAAAATTGCTGTTCCAATAGCTATGACGAAAAATAGTAATGACCTTACATAATAATGGCGCGTAAAGGAACTGTTTAAATAAAAAAAAAAATAAAGATTAAAAAAAACTAATTTCCATAATAAACCGAAGCCCGAATAAACAGTTTAGCATGATATGTTAAAACTAATTGCAAATTATACTATGCATCGTTGTCTCCACATGTGAATGGAAAACTAATTTTCTAAATAGTTCCGCCCGGTGTTTGGTAAGCGCTTGTTGTGATCCACACTGTAACCACGAACTGCTGCGCTGTATTGCAAACATCCATATTGACTGCCAATACAACATTTGCCCAAAACCCTTGCCACCATCCAGCCCAACCCTCCGCCAACCGAACGGTACAGATTTGGTGCCGACTGTTTATTAATGGTATTTTCAACACGTTTTCCGCACCGAACATCGGGTGAGCGCGACACGCCGACCGCCAGCAGCAGCCGGGGACCGGGAACGCCGGCAAATGGCGCTTGTGTGACCGATGCCGCGTGCACCCGCATTTTTAATTAGGTCGGTTATATTGTGCGCGATTATTAATTTGTTGCAATAAAAATAATAACAATAAATATTGCTCACCCAGCCGTGTGCTCGGCGCCCGGGTGGGCGCTGGGCAGCAAGCCTACGTGCGACATGTTTTCGCTGCACTGTGGCGCCAGGATGGGTTTGCGTGGGGGGTGGCTTTTTGTCGCGCGGGCATTGTTGGGCACGTTGCACGTGGGGTTTGGTTTTTCGGGGTTTGTTTGCCCATTTCATCCCGCTCAGTTCCGAGATCTGTTAGCCGTTTTTCGAGTCTATCATGCGGTGTGCGAAAGTGCATGTTGTGTTTTTGGCAAGGCGTGGTGGTGTGATATGTGGGATGAGGGATCGGGCAGGGGGTGAAGGAAAGCATTTCAAAGGTGAGGAAAAATGCAAGCGGAACATTAGTGCGGTTACTGTGGGTTAGCCTTTATTGCGTCGGTTAGCAGATGTTTAAACGATTTCTGTCTTGTTCGTTTTCAAACCCGACGTGGTTTCAATGAAGTAATTTAGAAAATAATGTTTTAGAGAACAATAAAATTATAGAAAATGGCACAAACTGTTCCATTATTATTATTTTCCAAAGGTTATTTTCCTTTATCTATTACCATTACTAAATCCCCCCTCCAAATTTTCTAAACATTCGCTGGGAAAAGAAAGATGCATGAAAACCTTTCCAAACCCGCATTGAGTGACCCGGCAACCGAAGGCAGCCTGCATTCTTAGAATTTTCCACCCTTGCCGGAGAAAAAAACGGTTCAGCAAACATCCTCCAGACGGCGGTACCAAACAAACCAAAACCAACAAACTACCCGTACTACCACATGCTGGTGGCGCTTGGTCAGTGTGCCCGGTGTGAATTGATTGCATCTAGTGCTTTGCTTAAAACTTGTCGAAATTCCTAAAAGGGCCCCGACAGCAACGTCACACCGCATCGGTTCCATCCGATCAGCGTGACTTCGATCGGCAGGAAGCAAAAAGGAGGGGGGGGGGGAGATGGATGGGGGTTTGGAGGATACAAAACCATCCCGCAAAAAAAAAAATAACCATGAAGTATAGCTCGAATGAGCCCGGTAGAGTACGGCTGTGGAATAACAGGTGTAAAATGGAAAAGTGTACTTTATTCATCATGCAGCGTCGGTGTAGCCATATGCTCGTGAGACCATTTTTTCCCAGCTGGTTCTGGGTTTGGTATTTTCTGTTGTTGTTGTTGTTGTTGTTGTTTCGCCTTACATGCGTGTGTGTGTAGTGTAAGTTCAGCAGGGCTCGTAAGGCTGCTGACGTGTTGGATGGTGTTTTTGAATTAATTCAAAATTAAGCTGTTCGAAAGGCAGCTGGCAGACGCGTCAAGGTTTTCATTTTAATTTAAGCATTGATGGTGGTATAGACCCGATACGGGAGAAAGATACGTTTACCAATAGAAAACACTTAATTTTCCACTCTTTAGTGAAGGGTCACTAATGTTTTCACCTACAATATACTTACCGGCGGGAATGTGTTGTTGACTTTATTAATACGATTGTTTCACTGCCATGAAGGTTAATCGAATAGGTATAAACATTTTTTAGCAGCAAACTCATTGGTACACACACCTATTTATTTTAAAATTAAGTTTTATTTTGCCCCAAACATGGAACAATGCGTACGAATTCAAATGCGCTGGAAAATATCATGACGTATCATTGGGGCGAGATTTGTCGGGCCGTGTTTTGTCCTCTGAGCGTTGGACGGTTTTTTCTCCGGCACCCGGAGTGCCACAATTTACTGCCTGGTCGGCAGCTGTGTGTCATGTGGAAAACTGTGCTAGAAAACAGCAAGAAGAAGTTGGAAAACACACACCCATATATAAACGAAAGCAACGTATATAGCGGAACCGAATATTACTGCACAACATTTGTTCGATATCGATATCCTTCATGTTCCTCATGGTTCTGCCCATCAGAGACGGTTGCAGGAAAACTGTGCTCCACGAGCGCTCGATTTAGGAATTGGGAGGAAAAAAGCAGGGGTAGCTGATAAGCAGGGTCTTTCCCGGCTCCCGTCCCAAGCAATGCTTGCCTGCCAGCGGCTGTGCGTTCGGATTGGCCGAACAGACGAAAACCGGAACACATTGTGCACAGATGTGGCAAAGGTTCTGCGTTCACACCAGACTATATTTACCCTGGGCAGCGCTTTGCCATGCGCCGTTTCCACACTCGGCGTCCTGCATTTTCCTTCCAATGCATACACGAACACAGGCCAACATACACATACAGGGTTGAGTGTCTGTTTTTCTCGCAGTGGATGCCAAAAATGGAGGGAAAACTCGCTGCTAGGCCCAACTTCGACTGGATTGTGTCGCTCCCTGGTTGCATGGTGCGCTTCGTCTTGGAAGCTGTTCTTACAGCTTACGCCTCTTGGGTTTCTGATTTTTTTTTCGGCTTTGTTTCTCCTTCCGCCGTTGGCCAGCCTTTTCTATTACAGCCCACCCACATTCCCGCGTTCCTTTGGGCGATGATTTAGAATGGACCGTAGTATGCACGGTTCGGACATTTCGCACACGTGCACGACAGATGCATTCCGGGCGGGTTTCTACAACGGTGTGGCCCGTAACCATTCCGATGGATGCTTTTTTCCTTTCTCAAGTCAAACATCTTAATCCGTGCGGTGGTGGATTTTTACAATTTTGAACATTGTGCCGAATCGGCAAAGTGATGATCGCGCAGAGGTGATTGATAATTTTAAATGTATACATTTTATTGGTGCAATATTTTGCAATACAGGGGTTTGCCAACCATTTCACGGAATACTGTTACCGAGTGTTTGAATAGTTTAGTAATTTTTAGTCATTAAAATAAAATTTCTGTTGAAGAATATTTAAAAGTGAACTATTATTATACGAAGGAGAATCTTTAACAAAAAATTTGTCAAAAAAAGTAGTGTTCAATTATTGGACGATACATAACCTACTTGACAGCAACCTACAACCTTGATCTTCAACAAGGTCAAGAGATATATTGTAAATATGTTCCCATGTTTTTCAATTTGGAACATGAAATTTCAAAAATAACACTCTGCCATTCGTTATGACGTTTTAACTAAGGAACGTTCCTTAAAAAATATTTATAGAATTCACAACTTTTATGTTTTTAAAATATTTTTTTACGTATAATTTAATGTATACATTTTTTTAACTGTTGATTAAATGTTAGTTAAGATGTTAGTTAATTGTCCACCAATTCCTTTAGTTTTAAAAACTTTTATATGTACATTTCCGCTTATCCTTTTTTGATTGTGGCTAGAGTAAGAAAATTTTGATAAACGTTTAAAGTGTGAAAGAAACTTATGCAGAAATATTTCGTTTAACGCTTTATTTTCCTTTTGAAAACCTTATTTGTATAATGTTCAATTTATTTCTAATAGATGCATTGTTTAGTAATGTATACATTTTATGAATATTTAGTTTTTTTCTTAAAAGCTGCTAGAAACCCCTGTAATCAGATCGATAAAGATCAATCGGAAGATACACGGACTGACCGTTGAAACGAGAACGAAAGAAAACAAAAAAAAATACTTTATTTCAAGTTGAAAAACACAAAAGTCATTTAAAGTAACATAATTTGCAGTTACTGTGACCAAACTACATTTTAAAATTGCACATGAATTTGTTTTCGTTTTTATTGGTGTTAACTCTACGTTTTAAATTTCAAATGCCGCCCTGTTTAGAAAACAATTTTGGTGCCTATTTTTCATTAGCATCATCCAATAATGGAATGATTTGGAAAAATATGATTTACCCCCGCGAACACATTATCCGCACAATCGTCTGCCAATGCCGATTGTTTATCATATACAATCGCGCACCAGATTGGACCCTTCCCGAGGCAGAACGCTTGATTAGCCTCAATTTTAAGTGCCCTTTGCCCACCCGCACACGTAACGTACTGTTCGTGTTTCGGATGATCGCCAACAACCATACGGCCACACACATACACACACACACACACACACACACACACACACACACTGCTGGCTTGTGGTACCCCCAGGGTATACGTGAAAGAGTGCTGCGCATAAATTTCATTAATTATTAATTATTATTATAATAACAATTAGAAGCATTGGTCGGCGTTTCGTCTGTTGCGCAAGGTGGTGCTACTACCCGAGGTGGTGGAAAAACATAGATAATGGATTTTTCGACTGGCTCGAGCTGTTTGGCTGGCTGCACTGTGTGGCTTTTGTATCGATCCGCACGCGTGAAGCGCGCGTTTTTGGCGCACCGAAATCGAATGCTGGACAAACATTGGTTTGCAGGCAAGTGGTGCGATTCTCATGCCGGCATGCCAGCATACATAGGTACACCCTCGCCAATGATTTGGGTGTATTTTAATTTGCATTTCGCTGTTATGCTTCGCTGATGATGTGCGCTCGGTAGACGGGAAGGTGTATATCTGTGTGTACGTTATACGTTTGGTGCAGACGTTTAAGAAGAACGCGCGCAGACGAATGGAAAATGGCACATCATTCAAACCGCTCGGTCGCGGGTTAAAAATCCATTTCGCTTGCGTAAAGGAAAACATCACCTGTGGTTGCGTTNTACATAGGTACACCCTCGCCAATGATTTGGGTGTATTTTAATTTGCATTTCGCTGTTATGCTTCGCTGATGATGTGCGCTCGGTAGACGGGAAGGTGTATATCTGTGTGTACGTTATACGTTTGGTGCAGACGTTTAAGAAGAACGCGCGCAGACGAATGGAAAATGGCACATCATTCAAACCGCTCGGTCGCGGGTTAAAAATCCATTTCGCTTGCGTAAAGGAAAACATCACCTGTGGTTGCGTTTGCTAGCGTAACGCGGTACGGAAGCAAAATCTCCTTTCTATCCGACGCTCAAGGGACACTAAATTTGGATCCCATTCCGATCTCAGCTGCATGCTGTAACCGGTACCGGTGTACGGGACAGGCACGCGAACCTGGGATAATGGTTTGGATTGCCAATAAATCAAATTAATCGTTAGAATTTCGGGAATATTTGCGATATTGTCCCAAACAGAGGGAGGAGAAAAAACGAAGTGTAGCCCCTAGTCGCAACAACCCTGTCGAAGGACAGCTACGTCATCGTCCTTGCTGCGGGTAACCACAGCCCGTGGTGACACTTGCCCCAAACATTTGTGTTACATTTTGGGGTGCGTTGTCTCTTCCCCTTTTTTTCTTTTCTTTTGTTCGCCCGGGCGTGTTGACTGTTTTTTTTTTTTTTTGCAAAAGGCTTTTGCCGGTTATTTTTTGTTCACTACACAACCCCCGGGGGTACCCGGTGCAGTACCCGACCAGCCGTTTTTCGAACCGGTCCACGGTTGTGCCCCCTCGTGTGCCAATATAAATATTGTCTTGATCCCCAACCCGAGGTATATTGCCAAAAAATGGCAGCAACAGCTGCTCCAGCTGAAGCACCGTAGTTTGTTGTGCGATTCTTCGTGTGTGCGCGTGTGTGTGTGTGTGTGAGTGTCTTGCTGGAAAAGCTGGAAAAACAAAACAAAACAAAAAAAAAAGAACGCACAAACTCGTGCGCGATGAGACCAGACCCGCGGATAAAGATAGGCTTCCGGATGGGATTTCCGTCGTTGTTGCCTGCGGCGCCGACAACAGTTGGTACGGAGTAGTACGGACGTGGCAAAGCAAATGTGCTGGTACGCAAACGAAGCAAAAAAAAAAGAAAGTAAAGAACAGACAAGAAAAACGAATGCGGTTATTTGTACCGATTTTCATGAATAAATAAAATCACCATTAAACTCGATTGGCTTCGCACGCGCGGGCCTTCGTCTGTGGTGAGCTTAGCGGTAGGTTGTACTGGTGCGCCAAATGGTTTAAGCCTTTACTGGAAGAGATATGGCATCCATTTGGTAGAATTATTGATGGGACAAGGTGGAGGGAGGAGGGTGTAGGGGGTGCTGGTTTGGATAATGTCCGCGTAAAAGGGATGTCACGGCCTTTATCAGGCTTGTACCTGAGAAAGTGACCATACTAGCGAAGGATAAAAATTACGTATGACATTTAAGAAACTAGAAACAACTTCATTATTCTACGAGAAGAACGAATATAGTTGTCAATTGTTTTTGAATTATGGAAATCTGGTTGTAATAATTTTCCAACAGATTTAATAAATAAAAACACTCATTTAAATAAGTAATAATTAAATATAAAAAGGAAAAATATCAATTGTGAGCAAATCAATTGATTAGTTAAGTATACACTCAAACAGTTTAAGCAAATAGTTAATTATAATGAGTTGATAATTTGTGTTGGCACTCAATGAAACCTGAACTGATTCTCCGAGGCTGATGAAAGCTATTATTTCCATTCATATGGGGTGAAATTTTTTCTCTTAGTTAGAATGAGCATATTTGTAGCAATAGTTTTGATAATTAAATAAAACGTACCTAAAATGTGCTGTGAGTAATTTGTTAAACTTTCAAGCCATAAACATGTTTATTCTGTATTAACTCCTCCAAATGCGCATCCTTGACACCAAACGCATCCCATCACATGACGTGACGCAAGCGACAAATGTGGCGAGCCTCAAAGGCCGAACCCATTACGAGCGCGCACAAGGTCGGTTCCCCTGGTTGGCCGCAGAGATCTTAATTAAGGCGAAAACTGCCAACCGATCACGAAGCACGTTGTGTTGCTTCTGCGATAACTACTTTGTTTTTGTCACCACCCGAAAGGGAAAACCCCGTTTTCCTTACCCAAACCCGGATCACATCGAGCGACCCGGTGTACAGTCCCAGTTGAGATGACACACGGCCCGGGTGGTACTGGTGTAATTATGGCAACGAGCCGTCACTCACATCAGGATGTTTCGTTTGAATGTTTGAACGAAGGGTAGGAAGCAAAACAAAACTCATCCTTTGGCGTTGTTTTGGCTCTGTACGGGGAAAGAAGTATTTCCAACTTGCTCCAAAGTGACACACGGGTTCGAGAGTGTGAAAGTCGCTAGACACGCCTTCGGTACCGCTCGGTATGCCGGTGATGACTTAGTTCCAACTGACCGTATGTTTCATTTCTTCGTTCTATTTTCAGGTAATAGCGCAAATGGTACAGCAGGGCACACTGGTTCCAATCAAATCTTCCAACCGCTCGCCAGGATGCGTCTGGCGAGGTCAGACGGCTGTGCCTTCTCAAGCAGCGGCGGTATGCATCATTAGCCGACGTACTATAGACGCCTGAGCCCGGCCTCGTGTGACGGTTGGTTGCGGCTGGAACTTTGGTAGTGGAGAGGTTTTGGTAGCACTTGAAACGTTCCAACCGTATGGTTATGGTGTGGAAAAATTCGGCAGAAAGCCAGATAAGACCTAAAACGCACCATGCCATAATACACGGCCCGATACCGTGACGCGCGTAAGCTCTGCGTTGAGCGAATCAATTAGAATACACCTCTGGATCGTATCACCTTACGGCGCATCTTTCGTCACAATAGGTGTGTTCCTATCGAGCAAACGTACACAACAAAATGTGTGTGTCTTCTACGCGCTTCCGCTGTATACCGGCCAGGTAGATCGAGAAATGATTTATAGCCGGTGTGGATCACCTGCGAAAAGGTAAACAGTTTGCGCGTCGATTCGAGCGCGAGATCTCACGCTGACTTGCTACTACTCCCGAACTGCAGCAGCATTCCTATAGATGTGTGGTAATGAGCGAAAAACAAAAAGAAAAGCTAAAAATCCTACGAAATCCCAACCGAGAAAGGTGTCTGCTATCCGTCCATTTACCAGAGCGCGTATTTGCCATACTGCCGGCAAAACGTCCCGGCTGCACGATGCGATTGCGTTGGAATGCCGAGCATTGGGTTTGGGAGTGTTCTGGTTTGTGTCCGCACCAGTCCAGTGTGGTATTGAAAATATTTTAGTGCGTCTGTTTTTTCTTGCAACACACTAGACGATGTTGTCTGATCTGGTGGGTAGCATACTGGATGGGGAAATTTCCCTTACACCAAGCTAATTGACTTAGTTCCGCAATTGCATACGTTTTTCTTCTACCGGGTTGAATTGGCTGGGAGTGCCAACTCTGTTGGGGATTGAGTAAATGTAGATGTTTTTAATATTGAGTTATTATAGGAACTATGAGATCTAACTGGACAATAGCAAGTTAAAACGCTGTTGAAATATGTTTAGCATAGAGACGGGGTTATGACATTCACGGTCACCTAACGAGTATTGCGAGTAACGAGTAACGGCGAGATCCAAACCTTCTCTATTTCACAAAAAAATACAATTTTTAACCCATTTGTCTCAAACAGGTCATTGTCTAACATGACGTATGAAGAGTCATACCCAGTAACTGATATGTTTACACGTCATCGATCTATTGTTTTATTGATTAGCATTTGACTAAAATAGAAGGTAATTGAGAACTATAGAATGAAGTTGAGTTATTGTCGTTTTTGGATTGCTTTTGGAATCGTGTATATATGTTTGTGTATATGGATTGGACAATTGTCCAGATGAGTAAGTAACTTGGCGCGGATAGCTTTTCAAATCATTATCAACCGGAGTTGAGGAACAATTGTTCACATTGCCATACTACTGTGTGGAGTAAATCTTTGATTATTTTTGTAATGTTAGATTATTGAAGTTCCTTTTTTAACATGTACTATACATTTATAGCTCTAACTCAAGTTACAGGACTTAAATTGGTTTTTTTTTAACTAATATCTGCCAGCTCTTTGCGTTTTCGAATGCCTTTTAAAGATTAAAAAGAGCAAGCAATGCCGTTCAACCCGTAACGAACGTTACGAAATCGTTTGACACGAATCGAATTGAATGAAATGAATAAATAAAACAAAGCTCAACGAATGTTTGTGCAATATAAGCAGCCAAAATAATTTCAATTGGATATTGTTTACCGTCAGACGCTTATGAATGTGACATTTTTCAACGTGTACAATTATTGTAAGCAGTGCCGTTGCTGTGAATCATTGGAATATACTTTAGACCTTCTTTGTTTAAGCGGAATCTCACCGTCTTCCGATGTTTTTCCATCTTATTTTGCCCGTCTGTGTCTAGCTGGTGCGGTGCTGCTGTAAGGGAATTCCAACTTATGTACCACTCCCTTCCCGTGGCCGGGCCGCGTGGAGATGACGTACGGCTGTACTACATTTAGCAAGATGTCATTACG
Organism: Anopheles rivulorum; assembly: GCA_018908115.1. Taxonomy (NCBI): domain Eukaryota; kingdom Metazoa; phylum Arthropoda; class Insecta; order Diptera; family Culicidae; genus Anopheles; species Anopheles rivulorum. The sequence continues at coordinate 14,707,507 of CM032179.1, forward strand.
CAGGTACATGTACTTGTTGGCAATGTTCGCGACCGAGTATATCCGTTTGCTCAGCTGCGCGGCGTGTGTTGACGAAGCTGTTCAGCTGTTGTTAACACTTGGCGCGAGCTCTCCGTGTGCGCCGTTCGAGGTTGCAAGTGTTAAGTGTTTGGAAATGAAGAATGCCACCCCATTGATAGTGCGTGGCCGGTCGGGCGTGTTTTTGTTTGTGTGACCCTCCCCAAACGGTGCTGCTGTTGCTTGTGCCCCGGCAAGGTGAATGATACTTTGGGTAATTTTTATCTTTATGTACGTTGTTATCAATGGAACACGCTTGATTGGTAAATGGTACAAAGTTTTAAAATCCTTAAATTGAATTAAGTGGCAATTTTCCACAGCTTTCCCGCAGTTTTTGAGCGACGTGGGAAAGAAAAGGTTTAGCAAATCTTCGATCCATTTGCGTTAGTATGCTTTTTTATTCCGTTTCTTCTTCAGCATGGTGTGAATAACGAAGATTTAATATGTGTTCCCCAGGAACACTGACAGGCTGTCTGTTTGCTGGTAGTGTTGCCCGCATTACACTCTTCGCGTTCGGTCGACCGGCGTGCAAGCGTTCTACACCAGCGTGCTGGTACAAGCGTTTATTCGTCTTTCAGCATACGATCCATCCGGGGCCCGGTCCGGTTCTGGACAGCATCAAGTGGCGGGAATCGATTGAGCATTCGAAACCAGCGTACGTACGGTCGGTTTGTTTTCGGGTGTTTAAACATCCCGTGAGCGCAGATTTTTGAAACGGACTCGCCGAATGCCGAGTCGGAACGATGGGCCCGGTCGATTCTGCTGACGTACGGGCAAACATAGAAAAATACACGCGCCGAACGCGCGGGTTGCCGTAGTTACTGCTGCAAAAGCAAATGTGGCCACCCCGCAACGGGCGTTGATTGGTTTTAAATGATGGAAGCATTCCGCCGTAATTGGTTTGGAGCATGATGGTTTCAATGTGCCCATTGCCGATGCTGGACCAGCATCCGGCCAGTGCGTCGCGATCACATTTTGGGTGCTTCCCGTCACTGTGGGGTAAACCTCCGGGCATGGAATAAATTATCACACGACCTTTCGCATCGGCTGTGTCTATGTGCTGGTATAGTTGGGAGTGAAAGCGCCACTACCAGCATGAGCGATATCGGCCGTTTGTTCCAGTGCAATCTAATGTTACGAAACGTATCCCACCAAACGTGATCCAGCATTGATCGGGAGCGTACGACTTGGTGGTTAGGAACAAAAAAATTAAGCGCAGAAATAGTTAGGGGTTAAAGCAGGGGTGAAACAATGTGGATGTATATTGTAATGGTTCGATGGTTCAATGAGGAATATGTAAAAGTATCACTTTATTTTGAAGTAACAATCATTTAAATAAAACAATATGATTAATTTCCTTACTTACTCATGAGGAGATCAATCCGTCTTACTGACGTATGAGGTTTTTAATGTGCCTACAGCTGTCTTTGACCGTCAACGCTCATTCTGAGTTTGGGTCTATATTGCCTCCTCTATGACCTGGATCGTCCGGTGTCATTCTAATGCCATGACAAGCGCATCGTAATTTGTATATTTTCTTAATTATTTGAATGTCAATATCTGTCTTATACGGCCTGGAATGGCGACCGTTCGAACTTAATAAAAAAATGTCAATGTTCAAAGAAATAAGTTTAAATAAGTCTTTTTGAATTTAAAAAGAAAACTGATGTAATTAAAATATCAAAACTAATGTATGCTAACAACAAGTTTGGAACTTCTGTTGTAAAGCTTAAAAAATGTAATAAAAAAACATTAAAGTCAGATTAAACAATAAAACAGCAAATCAAAAGTAAGAAAAAGATAAAAGCATGTTTTAAATTAGCAAGATTAGCAATTTATAATAAAATTTTCAGAACCTTATTTCATACATATATTTATACGCATACATACTTCATTCTCTCAAATAATTTAATTTTAACTAATCATACATCTTCAAGATTATAGCGTACATCTTGAACATTTTTGAAAGCCTTGTTTGTAATTTTGAACTAATGTGTTCTACACGTATAGAAACTTTCAAAAAGTTTGTAATTTTAAACATTAGAAAGCAGAAACAAAAATCCTTGTAAAACATATCGATTCGCTAAACGAGAGCAATGGTAATTTTCTGCACGTGCCGCACCATCTTTCCCACTAAAAAGAGTTTTTTTTTCACTCGTTTCATTTTTTCACATGCAATTTGCAACCCTACCATTTCGGGCAACCCCTTCCTACCGGTAGCGTTGCGCTCGATCGAAACCACTTCGACGAATATTTGCGGTTTTGCCACACCGGGACGTATCTGTTTGCCCGACCTGAAACGATGAAATCGGACATGTATTGCCACCCTGCTGCCCTGTTGCTAGAATGTCCTAAAATAAACGAAACAAAAGCACACACAAAAAAAACACCAGATACGGAAGGAATGTATGCTGGGATTGGGGAAACCCGTACCGAAAGCTAATGGACCACATAAAGTCCGAAACATAACCATTCATCGTAAAACAAGACAAAATCGTCCATCCGCAGCAGAACGAATTGGAAGTGAGAACGGTACAGGGATGGGTCGTATCCACGGCAAGGTGTCCGTTTATGTTCCATCGACGGTTTTATGTGGCACAGATTGATTCTATGGTTTTGTCACACAAATACACCCCCCCCAGTCCGTACACCGAGCATCGGGCACAGTGGGATAGCAAGAAGCGTATGCATCGTGGAAGCCCTTTTTTGTCCCGAGGGAAACCGACGGTTCCGTGCGTTCGTCATAAATATTGATCGTAAATTAAAAAGTTTTACTTGACACACGCCCATCGGTCACGCCACCCCGTGTACCATGTTGGGACGGTATTTAAGCAAGGCGTAGGCGTGAGGATTTGAATTTTTGTGGACGATTCTTCGGCGTGATTGATTTTTGTGTACACAAAGGAAAAACAAGAGCAAGATGCACCGACCAGCGTTTGGGGACAGTCGTATGAAAATCATAAATTTAAGGTGTCCCTTTTGATTTTGCAAGGATACGGGGCAGGGACAAATTGAAATACGCAATCTATACCTTGAATTAAAAACAAAAAAGGCACCTACGATTGTCATTGCACCGGTCGTTTTCCGGTAAGGTATCCTTTGGATCTTTATTCCCCCTTTTTTACACTTTTTGCGTGTACGTCGCTTGAAGTCGAATCACGGCAAACGCCGGCCGCACGACGAAACAACATGTCATTTGCCATGCATTTTGAGCTTTATCGCGGTACAAACGGTCCGCTGTCAGCGTCCGAAACCGGCCGGAAGGTTGGCCGTATGGGGGCGTCCACCTACGTAACATATTTAGTACGATCTGTTCCCTCCGAAAACCCATCAAAAACATCAGCGAACAAGCTGGGGAATAAAAACCGAAAACACGCTACCACCGTGGACGAAGGAAAATGATGTACACACACACATACGCAGAAATGTGAAACATGAAGAATAAAAAAAATGGAAGAAACACAATCTGCAGCGCAGAACTGGCTGAAATGTCCTCACGCTGCCAACATGATTGTTAAATACCGCGGTTGATTTCATTCGAGTCTGCAACGGATCAGAGTATCCCAGGGAAGGGTGTACCGGGGTGTGGGATTACGATGAGGGTAAGCATAATCTTCCCTCCTCCTTCCTCTCCCTCCCCTCCTTCCATTCACTACACGCTGGGCATATGTGCGGGATAAATAGTCCAAAAATTACGTCCAAACGTAAATATAATTCTAACATTTAAAAACTAATAACTAAATTTAGGCGATTCTTGGGAACGAGGTGGTCAGCATCAAGAGTTGTAGCACAATGCAACAAAAACATTTTAGTTCTCTTTAAAAACATAAAGCCAATAAGATTGGATTTGTTAAAAATTGTTATTGGTTGAAAATTTACAGTTTAATTTCTTAAAATAATTTGCATTTTAATTTTAATAGTTTTGTTTTCAACTTTGATTGGGACTCTACACTGGCAAATTCTGCTTGTTGTAAAGTAAGCAGTATAAAAACAGTATTCTGTTTGTTGTAAAGTTAGCAAGATGAATTGTAGCAGATGTCCTTAGATTAGTAACTAATGTCTTGGGTAGTTATTCAATAGTTAAATGCAATTTAAAAAAATGCATTTTATTCCCAAAATATGTTCGAAAAAGCCCACTATGGGTAGGCAGACGCACACTTAGGGATGACACCGACACCCAGGCAGACACGATGTGAACGAGGGTGAATCGAATCGTGTGGCTACGCGAGAAAAACAAACTATGCTGCACGCGCAAGGCGCGGCGAAGGAAACTTCACACACACACACACACATACGGAGGCACGGATAGGGTGGAGAGAGGGGAGGGGAGGACGGAGGTGAACTGCAAAGCCACAGAAAGGGAAGTGCACGGAGCAGTCCGACCGCACCGGGCCGAAGCGAAATGGCGGCAAAAAAAAAAATGGAATTATAAAAACATGTCACAAACAGACGTAACATTTGGTTTTTAATCTAATTTCAACGCGCTTTTCCCAGTTCCTCCTTTGTGCACCCACCGCCCACTCCCCTCATACACACATTTCCACGTGCCGTGCCCATCCTTACTTTGTGTGGCGGAGTTTTCTCCCGCCCATTCCATCTCGTTTTCTCGCACCCGCCTTATCCTTCACCTTCATCGACATTCCTTTGTTTGTGCTGCAACACATACACGGCACTGGGTTACCGTTCGCATTCCGTTCCCATGTCCTGGACGTGTCCTTTCGACATCCACTTCTGTGGGGTTTTGTTTTTCTTTTTTACTTTACTTTTAATACTTTGCTCCACCGCCCTGGAGGATGTGAGGTATTATTCGCTGCTTCCGGTTCCTCTGCTTCGGAACCGCAAATCGCACGCACTGCACTCGAATCAAGCGATTGCTTTCGGGGGTTGCGATTGTTACCGTCCGCGTTCCCACCACCCAGCGTCGCACGCGCGATTTTGTAGTTTTGTTTGTGCAAACTTTATTTTCACCACAAAACACCGCCTCCCGATGTGTATAAAAACACACAAAAAAAGGATAGCAGCGCACTGCTTCGTACTAGAGTTTTGTGTGAATCCCTCCAGCCAAAGTGCTGAGTGCAGCATCACTGATGGTGCATTCTGTGCGGTTGTGGTGCCAAGCCGCAGGCAATTGTTGTTTTTCTTGCGTTTTCGTAGTTTTCCGTACTTTTTTTTCGCTCCACTACTATTGTTCTTGGAATTGAGTTGCACACGGTGCCGTATTCTACGGCGTGGTGTTGCAAGATTTTGTATACGACACCTTTTTGGGGTAAGGAAAAGTAATTTATTTTCCACTGTGCGTGTCACGGAACTGACACATAATAAGGATTGTTAATTTTTAAATGTGGTGTCACCGGGTTTTAGCTATGAAAATGGAACAATTTTAATTAATTGTAACACGTTTCCCAATGCAATGGTATATTTTCAAAAGTTGTTATCATGACTTATTCTTTTAAATTTAATAACAAAATTGTAAATCAAAATGTGAGTTTATGTACAATAAGAATTTCAAAGCTATCGGGTATTTTTGTAATAGTTTTTAAAGTACCTAAATCAATGGTCTTAATCTATTGTCCAAAAAACTTGAGAAAAAAAGCTCATGCAAAATCTACATAAATCTATCATAACATAATGATGTATGACCGTTATAATAAAAAAAATTATTTCAATTTAATATTTGGTGGTTTGAAGCAAAAAATCGATTTCAGCAATACATATGAATTACGCAGAACTATTAGATTCGTATTTGAATCGTATTTGGTGAAACTTTTAAGATATATGAATAATTTTATTCACCTTGATTTTGCTTTTAAACTTCTGAAACTATAAGCCTTTTGAAAACAAATAAAAACATTTGTTTTTCAAACATGCTGACTGTATGTCTTCACAACTAGTACATCAGATCCAGGAAATGGAGTGGCCTGGTGGTTTGTTGGCCATCACTCGAAGTGATTGGTACATAATTCCTTAGCTTTCTTCCTTACGCAGTACTAAATTTCTAGCAGAACAACTAGAAACACAACAATAATTAAGACATAACTTAAGAATAGTTATAGTGTAATGACAACATTAAACGACTTGAAAAACTTTTTTTTAATAAAATGACTAAATTATTATAAAATTCTGAGAATACTAAATGCTGCTCGTCTGATCAAATTTTTAATATAAATTTTAAAACTTAATAATACTATATTACAGAAGAGCGCCGATTATCCGGGCATTTCGGGAGTCAATGGTGGCCGGATAATCGAATAACACGGATAAAAGGTTCACTCGGTTTTGTTAACAGATATATTATGAATATTGCTAACTGTAGTGTACTTTAATGTTTTTATTGCCTTTTAAAGCGTTTAATAAGGATCGTGCTACTATTGTTTTAATATTTAAAAATAGTTATGACGTTCGATGTGCGTACGTCCTGTTCACTAGTAAGTACGAACGGGTATAAACACACTACAGAACACATAAATACAAAATAAATATGAATGTGAAGCTGTCATTTCTTAATGGCACGGATAATGGGACAACCGGATAAAAGGTACCTGAATAAACAGCGCTCCACTGTATTAAATATTAAATATTATATTATTTTAACTGAAAAATTATTACATTATTTTTGTTGCCTGTAAAAAGGTCAGGACATGTATATCATGTTTATTGCAATTTGTTTACTATTCTTTTTTATCTGTTGTTTCGAATCGTGCATTTCCAATATTTTTGTCATACCATACTTTGGTACTCGTTATGGAAAATCACGTTTGCTTTTCCTTTACAAACAAATTTTGCTATTTTATGTTGAGGTTCGTGTTTATTGAAAGCACATCCACTCATACTTTTATCTTAAATAAAGACCCAAAAGCGAATACGGTACTAGTAGTAGCGCAACGCCGTTATGCTTCTTAACGATCTGTACACAGGCGTGATGGAATTTGGTAAAGCTATCGCTTCAATCGACATCACCAATTTTCAAACCATTTGAAAACTCTTTTGTCTACGCTCGTTAACTCGCCCGCTGGTACGCTCTTCCCCTTTCCTTTCGCTCCCCTCTTGTAACGCATGTTCACCATCAGCACCACTTCAGAATCACTCACAAAAATCATCTGTTGAATCTTGCCAGCTTTTACGCTTATTTCCCCCCCTCCAGGCGCATGTGTGTGTGTTTCTGTGTGGCTGTTGTCATTTGGTTTGCCTCGTCTCGCTACCCCGAAAGTCAAGAGCAAACATGATGCAAATGGCATATCGTTTTGCAATCGGCTTGAAAAACTGCAGACAACCCCCTGAATGCTGGTTGGCTGGTGAAGCAGCAAAGAACAAACTGAGAACTACGCAACTCGGCTGGGCTGTTAAACAGCGTCGAACCCGTGTGAGGCGAATGCCGGGAAATGTCTAAAAGGCACACCGACGCCCGGCCTCGAAAGCCACTCGAAAATATTCTGCTCTCGCACACACACGCTGGATGGAAAGCAGAAAAACTTTTTGGTTCCGAGATAAGAAACAGCCAACCAGCGTGGTACCGTGCACAAGTGGAAAGATCTGCAAGCTGGTAGTAAGGCGAAGAAATGTTCCATTGCATTCGCAGCAGTCGAAGCGCTGAGAATCCAGTGAACGTTGGTCGGGTGTTGTTCCATTTACTTTCCCTTTCCTTTCGGAGTTCTGAGATTGTTGACGCTTTAGCCATACCAACGTTACTCCGCATCACGCATTCCACCGTTTCGGTAGTCTTGTAGAGTTTTCTGTGCACAGAGAGAGGTGTGCGTTTGTACCGCCCGGTGAGTTCATTCAGTTTAGCACACGGTTCATGGTGCCGAAACTGGCACGAAATGCCACGTGCTTGTTTTGGGTGAATATTTCACGCCCTCCGCACTATTTACGCGCCATTTTTCCCAATGTCGGCTGAAATGGTGTGGATGATATGAAAAAGATATGTTGAGAATTGGTGCATTTTATTTGAATATATTCGAATCTTAATAGGGATTTTTATTCTTTAAATTGATAAAAATTATATATTTAAGAATTATGGCATTTGCCGTATACAAGAGGAAAAAAATACATCAAGTAGAAAATCTTTTCTCATTGGCATATTTACCAAACAAAGCTCGAATTTCGTTTCCCTTACATCATGCGAAAGAATTCATGCAAATTCTAGGAAAATCGCTAGCCTGTGTGAAATGTTCCACATGGCTCCGATAACTAACAGACAGATTGAAAATCGCGCCTCAGTGTCTCGCTCCTATTCTGTAACCCATCCAACCGCTAGCGGACGGCAACGAGGAAGCGGAAGTGTAAAACACCCAGCGCTCCACCCTTCCTCCCTCTCTCCACTGGCTAAAGATGGCCACTTTCGCTTCGTCAGCAGCTGCGCGATTTTGCTCTCGCCGTTAAATGTTTTTTTTTTCTGCCGGTTACGTCTGGGTGTTGGCCACGTGTGGGCCGGGGTGGCAACTGTGTGGCCAAGGATGGACCGGCGGGTGCTACACAAACTTCCGAGCGAATTGACGAGGATAGGAATGGGTGGGTTGTCGGTGGGTGGGGAAGGAAGGAGTCAAAAGGGGAGTGGTGTTGCCGTTGTGCTGGGGGAGCAGCATATGGTCATATGTGTCACCGCTTCAAATATGTTTATTTAGGTATTTTAATCATATGGTGTCAGAAGGAAGACAAACATTATTTCCTTTATCACTGCAGGACCGCATGGTGCTGTACCGAGCGCCATGTTTTCTGCCGGGCTGTAACACTGGGTGTTTTTGTGCATAGGGGCACAGCAGGCGAACGGTGGAGGTAGTTTTTTTTTATTTTGTGTCAGTGTGTGAGCGTGTGTTTGGTTAGGATGAAGGTAGCAAGGAGGGAAGGAATGCGGGGGAGGAGGGAGGAGGGGAGGGGGAGTGGTTGCCAACAATTTATCCGACATGGTGTGCAATCCTGTCCACCTTCCATTCTTGCCAGTATCTGATTACAATTTTTCCATCAGAATCCTTTTTTCTTCCCTCCCGGCAGATGGAAAATGAAGGGATGGTAAAAAAATGGATCCAGCTTCCTTCGGATCCTTCGTAAACATGATTGAGAGGCGCAAAGATGTGAGTTCGAACATTCCTTCCGTGCCGGACAGGGTATGGACATTGTGTTTGAGAGCTGTACGGTTTCACACGATTGCATCACACGCTATTACTCAAAGGCTTTGCTACACTGTGTTGCAAAATAGTAACCACCCTTAGGATTAAAATACTTTTTTGGTTCAATTTTTATAAACACATAATAATGATGGTGTTAGGTTAGGTAAATATTTTTCTTGAGCTTTTTTTTATCTCTCCAACAAAATCGCATAAAATAGATGATTTAGTCTATCAGTTGACCATTACAATTTGGGGTTTGAAAAGTTCTTTTGAGCATACCTTTTGATTTTATTTTGATTATGGCCCAAAGAGAGACACCGAGGAATTTTTGAAGGCACCCTCTAGATCATGTATAATGTCTTCTTATGTTCATAGACCTTTAGAACCGATATCACTAAAACATTATTTAAGAAGTACATACATAAAGTCTAATTTTCGTTGGTGAAAAATTCTTGGTTAACCTCTGAAATGTCCTGTAAAGAGAATTTCTAGAATTTTTGTGTACGTTTTCCCAACCAGATTAATTCTAATCCGCCTAAGTCATAGTGATAATATAGAAGCGGTTGTATTTTACGTATAATATAAGGAAAATATTAGCATAATTTAATTCCAAAATATGTTTGTTGCTATTGATTAGCTTAAAATTTCATCGAAGGGTTATCATTTTAGAATTCTTTTACATTATCGTTAATGCAACATTTTCACCTTTTTTTCGAAAAACCTTATTGGAAACTAATTGCATTGTTATAATGAAATATAACTCTAATGTTTCTTTAAGATTTGACCAAAACTTTATTAGAATTCTTTTTATATTTTTAATTTTTATTTATTTTACTTTATCATACATTTAATATAATTTCATAATTTATATAATTTTATAATTTATTTAATATAATATAATTATATTTTAATATAATTCCCGATAAATGCAACTTTCCAGCTAGCCCAATGCAGACGATAATCTTTACGTAAATTTTAAAGAAAACCTCTTAATTGAGTACACAAATGAACGTTAGTGAAACTTTCCACCCTCAGCCGTACATCCACACGGTTTAGTTCTAAATTGGTTTGTTATGCTTTCTTTGTCCGTAGATTAAAAACACTTGAAGACGCAGAACAAGTCCTCTCGCGCAAGTGGCATGCAGTGTTTGCTACTGGCAGCTCGACGGTGAACAAACCTCTTTCACTCTGGCCCAATGTGCGCCACACGAATGGCAAACCAAACATATGTGCGAGTTTGAGCGACAACGAAGAGTTGGAAGCAAAAAAAAAGGGCGAGAGCAAAAAAAAAAACCTTGGCCAGTGGCAACACCCCGATTGCACACATGGCGCTGCAAGTTGCAACCCTCCCCCCCTCTCCCCCCCCCTTCCTCCATATACCTAGGATGCGTGTGGTGTGCCAGCAAAATGGTGAAGTGGCAGTATGTTGCATTAAACTTTCCCTGTTACCGCTTGGAAAAACCTCCCAACCGGTACATGCCTGTCCAGCCCTGGACCACTTGGTGGAAAGATTAGGGTGATGGGAGGACAGGGGCGGATGATGGAGGGGGGGGGGGGAAGGGAGGGTAAACCATACACTCTCTCAAGGATTAATAGTGGAGGAGGCAGACCACTCTGTCCCTTGGTTGTCGTCAATCCATTAAAATCTTAGACACACATGTGTTGAAGCGAACGGAACGTCATGCGGGGGTTGTGCCGCTGGGTTAGCCAGGACGGTTAGCCTGGGTAGAAGATGTCGGGACCATTACGTGAACGCAAGTGTTTGTGATGGCGGTTTGTTGTCGTTTGTTTCGGGCGGATTGTAGCTGCCTTGTGTGCTGTGGTTGCAACTGATTGGGATTTAGCCGTGGTGAAGGCGATACGGTGCGTTCGGACACATTGGGAAGGTTTGCCGAGATGAAATACATTATCGGAACATGCAGCACCTAGCAGTGGCATTGTTGTGACGCTGGCCCACGCGGGAATGCTGGTTCGGGGAAACACGAAGGTTTTTCTTTCTTATCGAGATGTCGCAGGCAGTTCTGCTCGGGATTGTTATGGTGCTGATAGGTGGTTTTAATACCACTTACACACTTACAGAATTTTTCTATCGTTTTTTAACAGAGCCGTTGAGTGAACGGAAGTTTTTGTAAAATATCTCAATACCTTTAAGATACACTTGAAGCTCATCTCTGTTAATTTGAGTATTTCGTTAATTGAGAAATCTGAAAAGTATTTCATGTGAAAAAAAAGGAAAAAAAATCATATTGCTAGCGGTATTAATGCGTAATACCAAAGTTTATGAAATCTTTAAAATAACTTATATACCGTCCGCAACGTCACTATGGAGTTAATGATTTTTTAAAGAAAAATGCGAACAGTTGAAATAATCATATATTTTTATTTATTATTGATTTTGACGGCTCAAAGCCGTAGTGTCAAATAATTATTAAAATTAATAATAAAAAAATATTATTAATAAAAAATTGAACATGTTGTTCAACATTTTAAAACTACATGCTTATAATATTAGTTACTGATTTTTGCGTACATACGTATACATATTATCTCACTATACAAACATCAGTTAAAAAACATTTAACACAATTATAATTATTCACCAAAAATTGACTATTTCAAACAATCGGCGATAAAACCATTAAGAAAACAAATTTCAAAACTAAATTAAATTTTATTTCATGTTTAAATCTGTTGAAAAAAAACTACATCAGTTATATAGTAAACCATTGCAACACGTTTTTGCTGCTTGATAGATTAGGCAAAAATACATCATTCAACGAACAAAACATGTGATAGCGATATGAATAGGACCTAAAAGGTTTGTTTATTTTGTGGCGTTCTGCGTTTGGAAAGCTTTTAAGACAAGTGTTCTACGTGTTAGAGCAAAGTGAATCGAATAACAACATATCTTTCGTTAGCAAACGTGAACACAGATGCCGGTTGGCTGGCATTCCAAAACATGCTGGTCCCGCACGTGTGTGGCCACGGCTGTTTGTGTGCCCGCGAACGACAGTGTGGTGATTTGTTTTTACCAGCCACCAGTAGGGCGGTGGGTGGATGTTACAAGGAGGGGGGGAAGAGCATAGGGGGAGAAGGGTTGCTTGAGAACGTTGCCTGCTGTCTGCGCTGTGCTGTGTTCTGTATTCCATCCCGGGGTAGTTTGTCGTTGCGTTGGTACCATTTCATGAGGGTGCCAGTAATCACCCACCGAGGGTGCGATGTTGAGGAAGGCAGACTCGTGAAAACGTCTTCCAGCACGAGTTCCAGCACCAGCAGCATCGTCTTCCCGAGCGAGGGTTAAGCACACTGTCTGCACAAAACTGTTGCTGAGCTTCTGAAGGTGAAGGCAAACTTTTTTCCCAACCCTTAGTTCGTGCGACCGGCCGGAGCCCGGAGAATGCCGGGCACGATGTCTGGCCAGCATCACGGACAAGCGCTTCTGCAGCTGATGACGATGATGGAAATTATACGCCTTCCCGACCGGCTACATGCATAAAAACGCTCAAATGCAACACGCTTCCCGCCCGAGCAGTGGGCTCTAATCGCACCGTTCGCGATATCACTGTACGCCTTTGTCACCAAAATTTGTTGAGTGTCGAACTCATCTGCACCTTCCGAGCGAAGGAACAAAAATCGCACCGGCGGTTGGGGTCGGAAAGTGTCACCAGCATTGGCGAGTGGTTCAACTTCACTCCGTGCTTTACGCTGTGAGTTGCGCCCCGTGCAGACGATTAGAGGGTTGTCTTTTCGCACCGCTTTCCCGGACTGGTCTGACGGTGACGAGACGAGTGTTTTTGATTTCTTTTGTTTCGTCAGCAGATAACATTTAGCGCAGGAATTGGTTCATTTGTGATGGAGAAAACATGTTTTGTGTGTAAAGAAAACAGAAATAACTTTGCCGCGAAGCGCACATCAAAACATTGCTTTCCCTTTTTATCGGCGCAAACGATGACGAGTGGGGTGGATCGAAACGTGGATTGTAAAGCATCCACAATTGGTACAGCAGTTTCCGTAGTGTAGCGGTTATCACGTCTGCTTCACACGCAGAAGGTCCCCGGTTCGAACCCGGGCGGAAACAAGACTTTTTTTTATTTTGCTTTGACACTGTTTTAAGAATGAAATAGAGGAGAATCAAGAAGTTGCTCCAACGCAATTATGTGTTATTATTTATTTTGAAATCTATTATTGAATTGAAAATTTATATGAAATCAATAAATTTGTCTAGTTTCGATTTATAATTAATAGATTTTCTTATTATTATTGTGTATTGTATTCTTATTGTGATATATAAACCCTAAATTATGGCAAATAATACTACAAACCACTGTGATTAACAGTTTATTGCTAAGTTATTGTATGTAAAACAATCTAAAATATGTTGTGATTTTAATTAGATCGACAAAAATTATTCTCAATTCTTTGGCTTTGGCGGCAAGTAATGTAAGTAAATCTCCTAAAAATTACGGATTAAATACTACATATTTTAACGTTAAAATACTGCATCACTTTTTTGAAACTTTGAGGTTATATGCTCTTGTTTAGTTGGGAGAGAATTTTGTCTATGCTTTCTAACGCGTTTTTTTTCTTTTGGAAACAGAGGCAGTTTTTGTAAAAATATCGTTTAGTTAATTGAGATATACTTTTTATACCTGCCAGATGAATTTTTTGACCTCTTTATGTGGAGTTTAAGAAAAGCATTCAAGTGTGAACTTTTATTTTGATGCTGTCCCAAATTTTTTTCATAAATAATTTTGATTTGTTGTTTTCAATTTTTTTATAAATGTTTCGTTGTTTTCGCTTTAAAATTCTACTCAGTTAATCATAATTAGACATTTGCTCACATGTTTCTTAAATTAAGGTTCTTTATTGAATTTAGCTGTTCTGAAATGTTAACACGCGAAAAACACTAAAACGGAGAATAAAATTGCATACATTTAGGTTCACGATAAATACATCATCTTATTTTTTAAATATATGAACGTTTATAGCAGGAATGCTTATAGCAAAAATTCTTAGATTACAAAAATAAATTTAAAAAAAACTGTTGAACGAGTTTTAAGCAACACATTGGCACCAAAAGACGGTTGGCATAATCGAACTACCAATTGTTCCAAAATCACCGTCAACCCGCAGCACTGTCAACAGCATCAGCTTTCATGGGTGATTAGCGCCCGTTATGTGCATTCAGCACACTGTAGCAATGGTTACGCGCTGGTAAACAAAAAAAAAGCTCCAACTTCCATCGGGGAACCATTTTCCATCAGCGGAATAGCACCACAACACGGTTGTGGAAGCGGTCATCTCAGTGCAATCCATGCCGGTGCATTTGGATTCGGGATTTCGTCCTCGTTGTTTTTGCTGTTCCAGTTCACTTTCCGTTGTGGTTCTTTCTTGCGAAGGTCCTAGGAAGCCGAACTGCCCGGAAATGCTTTCGGTTTAGGAATGCGGGAGGAACCAGCAAACACGTCTGCGTTTGATGGTGTGTGATTGTGGGTGTTGGGATGCCCGCAGCTAAGGGGTAAGCATTGAAATCGACTGGTTTCGACGGGCTGCCAGCGCCAGTGCCGAAGTTTCGATTTCTGCCGTTGATGTATGTGATGTTTGGTGTGGAATTTTTTGTTTGAGTTTCCTTCATCGTGGTGTAGTTGAATGTATTTTTTTTTGTTTGCGTGTGTGAGTTGTTCATTCAACTAGCACAGCGGAATGAGTTGTACCGAGCATTCCACCCCACACGGGATGGAATTTCCTTTCCCGGCTTCGGTGGATTTGTGACGAATTTCGCACGGGTAAGATCATGTTCGGCACACTCTACCCCGCTGGGTGGAACAAAATCCATCCCGCAGGGTATGAGACGGTCTATTAGGGATTTTTCTTTTTTTTGCGCACTCTTGCTGTTCTCTAGTATGTTTTGAATTCCCGTACACATCCCGTGCACGAGTCTCATTGACGGGGTGTTGTGCAGTTTGAGTGCGCCTGCTGTCAGGGTTCCGTCAGCACCTTTTCCATCCTTTCCAACCAACAAAACCCAGCACGTCAACTGCAAAGAAGCAGGTCAACGTCAAACGTCGGCAACAGCAAAATTGATTGTACCGAAGTTCGGAACAGTGATCAATCATGAGTTGTGTGCACTGCCGCTAGAGTTGGTAGTATGCGGCGAGTACAACAGCAGCACCTACACTAGAACAAAACAAGAACAACAGCAAAACGTACACCACTGCTCTTCATCTTTGTTCGTGCCCTTACCGATTTGTTTTACCTTTTTTTTCGTGGGAGTTGGGAGGACCACCCCTTGGGGGACGTGCGACACACGTAGAAACGATTTGCAGGTGGACGGATGGGAAAGAAAATGCCTTTCCCTGGATTTTGCAAAACGAACGGACGACTGTTGATTGAACTTCGAAATGTGCGATTGATTGAGTGAATTCCGGTAGCCAAAAAAAAAAAAGAAAAGGCAAAACACAAAAAAAAAAACCATCCGGAAATCGTTTTGCACTTGGAGTGGTAGCGAGTTGTTATCAGGGTTTGCTGTATTTTTTCCGTAGCTTCGTTTGTTCCTGATCGAAGGGAAATTATGCTGACAGGGATAAAACCCACCTCCGGGTGTAGGATGAAATTGTGATGGAATCGATTTCGGGCTTTTACCTTCTTTCTTCGACGGTGGTGTGACAATCTGTTCTTTGCAAAAAGCGTTTTCTTGAGTCATGCGTCCCATCCGGCTAACCGGCATGCGATTGATGTTTGTGTTTATGTGAAAATGGATCGATTGATGCCTCGAATGGTAAGGTTTAATTAAAGAACAATCATTTTGAGAACTGGCCGTAAGGGGGAAAAAAATCGTTTTGTTCAATGCGTTCATGAAATCGATTCGTATTGAAATGTTTCTTACCATCATTTGGAAGGTTTGGAGGTGACATTAAATACGAAGGTGCAATATTTGATATATATTCAACAAGAAGTAGATGAAAAAATTACTAGCTTATGTTTTCGTTACAGTTTAAAAAAGTTGTCTCTTCTTACCATTATTGTTGTTGTAATAAGGATGAACTATTCATAAACTTTTCATAAACATTTAATTTGTAGCATGAAAGCTACAAAATTGGAAGCTTTTTTGCTGCACCGCTGTATTCTGACGGGATTTTATCCAAAAAGCTGTTTCTCGATCAGTTTCAACTTGCAAATCCTCAAGAACGGTGAAAATAATTCACTTATACCGTCATTTATTCCACTCCAACTTGAAAACCTTCAGAAAAGGTTTTAATTTTAAAATTTTGTCTAAAAATCGATACGCAGTGATGATCTTTAAATGAATAATAAATGTGTGATATTTTAATCGCTTGTGGAACTAAGTCTCTCTTGCTTAATGCTCTGTTTGGTTATGTTTATTCATCAATATTAGTAGTAAATTTAGAGTTCATTTGCTAATTCAATTGATGTTCACTTTTTTCCGCAAAAAATTGGCCGTTACTACAATTGTTATCTAAATATTACTGCATTTTTTACCTTAATTCATGAAAAATTGATATCAAGCGATTTGTGTACTATTTTTTATTTCGTATGTAGCAATGTTTAATATGATGGTTGATATACAATAATGGTTTTAATTCGTATTAACTTCTCCTAAATAACCTTTGTTAGGTACTTATGTTACTCAGGTTACCAATAAACTTATGGTGGTTTTTGTATAGTTTATGGTGTCTAGTTTTTGAATTGAAACATATTTCTTCGCACTAATTTAACTGTTGCTAATTTATCAAAATATATAAAGTAAAATTGAAATTTTTGTTATATAACAGCAATGTGTTTAATAGGTATAGAACCAGTTCAAAACAATGCAAACAAAAAGTCTATTTCATCGTCCACACATTCTTCTTCAAATGCAAGCCTTCTAAAAGCACAAGTACACTTGGCAAGCAATTTATCTTCGATTTTACGATTATGATTATCGTCGCATAAAAAATCATGCGTAAAACTTCGCACGCTACCCTGGCACCGATGGTAGCGCTAGTCAACAGGTGTAGCATATAATTAACTCGCTGTGTGGGTTGATTCAACATAACCAGCTGGGAGAGAGAGAGAGAATAAAAAGAAAAACACACGAATCGAGCTTTTATCCAAAGTAAAAACCGCCCCTAAAGCTCCCTACAACGCCAACGCCGCGTGTGAAGTTGCGCTTCAATTACACCGGCCCAGGTTGGCTCAATAATCCGTGTCACATAAATAACCATTCGATAAAGTTAACCGTGCGCATTTTAACTAGCACGCTCGCCGTTGCTCGGCTGCTCGGTTGCCGACGGTGCTTTCTAGCAGGAAAAACGCGATCCCTGTCATCTTAGGGATCGAGCGATGCCTGGGCAATGAGGCTGGGCAAAAACTCGGCTGGCTTCTTTAATCGAGCCAGGAAATAGGCAACATGGTACCAACTGGTATCGCACTAACGCCACACACTTCCTTTTGCCACATTTGCGCTCTAGTCACCGTGCCGCCACAGTCACTGGTGCTGCGCAGGCAGTTAATTGAAATTTTAAATTAAAACTTATCAATTCCAATAAATTGTACCGCCCGGCCCGACGGCAGCAGACATAAATTGCAACTGTCTTCCGGGCGCAGGCAACGAAAATGGGCGCCAATGGGCGTAACATTGATTCAATTTGAATGAAAAACTCTGGAAAGTCGATAGCGTAGCACGTTTTCTTCGATATCCCCATTTTCGTGATTTTCGTTTGCGTAGTGAGCTGGGTGCGGGACTTTCCACACGATAGTAGTTGGCCGGTGGGACTCCGCACGGAGTGAGTGCGTGTTGGCCATTTTCCCGAGGAGGCTCAAATTCCCCTTTGCTGTTGGTCACATATCAGCTAGCTTTCTTGCAGAAATACCAGAACCATTCAATTGAAAAAAGCACTTTCTCAAGAGCTTCAACTGTCACAATATACCCGCCCGCAAGCAGAAAGCATTTACGAAGACTTCCGAACATTCAGCGTACTGAGACGACCGTACAATACTCCCGAAGGGTGCCGAAAGGAAATAAAAATGGGAGTCAGAGAAAAAAAAAACGCACAAAAAGACACATGATCCATCCATGGCACCAGTCGGAATCAATTCCTTCTAGTGCTTTTCATCCACGCCAGGACACGCGCGGGAGCTCCAAAATTGAGTCGGCTACCAAATGGTTGCAGCACTCCGACACCAGGCACTGGCAATCATAACAATGTGCTGCAGTTTGAAATGGGCCCCGAAAAAAGCGCAAAAGGAAAAACGGTTGCCACTTTTCCCACCGCGTTTCTTCGGTGAAGAAACGAACGTATAAAATAAATAAAAACTCAAACTAATGTTGAACACTCGGCACCGTGTGCGCCATGTTCTCTGGCCAAAACGGAGGTTTAAATAGAACGACAGGCCGTTGCGCCTTTGCTGTTTGAGTGGTGTTTGTGTGCGTTGCGAATGATGCTAAAGCTAAGCATTGCTTACTTACGTTCGCATTGTTGAGAAGCTTTTAAGAGAAAAAAAAAGTTAATTTTGTTGGTAAGGATTTAGTTTTTTTAACGGAATGAAAATCGAAATCATGATAAGTTTGTGTTTATTTTTTTCTTATTTATATGTAAAATTCTTCCAGCTTAATTAGTTATGATTTGTGATGTGTTTCAATGATGTGAGTTATTTATTATTTGGTTATTTTTGTGTAAATTTCCTCATCAAAACTATAACTTAACTTTTGTGCAGAAGTAACGTAATGAATTGAACTTAAAAAAATAAATTCCTCCCTTCTAATTTGTACGGCCCTTGCAGACGGCCAAATTACATATAAACGTAATTCAAAATTTTGATTTTATTTACTAATTTACAAAAAAAAACTAGGAACAAGGCTCATCAAAATCTTGTTAGTATAAAGTGTGATGATGTTGTTTCATTTTCATTTATGTAACTTGTGTATGGCTATCTTTTTATTTATTTTCCATTTTTAATTACTTTTTTATCGTGTAAACGTTTCATTTAGTGAATGGTTTCTTTTAACTCATTAATTTATTTAAATTGCCACAACTTTACGAAAAAAAAATCTTATTAATTCATCATACATTTCAGACAAAAATGATATGAACGAAAAAAGCATAGTAAAATAAAAATCATGAACAAACACAGAAAAACCGCACATCAGTTGAATATCGAACCAAATATGCCCGGGAAAAATCATTCCGACCATCCGCTTCGAATCACATAAATTTACTACCCAGAACGGGTACACATTTGGCTTTCGCCAAACTTTCGTTATTAGTTTGGACGTTAAAAGAATCCAGCGTTTGTGTGTGTGTGTTTTTTTTTTCTCCTCTTCTTTTCATCGCTAACCCCGTTTTTGCACTACGCGCTCCGTGCCGCATTTCCGTCATTTTATTTACCTTCAACTGCACCAACTGGCAAAAAGTGCCACCGGCACAGCTTGAACTGTCGTCATCATCGATGTATTTCTGACCCAGCCCGCTACCACTGCCACCGTTCCACGAGGAATGTGTGTGTGTGTGTGTGTGTGTGTGGCATAGGAATCTCCACTTCCGATGAGGGAGGGGTGGGGTCCGGGGAGAGGGGGGGGGGTTCGAATTTTTGACCAAAATCCTGAAGGCAACTTCCGACAGGAGGCACACCGGCCACCCGGCCGGAGAGTGTGGCACGCTAGCATTAATTCTTTCAGTCACAGCTGTTTCCGTCCCATGCAAAACGGAGTTTTCCTTCGGTGCTGCGCTAGCTCAAGAAGTCCCGTCTGCCGGAAGGTCCTTTTTGCAGCAGCAGCAGCAGCAGCAACGACATCGGTGCCAGTGGGTGTCTTTGGGTTGGTCCTGTACGTGTGGCACGGTATGGGATTCGGATCCGTGGCACTCCTTTCGCCGAGGCACAGTACTATACCAATGCTGCGTCAGTTGACTCTCACAGGGAAGTACACCGAAGCGAGGAGAATTGTTTCCTCGGTTTTGCCTGCAGCTGTGTCATCGTGCCGACAGGTTTCGAAGATGATTACCGGAATCTCCCGCCTCACTCTTCCCACGGCTCGCTGTACCACTCGGCACCATTCGACTCACGGTCCTTCAAGCGATATAGGTGGCCGACGGCAAATGGTGAGCGTCATCGGGCACTGGGAACGCCATGATCTGAAACCAAACACGGATGCCGGTCTAATGGACCATTTCCGTCTCGGATTTGTGTCCTACGTGCTGGGTTTAGGGTTTTCGGGTTAGCCCGCTATCCCCAAACCGACAACCCACGAGCAGGTTGACCATCGCCTTTGGGGCAAGGGAATGGATGCGTTCGCTCCGGTCCGTGCAACATTTGCGGTTTATGCGAAATTCTCAGACAGATTGCTGCTGCTGCCGGTGCTTGGTGCCAGTGCTGAGACGATCGCCACTGCAACCGGTTTTGGCAATTATGGCGCATGTTCTCGGGCACCAGTTTGCCTGACAGCTAACTAGCCTGTTTCAATCTGCACCAGCAATTGTGTCATCGGGGCTGTTACACATCTTGGCTAAATGGGGAGCATAATTGAAAATTTACACACAAAAAAAAGTGCTGAAATACAGACGTAATGGTTTTTCTGTGCTTACTGTAATGAAATTTTTGAAAAACAAAAACTTTAGTTTTCTTCACCGCCATTAGATCGTTGTTGAAACGAACAATCTTAAAAAGTGTTTTACATCTTATGAGTGAATTATATTACAATATTGTTCAATTTTGTTTACTTCTTTTTCAATTTCAACGATTCCTTAGGTGTATTGGTAGAATATTCACCATTATCCATTATTATTTTTCACGAGAAAATAAAGTAGTAGTCGTAATAATAACAATGAAACTAAAATTAAACTTTTTTCAACCTTGATAAAATAGTAAGGATAAACAAAACTAAAAAGTAAAATAAAGAAAAGTAAAGTACAGGATATAACAATAACAAATCAACATAAAACAAAAATTAAACATGATGAATAAACTATTAAGATAATAAGAGAAATAACTTCACAGAGGAGTAGTTTCATTATCTATAAGTGATGAAAAATATCTGTATACGGAAGTTGAAGAATATGACACATTATTGACATACATTAAGTTTAAATTGTTTATACTATACTATGTTTATACTTTAAATTTTATGTGCATTAGTTTTTTGGTTTAAAACTTTGATATAAAATTAGCATGGTTATAACTATTTACATATTTTGAGTGTAAAAAGGGCCATGAGAAAGGATGATATCGACAATGTTAAGATTGAATTTCTGTAATGTTAATGATTGTCACAAATATACTAAAAAGTCAATTATTTTAGGATTTGTAGGATTGAAATTCAGCGTTTGTCATCTTCGCCTAAAACTATGCAATCTTCATGTTGCATAGTTTTTTATGTGTTAAATGGTACTTTTTAAATTTGTCGATTCGTTAAACCGGTATCAATATAAATTCCAAAAATGTTAAATTGCATAAAACGAAATAAATTTCTACTACTTCTACTACTAAATTTGTCGATTCGAAAATTCAATTTGACTCATAATACTTCCTTAAATTGTAACGATCTCGTCGAAATAAATAAAAGGCTTTTATTTTGGGTTTTCTTGTTTTCTTGAAAATACTTTTACGGCAAAAAATATTAAAAAACAAATAAAACTGCTGCATGAGGTATTATTTGATGTTCAGTAATTCATTCCATTACATCATATCTCTCGAGGCTTATATCGGCACCATATCAGCCACCAAACAAAACGCAAACCAAATGGTTGCCAATAAATCTTCAACGAATGTCAAACAGCTGGGAACTGCTACTTTCGTTTCGTTCACTGATAAGCACCATACACTCACACACACACCCCGAAGGGCCGTACCATACCCAAGTACCGATTAAGACAGCCCATTTCCATTTGCCCCGTACTGATTTGGATTTGATTTGGAAAAACTGTAATCCCCTTCTTCCTGCAGAGTGGTCTGGGACTTTCCAAAGCCAGGCCAGAAGCCAGCAGCTTGGAATTGGGTTCGTCTGTACGTTCGCCCTAGTCGAGGGCCTTACCGTTGCTCAGGTGCGTTACTCCGGTACGCAACGGACATTGCAATTTAGCCAAACCGAACGAACGAACGAGCGAGCGCACGGGCGATGACAGTTTGTGTTCGGTTCGGCAGAGATAAGCGCGGTGTCTCATTTCGGTACCGAGACAGAACGCGAAAACGGGCAGGATTAAATCCTGGCAGCAAATATTTGCTACTTACAAAACCGCCGGTGGTGTGGTATGATTGTGCCAGGGTGGGATACGAAGGGGAAGGGGGTGGTGGGGGGGGGGGTAGGAAGGGAAGATTGGTGAATTTGAGGGAAGCTGGTTTTTTTGTTTCGCTGATGCTGTGATGGGAGTATGGGAGCGAATCCATCGTCGATGATGCTAATGCATACCGTGTTTCAACCGAATGGTGGCTCAAGGTAGCGTTGTGGCTCATGTGTCGATGGATTAGTGTGTAAAAGAACGAGAGCGTGAGGAGTGAGCGAGCTGGTGCTATCCATCCTTGTCTCCAGCCAGCTTAGAAAATCCTGGTATTCGAAACCTAAGAACCCGCCACATCCCAGCCAAGCAAGGAAGCAAGTGTGTATCACCACGAAAAACTTCCACAGCACAGCAATTTCAATCCATTAATATTGTGGACGAGCTCGATAGAGCTGGAGGCAGGCTGGCAAAGCTGATCGTGTTAATGGGCGAACAAGACGCGGGCTGTGGTGCGAACGGCGGTCGCCTTGAAGCAAAAGTAGCGAGAAAGAGAAAGATGCGGTGGAGTAGAGAAAAAAAACAGAAGCACGCAAGGATCAGGTGGGCCAGCTAGCGAACCGCATCGGAAAATGCTTCCGAGGAAAAGCGGACCAAGTGGGCCCATATGTTCTATCTGTCAAAAACTTATGAAGAACGATATTTTAATATAGGTTATGTTTCCCGGGCACCATCCGGCTGGTGGTGGCTTTTGTGGATCTATCGTTGGACGCGTTTTTTTTGCCGCTGCTGCTTCTTGCTACCATTTTTGTCCCTGTTTTGTTCTAAGGGTAGTTGCTGCTGCTGCTGCTGGTGGTGGTATTAGTGTTGGTAGGGTGAAAAGGGAATGTTGGGTGGGTGGTTTGCAGGCGAATAGGTGTGCCAGCATCCACCAAACGACCGATGCTTTGTATGTGTGCACACAAACACAAACACACACACAGACACATACATACACGAAAGGTGGTCGGGCTAATCCAGCATTTGCGCTCCAATTTTACGACGAACAACATAATGCACTCGCTCGGCTGCTTGCACACATCGATCGGTACAGTTAGCGTTCATCGTCTTTTCCACACCCGACAACAATCTAAAATCCCCCTAGCGGCAAAGGAACAATGTCTCGACAAATGGTTCGCACGGTGGCACAGATTCGATCGAAATGTGTCCCCTTTTTAAAGGATCGTTCGCTCGCCTACATGGCCGGTCCCGCATGTATGCAGCTGCCTTTCTAATCGTCGCCTTCGTAGCAAGCGTGCGATCCGTTCCGGCTGGCATTTTTATAAATCGATTTGCAACGCCTGCGGGTCAGACGTTATGCAGGTGTAAATTGAGCTCTGGCCACAATTTTGCCCAGCGCTGGTCGATGCTCCTGCATGGTTGGTGCAGCAGGTGTGCAACTTCTCGCAAGCCGCAAGAAAACCTTTTCTTTTTTCTGTTGCTTTGCTCGTTCTCGTTACTGTTCTGTTGGTGGAAATTATTCCCTTGTTCCAATATTGGAATGATCTTCGCTACTAGTAGGCAGCGGTTTGCTATTGCGTAAAGAAAAGATTTTTTTTTTTTTGCAAACTACGAACAGGATTCTTTCACCAATGAATCGATTTTATTGGTATTTTAGTTGTGTTTAAAAATACAAAACTAAATTTAAAAATAATTGTTTTTTAATTGAAAATTATGAAAATTTATTAATTTTTATAGCTTATTTAGAGAAATTGAAAGTTTTAAGTTAATTTTTACTGTACGCAATAATAATAAATAATAAATGAAACTAATATTTTCCTGCTATATCAATAGATTCGTCTCTTTTGTTTCAATTTTTTTTATTCATGATATTCCTGGTCCTTAGGAATTTAATTGAATTGAATTTATTTTAATCGATATTAATTTTATGTAAGATCGTTGAAATGAGTTTCAACAAATTTCTGCAACACTGAAAAAGGTAATATATAAAATTTAATAAATTCATTATTCCTAGCATTAGCTACACATTTTGTTGTTTTAAAAGTAGTTTTCACTTGTTTTTCCATATTGAATTATTACAGAAATATAAATGAAATTATAATAAAATAAATTTAGTGCAAGCTGTACTAATTTTAACTCTCAGTATATTCCTCCCTTAAAACAATTAGCCCAGGATTAGTGTATTACAATGTCAATGTTTGCGTTAAGGTTGGTGTTTTTTTCCACGTCTCAATTTCCCAAGATTTTGTGGCGCGTAAGTGATGAGGCCGGAATATACAACACAAACACGCTAAAAGCGCAGTGTAAAACACCACCCGAACGGGCACGCCGGCCCGGACCACGAATTCGGCTGCTAGGCTAAATGCGTCTTCGCCCGTTCGAAAACAGCTGGCGTGGCCTGGAAGCAAATGGTTTGATTTGATTTTGACGGTTTTCCGTTTTGTGCCATCGCTGCCAGCAGCTGTGCACTGGTGTTTTTTGTGTTTTTCTTTCCATTTCCATTTTGGAAAGGATGAAAGGGACAGGGGAACATTTTTCCTATACAAAGAGAGAAAGAGAGAGAGAGAGAGAGAGAGAGAGAGAGAGAGAGAGAGAGAGAGAGTGAGAAAGAGAGACTTTTTCCCTTTCATTTGGTTCTTTTCTGCGTTCAACACACTGCTCCAGTGAGGAACGTCTCGATCAGCTTGTCGTCTGGTGAACAAACTGCCGAAAACAATCGCTCCGGTTCAATCGCCACCACCACCTCCACCCTTCATCTCCTCTCTCACCCCTCCGCCTCACCCCTCTCTCGCCCATACCATTTTCATTTCCATTCGATGGTAAAACGTGTCGATGACAGTTTTTCTAATTGGAAAAAAGGGGTTGAATGTCAATTTAATCGTTTGACCAAGCAAAACCGGTTTTTCGGTTCGAGAAGAAAATGTCGTGCAAAGGCAAACATAACAAAAAAGAAAAAAAAGGAAATACATACAAAAACAAAAGTGAAGGAAAACAACACAAAACACGGAAAGGAAACCTATTGCGTTGCCCACTTGAAGGAACGAAAACATTCGCTAATGTGTGTGTGTGTGTGTGTTTGGCTGGGCTGGGGAAAGCCCGGAAAATATAACGACGGTGAATGAAAAATGGTGAGCCAAGCGCGTACGGGGTGGAAAATTCGCACAAATGTTTCGCCTGGCCCCGGGAAGCGACAGCCTGGCAGGCACACTGTAGCAGACGTGACGCGTCATTATGGCGCAACCGAAATGGAAAATGTGTTGCATTAATCAATCACGGACGGTGCTGCCGGTGTGAGTGGGAAGCGAGTGGACGAATTCCGAGCGAAGGCTTGAGTTAGAACAACACCTGGTGTTGATAACGCAGCGGGAAAGCGGCCAGTAAATGATGTTGTCTAAATTCTCAGATGCTTTTTTTCTGTTGTTGCTTCTTGCTTGTCTTCTTTCCCTCTGTCAGAACATCGATTAGGATTGGTTGTTCTACATCGGACTTTTGATGGGCAGTGAAGCAATTACGCGCTGTATAACACAGCTTTTTCTTATGAGCAGGTTGAAGAATTGTGTTTGCTAAAGAGTCTGCGAGTAACGATTTATTTAAAAAATGTACGAATGTTAGTCTATCTTCAACAAAATTATAAGAAAGACATTTCAACTCTTTTCAGTCAGAGAACCAGAATTAGGGCTTATTTTTGATGAAGATTTTGACGAAACAGTTCTTTGTAGTGATCCATCCTTAATGTATAAGCCTGAAGGTATACAATCAAACGTTATTTGATGATCGTTTATCAATAAAAAGTATGAAATTAAAATGAAATCTGTAGAGAAAGGCGTACTGCGCCAGAAATAATAATTTGTGTGATTATTGCATACCTTTAGGCGTTTTTTGCTTCGGAAGCTATTTTTAATAAATTTTATAAAGAAAGAGGATTTGATAATATTGCAACAGCAAGATCTTCTATTTTAGTCATGATGCAAAATGTGCTGAAATCCAGCAATTATCTAGCTATTCAATTTGTTATACATATATGTATGCATTGATATTTACACTGTTTATTTATAAAAACATGCTAATAAAATTTTCTTGCATATTTCATTTATTCCAGATGGCACTTGATGGTAAAGCAATCAAAGAAGAGATACCAGACAAAGATACGTACGAGACGAGTGCACGTAAATTGAAAGGTAAGCACAGGTTGCATACTTTCATCGCCCAATATACGCTTCTTTCTTTCCCATTAAGAAATGTTTTATTGCATCCAATTTCGGGAAGCGCATTCGTTCGTTTAAGGGAAAATTTTATAAATCATCTCCCGGGTTTCATATTTCACTCAGAAGAGCTTTCTTTTTAAGGGGTGCAAGATAAACCACCTTCATCATGATAATAAATGGGACCGCCACCGGTTTCCCATAATCGAATGAAAACTCACCTGGCAATACATTTGCCCGTGACTCATCCTAATTACAAATCAGGTGCTAAATTGTGTTTACATTAGGGAACACCGAACGCTTCATTACTTTCGGTGACCTTTCGTGCCGTGCCATGCCTGCCGCCCGTTCCGGGCGAATCTTGCGAAAAAACCCCCCCGTGCGAATGGCTCTTATCAATTCAGCTCCAGTCGGGCTTTCGAGTGTTTGTTGAACGATGGGAAGATGGTAAACGATGCTAAAACGGAGTCATGGATAATAGAACGCGAAGAGTGAGAGCGAACTAACCCCGTGCCAGGCATGTGTTGCAAAAAGCGGGAAGGTAAATGTTCCTTTCCAAGCGGGGTGACAAACGTAACGTTGTCTACAATGTTGCAGGTGGGCTGAACTTGAGCGTTCCCAACATCCTTCTCCCGTTCGAGTTCGCTTGCGTGTTGACGACAAGGATTACGACGACGGGTGGACCAACGAAACGTGCCCAATCCGAGCCAGGCCAGAAGAATGGAACTTCATTCCTGTACATTCACCGCAAGCGCAGAAAGAAAATGGTGCGCGCAAAATAAAATATGGGGTGGCGAAAAAAGAAAAATAAGGAAGAAAACACCCCCCCCAACACCCACAAATGTCTTGTCCCTTTGCGCGACGAAATCTTAACTGAACGATGGTGCGATTTGTTGATTCACCGCAAAGCACCATTTGCCGTGGACTTTGCCGTTAGGGGTTGGTGTACTTTGAGCGAAAATCTATCTTGCGATATTCAGCCGCTCCTTTCTTTGCGTGCCCGGCACTCTTTTGCACTCTGATTTCATCCCCCACCCGCGTGGGGGTGGCGCGCGCGCGTGTGGGAAAAAACCACTCACCGAGCGCGTGCGGCTGATTTGATAAAGAAAGAATTATATGTGCACTCGCTGGTTGATTTTATTTTCTTCTTCCTCTCCCTCCCAGCTTCTCCACCCCTTTTGCCCATTCCCTCCCTGGTTCTTCTGGTTCTGTGCCCATCGCAAAGGATGGACTACTACTTTATCGCTTTTTTCCCACCCGTCTGCCACGCGACGATGGTGGTGGGAAAAAGTTCTCCCACAGTGGTCGGGCAAGCATGCCACGGCACGCAATGGCCGTGTGCCGTGTGGCTGGATGCTGATACGCGTCCCGAAAAAGGGCACAACCCAGGTCCCAGGAAGGATTCCATGAATCAGCAAATGTTTGCAAATTGGTAATCATGTCTTGTGGTGGGTATGGTGAGTGGAAGCGTTGGCAAAGGGTGGTGGTGGTGGGACCGACAACATCCGGTTGGGGAATTGGAATCGTGTCTTCACAACGACCGGTGTTGGAGATTCTCGCCCTCTACTCAATGAACCACGATGAAGTGACTGTCGCGCAACACAATCCATATCGTTTGCCAAAGCAGCAGCAAAACTGCACCGAAGAGTGGTTTGTTTGGGAAAAAAGATTTTTCCCACCACGGTGTGGTGATCTCGTAGGATTATGTGACGGTGGGCAAGTGATGAAGAAATGGAGCGAACAGAATACACCCTGTTTGTCGCACCGGTTTCCATTATTTTCCCTCCGTCGCAAGGTAACATGGTTTCAGGCAGATGACCATCGGTCGTGAAAACCCAATCAACAGCCACCGGACAACTGAGTCGAGGTGTTGCTCGGGTTTTTCACTGAGATCGGATTAAGCAGAGGCGCACAAACGTGCCATTCCATGGTACGTATCGCAATTACAGACGGGCAGATGAAAAGCTTTCCCACTTCACGCCAACGGAAAGGAACATTCGGTACCCGAAAAGTTCGGGTACGCAAAATCAACACAAAAAGCACCAACCGGCGGGAAAATTCATTTGCATATCGGCGTGATGGTACGCGTAACTACTTTCGCGCTGCAGCTCACACTTTCGTGGCAGTAATCCTTGCTCTGGCTGTACGGTTGAGGTGTGCGCTGGATGAGCGATAAGAATTGAAGAGTTTCTGGAATAAAGCAGAGCGATGCTTAAGCTAGAGAATAATGAACCGTTTAAATCATTTTAATGTAATGTTCACTGTGCGTTTGTTTTTACTTTTTGTTTGGTAAATTATTATCGAATTTAACGTTGTTCGAAACCGTCAAACGAGGATGCGTTCCTTCGCACGGCTGCGTGCCCAAGATTCAAAGATAACACCTGCGTTACGAAACACACTCGACTCTATGACCTTGTGTTCGCACGTCTTGTCACCGATGTGTCATATGGGAGCGTGTGTAGGAGAGAATGAATGCGAATGAATTCTTTAGCCGCATCCTGCGTGACCGGCTATCAGAAGCTTCGTGCGATCAATCTCTTATCTGTATTAATCTCTTAGCGCGACGCGACAGTATTTTGTAACCGTACATTATACTGTCTCGGGCAATCGTGCCTGTACTTGCAAAAAGAAAATATACTCTCTTTTTTTTGATGAAAATTTACGGACGGTTTCTTTCAAAAATTGTAAATTTATTCTATTGGTATGTTTTAATATTTTCACGCTTCAGACAGACAGATTAGACATTTTGAATTTCACTGAGCGATTTGAAGAAACAAGGTTAAAATCTAATGCAACATTTTTTGCCTTGGAACCTTAACAATTCTATAACAGGCATTATCAGATTGTCTGAAATATTGTACACAGTTTTTACTAAGCCTTTCACCGCTTTGTAACTTAAATATTGTAAATGAATAAAACTTATCGAAAAGCACTGTGTTTGTTAGGGGTTTAATAATAATCGTGTATTACGCAATGCAATTATGAAGCTGGTGACGTTAAAATATGCGTTAAAATATACAAAAAACTCAGAAAATTTATAATGAAGTCAAAACAGTTATGCAGCTTAAGAGTTTAATTCAGGATACGGACTCATCGAAACGAATTATTACGAGGCACCTAACAGATTTCTTGTCGTAGCCCTGTTTTCAATTGATTGATTGTTTTTTTTTTTAAAGAAAAAGTAATAAATAGTTTTCAGCCATAAAACACTGTTTAGTTTACAATGGTTGCCTTTTCATCATTAATAGACATTATTAAAATCCTCTAGGACATAGAATAGATTCATGTTTATTTGACAGCCACCATACATAAACTTATCAATTCACCTTTCTTAAACACGCAATGAGCGCGTCATCCATCTACTGCGGCCGCATACGTGCAGGCAGTGACGCGATCGGTTGATGCTTTTCCCACGATTTCCAACGTAAACAAAACTATTTATGCAAATCGAGCGCCACCTTCCCGACCAGCCCCGCTCCCGGTGTTGGAATGGCGAAATGGTAATTGCGCTAAGTGTTCGATGGTTTGCCGTTTCGGAAAAGATTTGATTGATCCATCGCGTGCGCTAGTGTAACAGTTTTCACCGTCCCGGTATTGGCGTATTCTCTAGGATAGCGGATTTTCTGATGATAAATCAACAACGAGGTATAAACTTCTGCAGGGGTGTTCCGTGCCCCGGGTATGCTAGTGAGCGAGTGGGAAGTGCGAAAAGGGCTGCTCAAGTCGAATTTGGTTGAAGTTTTCTTTTTTATCGATCCTCACGTTGGCCAACTGGACCAGTAGGGATAATACTGGTCCGAGCGGTTAAATATGAACGCTGGAACGGTAGTAATGCGTGCGATAATGATAAGACGAAGGATTGCGTTGTCAGCACGAACCGGGTCAAATTACTTTGCCACGTAGATAGACAAGACAGGGAGTGGGACGCTACGAGCGTTTAAAGCCTTCTGTCAGCTATTTGTGATAGTTTTGCTGTCAACACCAAAACACCATTTTAGTGCATTTTTGGAAGATTGGTTTTACTGTAGTAAATCTTTTATCAAAAATTGGTATGTTAGTATATTGCATACATTTAGGCGTTAACCCGATGCTGTTAGTGATGTACACAGCCTTGCGGCTGCTCGTGTTTAAGAATATAAGCAAATGCGATAATAATAAATTAGATAATAGAGATACAGCACATAAAATTGAAGTTTTGCGCAGAGCTAGCGCATAAAAAATTAACGTTATTAAAAACCATTCGAAACATTAAAAAAACATATTACACATTAGTTTGAAACATAATGTGAAACATTTAGTGGCTACTTTTGAAATCAAATTATTGTAATCTGAAACATTAAAAGGTGTTATATACGACTTAAAATTAAATATAAATTTGCACTAGAACCAGAATAACTTCACTACAGAAATACAGAAAATATTAGAAATATATTTACTAATCATTCAAGGAAAACGTTCATTTTAAAATGTTCATTTGACCTAGTGAAAGGTCAACAAAAAACTGTTTTCTTCCATGTCTACCAATGTCCTCATAAAACAAGTGACCATAAAGTAAATTTAAATTTAAATTTAAAATATTTATTTGTTTCTTTGTGCAGCTTTGTGAAGTATTTTTCTTGGTTCATTTTATGTTACAAAAAATAAACGAATGTAAACTACCATGCATTGCAGCACACAGTGTTTCAAAATGGTTTAGATTAAAATAAAATCAACACATTTCAAACACAATTATTCCTACCCTGGGATTCAACACTGTCCAACAGCTCACACCACCGAAGGCATTTGTGTACATTTCACACGCTTGTTTGTCTACTTTCTTCGCGTGCCGATGGTTACGGTGCTAGCCAGGAGTGAGAAAAGGGACAAACAGAAAACAAGAGGTACACCATCGACGAAAAAAAAAAATGCGAAAGAAGCACGTAGAAAAACAACCAACGCGAAAAAAGGGGTCGCAAGGAAGCCGCTTTTCCGACCGCACATAGCCTACCCCCCCCCCCCACCCCTGCCTTTTGGGAAAACCCCGGCACTCACGAACAAACGGAACCACCCACCCGCACCGTCCTGCACAGGGATGGGAAACATGACGGCCGGTGTGAGTGTTGTGCATCCATCTGCAAAATCATCCTCGTATTCTTTCCATTCCATCCGAAACCATCGTTCCCAGCGTCTCGGTTTTCCGTGTTCTTGTTTTTTTTTCTCCGGCGGTAAATTAAGCCGCAGGACAACACGGCTGGGTGGAATGGGAGGTAGGAATAGCGCCAACGTTTAAGGAGGAATGCAAAAGCGACGGAAAATCGCCCTCCGGTGTGCGAACACGGCCAGCTGAAGGTGTCCAAGGTTTGTCTGCACATGGTGCAAAAGGAGAGAAAGAGCGGGAGAAAATGGGAGTGAGAGAGATCGATAGAGAAAAACGCAACAACCGACACAGCGAAGGAAAACATAATCAACCCCCATGGACATCGGCATTGCGGAAGTGGGGGGTGAGAGAGGAGAAAACCCGAGGGTAAGCTTTTCATGTCCTCCAAGAAGAGGTAGGACGCGGTGTGGTGG
>CM032179.1:14740853-14802349 GCA_018908115.1 Anopheles rivulorum
AAGATTTATTGCTTCTGAAAAAGATTTTACGTTGTTGAGTTTAAACAAAATTTAAAAATTAAGAGAAAATACTTCATACAGAAAGTTTCCAACAAATGACGAAATTACGGTTCAAACAGTAAACTCATCTCCACACTAAAGTGAGTTTAATCTTCAAATAGATGAATTGTTCTGGTTAAATGTTACCGTAGTACAATTCAATAAGTACACCATATGAAATAAAGTAAATCAATAAACACACAGTAAAGCATTCTGAACCAACGATGATACAAAAAAACGACATATTTGTTATACTTTTCGCTTACTGAGCAGTCATAGTGAGGCTTATGTCCTAAAATGACAATTCATTGTTAGTGTTGTATTCAACTTAATTTAACGGATGAAGTGCTTTTAATTTATTTTCCATTTCTCCGTGTAAAAGCAATTCCGTATTGTTTGGTTAATTCTGAAAGAGCAACATAAACGCATTGACTGGTTTTGCCCATTCTCTGTCGATCTTTAATTTGTTTGAAATGTTATACTAAACATAACGTATATTCAAAATTCGACATTAAAAATATACTTAAAGTTGTTCTTTTAATAAAATAAAGTAAACATTGCATTGGATTTTTTCATCAGAAAATAAATATAAATAATTAAATAGATTTAAAAGCTGAATTACATGAATTTTTGAAGACTTAGAAGGTCACTTCGGTAACTAATATATTAAATCTTCAGCAATAAAGCCTGACCGTCCTTTAAGATTAAAAAAGAGACAAACCTTTCTACAAATGTTTCAAATTCTCTGCAAGATTGTTAACGTGTTTATCTAGATTTTTATCAAAGATAATTGGTAGTAAAAAAACAACAATTCCAATACTGCAGATCTCGTCGTAGTTATAGTTACTAAAACAAATCTAAATACCGTACATGGAACTATTTCTACTTCAAGATGCCAAAAATATGCATGAAAATGCATTGTTCGCTTGATATGATAACAATCAAGTACGGTAGAGACTACTGAAGTCTGCAGCGAACGTTCAAACATTGACTCAACAGTCGCTGGAGCTGTGGAAACGAATCTGCATTACGTCACTGCCAGACGACGCTTTGGTGTAACGTTAAAGTGCAGCAGTAGCAGGAGTCGCTCGCACCGGTCGTTCGTCGATAATGACAGAAAGCAACCGCACTGGCGTTTCCTTGCACAGCTTCTGTGGAATCGAGAGTCACCAGGCAAGTCCGCGCGTTCGGACATTAACCGGAAGCCAGCGTCTCGGGTGGCAGAAGAAACCATACCTCCATACCAATAGCCGGGGCTTTCGGCCACAGACAGGGCTGCCACTGACAAACGTGCCAAGTGCCGCTTCCAAATTTCCCCGTGCTCCGTTCTTCTCCGGTTCGTGCACACACACACAGTCACAGCGAAGAGTTCACTCCAAAACGCCATCAGCACCAGATGGCTATTGCGCGTGTGGAGGGAAAACCTCCCCGAGAGGACTTGTGAGTGCGTCTGCGTCTGCTGAGTGTACGCCGCACCGCCGGCACGGGGCAGGCAGGCACAAACTGGGCAGCAGATGGTGGAAAAGTAATAGAAAACAGAAACTCCCGACAGAAACTGGTGGGCCGTAATGAAATGCGCGCCCCGGTCGATGTTTCGTGCCCTCCGGCACACTGGTTCTTTGCTTTGCCAACACCCGACCGATCCGTGGCGCCGGGTGGCTAAGAAGTGATTAACCCTCGCGCACGGTGAACGGTCACTCTGGTACCACTGCTGCCTTACCTTTTGTACCCCAAAAGTCCTTCCGGCCGTGTGGCCGTTGGTCAAACGAAGTTTTCTGCTCGCCTCCCGCCAAAAATCACCTCCAAAAAAAAACCCCCGGCCAAGGTGGATTCCCGGTCTTCCTTACCCGTTGGTGCTGAGCTCCTTTTATGAGACCGGGACCTTGTTCGCCGGTCGCGTTTCCTTTCCATCCATTTTCGGGATCCATGCCGGTCCCATTCGGTAACCGGCACGCCATCTGCAACGGACGGGTTCTAGTGTGCGTGAATGAATACACTTCACTTGCCAGCCGCAGTGGTCGGCTTCTCGAGCTCGAAGCTTTCGGGGACGTGCACCATTCGTCGGGACATGCCTGCCAGCTGCTGCCACGTGCGGCACCAAGCGGATGGGTTTCGACCATCGGGATCGGTTTCCGTTTCCTGTTTGCCAGCCGTCACCGCTACGTACGGTAGNGTTCGTGCACACACACACAGTCACAGCGAAGAGTTCACTCCAAAACGCCATCAGCACCAGATGGCTATTGCGCGTGTGGAGGGAAAACCTCCCCGAGAGGACTTGTGAGTGCGTCTGCGTCTGCTGAGTGTACGCCGCACCGCCGGCACGGGGCAGGCAGGCACAAACTGGGCAGCAGATGGTGGAAAAGTAATAGAAAACAGAAACTCCCGACAGAAACTGGTGGGCCGTAATGAAATGCGCGCCCCGGTCGATGTTTCGTGCCCTCCGGCACACTGGTTCTTTGCTTTGCCAACACCCGACCGATCCGTGGCGCCGGGTGGCTAAGAAGTGATTAACCCTCGCGCACGGTGAACGGTCACTCTGGTACCACTGCTGCCTTACCTTTTGTACCCCAAAAGTCTTTCCGGCCGTGTGGCCGTTGGTCAAACGAAGTTTTCTGCTCGCCTCCCGCCAAAAATCACCTTCAAAAAAAAAACCCCCGGCCAAGGTGGATTCCCGGTCTTCCTTACCCGTTGGTGCTGAGCTCCTTTTATGAGACCGGGACCTTGTTCGCCGGTCGCGTTTCCTTTCCATCCATTTTCGGGATCCATGCCGGTCCCATTCGGTAACCGGCACGCCATCTGCAACGGACGGGTTCTAGTGTGCGTGAATGAATACACTTCACTTGCCAGCCGCAGTGGTCGGCTTCTCGAGCTCGAAGCTTTCGGGGACGTGCACCATTCGTCGGGACATGCCTGCCAGCTGCTGCCACGTGCGGCACCAAGCGGATGGGTTTCGACCATCGGGATCGGTTTCCGTTTCCTGTTTGCCAGCCGTCACCGCTACGTACGGTAGAGGCGGGTTTTGTTCGGGCCGTCTCGGGACACTGTCACTGACATCTCCGCAGCGCACAATGCCAATTTATAATGATTTGTGAAGAATATTTTTCCCACAGAATGTTGGGTTTTTAGCTGTGCAAGGAGAAATGTTATTTTTTTTTTCTTCTCGTTTTCCGTGGGTGTTTGTGTGTGTGTGTTGTGTGTCACTCTTATTACTCCACGAAACTCTTACTCAGTTGGCGAAAGAGCAAAGTTTCCGCTGCCTTTCGACTATCTGCAGAAGTTGGCAGAAAGACGTTCCGAAATAATTTCAATTCCATATCGATTAGTTCCTGTTGCTGTCAGTAATTGTGTGCAGGAGTCCACTGCATAACGGGCACTCCTCCCCAAAAGGCGAACAAAAAAAAAACCAGGTGAGAGAAGGTCGTGTTAAAAATAGTTCCACCTAATGTAACGATTTGTTCAACATCCTTGCGGACAGCGATTACAGCCGTACGTGGGGAACGCATTCATTGTCATGTGCACGAACTGCAGCTAAAAGCGGAACAATCGAGCCCCGGTTTTGTGTATCGTTGCACAATTGCGAGCCGGCCGATGTGTTTATTTATGGATTTCATCCACGTTTTACGAGTACGGTCCTCCAGAATTGATGAGCACACAACGTGATTTTATGTAAGAACGGGCTTATGTAAAGGTTTCGTGCGAGCGGTTAAAATTGGCCAATTTGTGAATGAGCTGCTAATGGTGTGGCATTTATTGGCAGTGAAATGTGGGTATCTTTCAGCTGATATAACAGTTTGACAGGGTTTTTTTTAATATCAAACATAAGTCATATCTAATGTTGCTTTATTATTTAAGCAAAACAATTTTATTTGCTTTATAACGCGTTATTACACAGTTTTGATTAAAGACAAAGACAAATCATGTTCAGTCCACTTGCGAGAATAAAATCGAATCTTCACCCAAAAAAAAAAAAAAAATGTTTGATATAAATCCATCTTATGTGAAATTTGTCATATCGAATCAAAGCGAAAATCCTCTTGTCGTCTGAAGCGTAACCTGCAGCGGAATTCCTTCGGAGAAGATAAATTCATCTTTTGCCATTTGCTCCCATTACCTGCCTACCATTGCCGATCAGACCAATCGGCATCTCGGCATCAACCTCGAATCGAATGCGATATCGCATATGGTTAAATCTGCAAAACAAATGTAAACTGCCATAAATTGCCGCATTAGAACGCCCGAACACCCGGGCGCTGATCTTCGGGCGGTCCGCCGGGTCCGTGTGGCTGGATTTCACTTTTCGCCAGGACGGATGCCGATGAAATCATGCAAATAAGCGGAAGTCGTAATCTGTCTTCGTAGCGTTCGGTGCACGGCCAATATGTCTGCATATGTCCCATGTTTGTCTTCACTAATCCCTCACCCTCGGTATGCGAGCGGTCGGCCGGCATCGGTGTGCGGTGTTACTGGCTCGCATGCAAGACCAAAGCGTGAATTTATCGAGCGAAGATGTTATGCATGAGAGCAATCGTCAGAAATGGCACCTTTGTACAAGAGCTTTCCTTAGCAATGCCGCATGGGCATGGGATGAGTTGTAGGTTTTTCTTCTATTCGCAAGATATCGCTTGCGAAGTGCTATTGTGTGAAGCTAAGACTGCAATTCATTCGATTGATCCTTGAGTAAGAAAACAATATGTACATATGGCGAGAGGCTTCTTGCAAGCAAATAATATTTATTTCAGGTTTTGTTAAGAAATTATACGTTTTGTGTTGATTTGCTTATAGCCATGTTTGCTTTCTATTAACTTTTCTTCCATTATTTCTTTTTTATTTCAATTTTTTTAATTATGGTGTGGTGTTATACGTCATTGTCATACAATCACACTTTTTAATGACAAATAAATAGTTTCTCTTATTAGTTTTAGTGCTTTAATAAAAAAAATCTGTTTAATTAAAAATAAACAGCCAATAAGTAACCAACTACTATGGAACACCGATAATCAGTGCATACTGGAACTTGACACTGTCCGGATAAACGGACAACACGGACAATTGGTATATCCTTATATCCTTATATTCGAAATTGTAGCGAAACGAATGACAGATAGATTTTGTATCTATGGACCCGAAACATTGCCGAATTCGAGAAGCTTCGGGTAGATTCGGTAATCCACGATCGGTAGGCGGTACGATCGGTAATGATACGCACTATTTTAAAAAATAAAGTAATCGAAATTTCAACACCAACGAGCAAAGTCATAAAAAAATTAGAGCTAATCGAAAGGGGAATTGGTCCCAACACATATTTATCCAATTTTGTTGCAAAAGAAACCTATAAGATTTGTTTGCATTTGAATACATTTATAATTCACTAATGAACCCTTCATTACTGGACAGAATTATTTTCGCAGTTGATATGTGAAATCCCAATTAAAAATTGTACTTTCTGAGCGTTGCGAATAATCCAACTCTTGGTTGATTGGAAAAATATAGCAAATTAGTTGAAAAAATAGTAAATTGTTGAACAATGTCGAACATTTAACTAATAATGCTTACTGTATTACTTTATGACATTATTTTATACATAAAGCATTTTTATTGCTAACTAGTAATTGCTTAATATATCCAAAAAATATATGTATAAATAAATAAAATTAGATTCTAATAATGATTCTCCAATAAATATGACTCCAATATTCCATTTAACCTGTTTAGATGTAGCATGACTGTAAATGATGAATAACTCACAAAAACATAGACAAAATTATCGTTTTTCTCGCTAAATATTGTGGAAACCAGAATTTTACTAAGAAAGAAACAATCTTTCCCATCATCTGCAAACAAAACAATACTACACCTCCACTTGTTTGTAGGTCAAAATCATTGTTTTGGTTTTCGATGTCCCGCATTTAAAGCGTATTAAGGCATATGTTCCTCTTGGCGATGTAAGTCTTGCATTTTTACAGATTTGTTTCGTTCAGCTTGGTGCACGGGAGTTCTAACAAAACAATCAAGTGGGTAGTAAAACACATCAACCGATTGCCCTGAAGCCGCTACGGCTGCGGGAAGATGTTGAAAATTCGAAACCATCCGCTAGTGAGTACTACCGCTACTGTAGTAGTACTACGCGGTAGTAACGTAAAAATGGTTCGATCAGTATCGTATCTGTTGCAGACACACTTAATCACTAGCGGGCTCGTGAAGGAGGAACAGCAGCAGCAGCAACAGAAAAACAATATCCGCTTCCGGAGGATTCGGTAAGATGCCTTCACCGTCATGAACAACTTTTAATTTCCCGCCAGGCATTGTTCGGTGAAAATAGGTCACTTTAGCAACAGAAAAAATTTGCAAAAATAAATAGACAAGAAGCCTACTATCAGTCGCGGTTGATCGGGAAAGCATCAATGAAATGCGTTGCGGCGCTGTAGGCTGTTTGTTGATGATGATTTAAAGTATTTCAACGTACCCACGTAGGTTGTTGTTGTTTTAAGGCCCAATTCAACTAAATGAACCCCAACTGTTCATTTTAGGATATAAACATGTTTTTTGAGTTTGTTTGGGACACCAACTTGTGAGAGTGAGATTAAATTTCTCAATAATTTCAGCATTATTTTTAACAACACATTTCCTTGTTTTGTTTGTTTGCTTTAGCTGCACCGGACAGCATTGGTTTTCATTCTAACCGTGCCGCAAGGTGGTGCCCATTGGGTGGCAGGAACTGTGTGTCATTTTGTTGTTTGTGGTTCCACCGAACGTTTGTACGCAGATTCGGCTGTCTCGCAGAGGCAAACACATATATGCGGAGAAGTGTCAGACGGCATGTTTGCAAGCAGAAACACCGAGCATCAGATTCGCTTCGTTTGCAGATCCCCGTGCGAATGGCGACGACAAGGCATCCCCCACGTGCCATGCCAACGCTATTTGTGTGAATATGTGTGGATAGGTTCAATGCTGTTTGGAGGTTTTGCTTTCATCTCTGCAAGCAGCCCAATATCACCCAAATGTGTGCTCTGTTTCCGTACTAGAGCGGGACGGTGGATACCACGTACCCGGTTAGTGGTAGTGGCGACATCCGAACTCTGCCCCGAAACACGTGGACGGTAAACATTGCCGGACTGCCGGAGACAGGAGAGGCCCATATTTATAATGAGACTGACCGCACGATACCGAATGCCGGAAATATCGTAAATAAATATTTTGCAGGCCGAAATGTTTATGACGCGTCCGCTGCGGGAGCGTCCAGCTTTTGTTGTCAGCAGCCAGCAGTGTGGTCAGCATGGTACCCCGTCCAATTCCTGCACACGCTGCATGTGTTCCGGGTTTGTTGCTTCCTACTTTTATTTTTTGGTTCCCCTTTTATTCCCTTTTTTTGTACTAGCTGGCTGATGCTGTTTGCTGTCCTTGTGGGACAGCTTTGCCACTTTCGAATGCCCAAGTCCAGCAGCGCCTGTAGCTATGCAATCTGGTTGTAGGATGAATATATCGATGAGTGTTCCATTGAAGATATCGCGATATAAAGTGCAGCAGGGAATGATTCGTAAAGGAATGGTCAGAAATAGATCATGCTCTCTTGTTGTACCGGTGACCTGCTTGTCTGTCTGTGGATTTGAACTCTTCGCCTTCGTTGTGTATTTATCGTCGAGCTAAAGCGTCATCTTGCCGGGTGTGATACTGCTAGAAGAGCCCTTTCGCTTCACCATTCTAAAAATACAAACGTTTGCCAACTGGAGTGGAGCAAAAACTAACAACAAAACATACATGGTGCAAAAGTGGATGTACAAACACGTTCCCAAAAACCATTATGAATCGATTGCTTTCGTAGCAAAGAAACGAACCCGATGTTTACATCTGCGCCTTTTATGGCACAGAACCGAATTTGTGTTTAATTAATACAAGCATCAAACGGGTGCAACAACATGGATAACTTCGGTTCTCTTCGGATAAATTCTATCGACAAGCAACGACAATGATTAGCGGCATTTTGAAGCTGCCTTTGTGGGAGGGTGGACGACACATCTCACAAACATAACTATGTATTTTACGAGCTTGTCAACATCGTGGCGGTAAGCATTGTTGTTTGAGTTTGTGTTGTTGTCTGACAATTTGTGTGCATTTATTTGCGGCTTCTTCAATTGAAGATGAGTTTATATTGACATTATGTCTCAATTCCATTGGATGAATATTTAACCGAAGATAGGTTAGTTTCATATTACTGCTTTGTTATAAGTCGGATGCTGCTTGTAAATTTTGTTTTATTTTGTGGAAGTTGCTTATTTTTCGGATTCTTTTTTGTTCTTTGCATTGCAACGAAATGTGAATTGAAGCAATTGATCATTTCGACGGGTATTTTTTGTAATATTCTACATCATTCTTAACTGTTATTTTATTACTTTTGCTACAGATAGTTGCTTATGTTACTATTAACTTTTAACTCAATAATATAATTCTTGAAACTCTATTATGACACGTCAATTATTATAGCCAATACATTTTTAACACAAATTGCTCTGATATTTTCTTTGAATTTTGTGGATATTGCTGACAACAATAGTCTTAGTTTTTTTTTTATTCATGAAGAACGGCCGGGTCGTATTTTTCTACAAGTTTGAAGTCATCTCTACCAAATTATTTCACCACAAAATTTATCAAAACCGTGGGAGAAACGTGAGAGTTTTTTTACTGACAATAAGGCTAGGTTAAAGGTATTCTGCTTGCAATCTAGTACTATGTCCTACATTTATGCCTACCCATTTTGTACGATTAGAGAATAATAAAAACTATTTGTCCTGGTAAATGATGTTTGTTTTGATTATGTTCAACTAAATAAATATTAGGAACAGCATACCATAGAATAGAGAGTTATTTTTATAGCAATTCCAGAGATACTAGTTACTCAGGATTTGATTTGTTTGTGGATGTTAACTTTTATTATTTGACTATTTCCTCATTCGAATCTTAACAAAGGTATAATTTGAAGGCATTTTAACAAACATTTGACATCAGTCTGAGCAAAATCTGTTTAATTAACTACTTACAAAAAATTGGACATGATCGGCTTTAGAAAGTAAATGTTCCAATTTTGGAAAATAACATTTTTGTTTAACGAACGCAAACATTTGGTTTGCTACTAAAAATGAAAATTAAAGTTATTCCAACCAAAGTAAGTGAATGCAACCATTAAGAGAAGCAGTAGCTTAATTAATGGAAACACTTTAAACCCTTACCAGCATATCCAGCATAATATCAACAGTTGACATTTACGTTTGCATCCAGTGAAGCATGTAAAAGTAAATGTATGCCTACAACACCGCAACACAGCCCATCCACTTTAAATCATAATGCAATTACTTTAATGTTACCGCATGTTCATACCTTGTATTCAATCGCATCGAGCGGATTTTATCATCAATCAGTATTCCGGCCACCCGGTTCCCGCTGACCAGACGCGTTCAAATTAGAAAATTATCACCACGTGCAAAGCATGTGCCAGCCGACCCACGGGGAGGTTTTTTGAAATAAAAAAAAAACATAGTCGCTTACCCCTCCCCCCCAACCCCAGAGGATATGGGCAAAATAAATATGGATCGCTGTGGACCTGGCCCGGGTGGGGTGTGTAATTTTATTTCTGTCCAGAAACCGTTCGCATCTTCACCATCTGTTTCCGATCTGTGGGGCTGCGTAAACGAGGGGGGTGGGGTTGGGAGGGCGATGGGAAACGTGGCAAGCTCACTTCACTGGACAATGTTTTACCCGGCGGCAACCCAGGCAGTGATGGGCTCAACCAGCGCCATACTGTGGACGACCGTTGTGTTCCACTGTGGTTGTGTCAATGGTGAATGGTTTTGGAATGGTCTTTTTCTCTCTGCCCATGTGTGTGTGTGTGTTTTTTTCCTACTTCTACTGTGTGTGTGTGAGGGGGTTGTGTTCGCTTTACTCTTCAGATTCCATTCTCGTCTGCAGGCATGCCAATCTGGCATGCTTCAAGCTCGATAGATCAACGGCAGACGCGCATCGTCTGCTGGAGCATGAGTGCCAGCTGCAGCAGTAGCAGCAGCAGCAGCAGCAGTAGAATTACAACGGAGCAATAGTTTAGCAACGGGAAACTGGGAGGCACGCTGAAAATGCTGAACCCGAGCCGTTGGCACCTGTCACTGGCAAGCTGTTTCCAATTGATTAAATCGAAAAATGTTTGAATTAAATAGCGCTTGTCGGGCGATTGGAGTGCGCGAAGGTAAGGCAACCGAATGGCGGGTGTTTGATGCATCTGTTCCGTATGCCGTCGTCGAAATTTGCTGTCAATGATTGGATTCACCTGGTTCGATCGAATCGGCCCACCGAAACAGGGGATGAATGAAATGAATCGAAAATCATCCCATTCGCCAACCCGTTCGCCCTTCAAATCCTTCGGTTCCGTCGATGCCGAATCGATGCAAATCGATTAAGTGGCATCCTGTTCTAGGAATGGTCCGTGCAAGTGTCACTATTTGTACCAACGGACGGAAGGATTAAGTTTCAATTGTTATTACTCGGAACGATCGTCGTTGTGTATCAAACGAAACCAAACGCAAAAACAAGCAGCACCTAGACTGGAAACTCACTGCAGACAATAAATCTCTCGATTTGCTTTGCGTTTTTTTTTCCAACAGGAAAACCGATTTTTGCACACGCGAATGAGAAAAACTTTGGAAGTAAAATGCAACCAAACGTAAGGAAGTATCTCACCGTGCATCATCGGCAATTTTGTTGATCTGGCTAACAGTGCAATGATCACACTCGTTCGTTCCAGCTCTCAGACGAACCGGGAGAAAACAAATATCGTGCGTTGTAGTGCAAATCGTCAAACCGATATTCCATTTTTATCGCTTACCGTGCCTTCATGCCATCGATTGGCAGTTGTGAGTTTTCACATCGAGGCTTTTCGCA
Source organism: Anopheles rivulorum (assembly GCA_018908115.1). Classification (NCBI taxonomy): domain Eukaryota; kingdom Metazoa; phylum Arthropoda; class Insecta; order Diptera; family Culicidae; genus Anopheles; species Anopheles rivulorum. The sequence continues at coordinate 14,751,813 of CM032179.1, forward strand.
TTTGGTTGCGTCTCGCAAGCACATATCGGTACCGTGTGGTCCGCGCTTTGCGGTCTTTCAAAGCTTTTATACCTTTGTTGCTATATCTTCGTTCCTGATCTGATCAGTTATTCACTGGATGATCACAGTGGGAAAAAGTTGTGTTACAGGATTTATCACAAAATTGTAGAAAATAAATCCTTAGTTAGAAAAACGATTAATAAACATAGTTTGAACAGTAATGTATCCGAGCATGCCCGGGATAAGGCAAAATACAAGGAGGAAATGCCTTGAAAAAATTTGATGTTAATCAGCCTATGTACGGCTGACAATACGGCAAAGATGCCGTCATAATTAAAAATAAATAAATAAATAAAAATAAATAAATTGAACAGTAATGTATTTGAATTTAATGAAAATAGTACCTACATGATTACATTTAAAATACAGTAGAACATCGATTTTCCGGACCCGCCTGATTATCCGGCGGGTGGATTATCCGTGAGCCAAAAAATGACATTTAATCGACCGTTTATACCTTTTGAACGTTAGAGATTTTAAAAAAAAACTTGCTGCCTGAAACAACTTTAAGCCGATACTCTTTACTGTACATTCTTCTAATAAATTGAGTACTTTAATTGTAAATAATTAATTTAAGATGTCTAAATGATTGGAGAACCATAGAGACATCTTAATGTCTCACATTTATTTATAGCAAAATTGGTGGTCTTTTTATCCGTGAAAACCGATTAACCGGCATACGACCGGTTTGCACTTGCCCGGATAATCGGCGTTCTACTGTCTGTTTATATAGTTTACAATGAAAGATTTATTGTTTAACAGTGATTATGGTTGAAAGCACCTTAAAGAATGATATTTATTTGGTTTGACTTTCTTTAAACAATAATTTACCTTACTTTCTACAAATTGCATGAAGATACAGTGGAGCGCCGATTATCCGGGCATGTTGGGACTCAATGGATAATAGAACAACACGGATAAAAGGTTCACTCAGATTGGTTACCAGATATATTATGAATATTGCTAACTGTAGTGTACTTGAATGTTTTTATTGCCTTTTAAAGCGTTTCAGAAGGATCGTGCAACTGTTGCTTTAATATTTAAAAACAAAAATGTCGTTCGATGTGCGTACGTCCTGTTCATTAGTAAGTACGAACGGGTATAAACGCACCACAGAACACATAAATTCAAAATAAATAAGGCAGGATACGATATGCGGCTGTCATTTCTTAATAGCACGGATAATGGGACAGCCAGATAAAAGGTACCCGAATTAACGGCGCTCCACTGTAGTTTAAATACTTAAAATACTTAAAATACTTAAAAACAAAATTTTATATCATTAGTTAAAAAAAGGAACTTTGTAATTCAAAACCATTAACCTTAATACTATTTTTGATAAACTTCGGTTAAACTAGAGCTTAAAAAATTTGCAGTTAACATGTTGTTATGTCCTCGTAACACGATGTTTCCATAGTGAACACTTCTGGGAAATGGTACGAAAATCCACTCGTCTGTGCTGAAAGCACTGCTTGGCCATCGCAACCGACGGCACCGGAGCTTCGGCGTAATAGGTTGAAGTGTCATGTTCAGCGTGTGTTGCACCGTACACACAATGCCACTTGTACACCAATTTTTACCACTTTTTTTCCCCAAACCCTCGGCACCCTTTTTCTTTTTTTTTGACTTCCGCATTCGATCGGAATATTCTTGATTGCAGTGCCTGCAACTGCACCGTGCGGCACAGCCTTCGCGAACTATTTCCACTCCGGGGGCATCACTTAGCGCGCTCAATCACGGGATAAAAACGGATGGCATTGCGCTAGCACGCCGCGTACGATGTGGCTTCCGGCGGGAAAGGTGACAGTCGGATCAATTGTTCATCGTTTGCATTGTGCGCGCCTGACTGTCATGTCCTTTTTAGCGGATGCCGAACCTTCTCTACCTGTGCGATACCACAGTGCATCAACAAGCGATGAAGAAAGAAAAAAAAGCGGTGTATTTCCTGATTTACCTATCATCGAACGACATTGGAAGATAGCAACGATGCGAAGTGGAACGCGTTGGGATATCAAGTTCGATAGATGCTAAACATTTCGCTAGCAGCATTGCTCTCTTCTTTTTTTTTGGCATCCAACGAGATTGTCAGGTGCAAATGTATCGTTCGTGTGAAATGTGTGCTGGCATGTTTAGATGATGTTCGGCACTTTGGAGAGGATTTTTTCTTTTTCTTCCGAAGCAATAAATATGTCGATTTGATCGTGCAGCTTAGCGATGAAAGCTGAAATATTCAAATATATTTTTTTTAGATTAAATTAAATTGTTTTTATTGTCTTTTAAAACAAACTGGAAACATTTTTAATTATCTGGAATCGAATAACACTCGTTAGCTTTGGTTGGACAATTTGAAAAAAACAAACTATTTTCTCGTACATATTCATCACCTTTCGTGCTTGACGACACTCTACTCGGCTGCGCTAGTTTCCAGGCGCTCCGTACCTATCCCGAATTTCATTTTTTCGATTTTGTTTTTCACCATTTTGCCGGTACCATTGCGCGCCATGCACGGCGAATGAGTTGAAATTATCCATTCATGGTAAAGTTTTTGGTTATGACAGTTTTGTAATTAGTTGCAAAACTGATTGGTTGACTGGTTGAGCACCCGCTTTAACGTGTGCATGAGACGCTGCGGCGACGGCCTTTCCCCGGTGGCCATGCAACCAAATAGCTTTGAGGCACTGTGAGGCAAGCGAGAAAGAGAAGGTGAAAAAAGACACACACACACACAAACACACAAAGAGGAAAAATAAAGGAACGCCACCGGGAAACACACCGACCGTGTGCAAGTAGGTTTGGGTGGAAATAGTGTTCTCACTAGTTCGCACCGGTCGAAGTGGTACGAGCGGCTGCCACCGGAATAGTGGCGAGACCGAGATGAATGAAGGCTTCATTTGCTATTTTTCCACCTTTCCGTCGGCAACCGAGTTCGCGTGTGTGTGACACCGGACCACCGGACCCGGTTGGTCGGAAGCCGGGGGCCCGGTAAGTGGGGCCCGTGTAAAGCGTATCCTACAAAGGGACGCATTTCCCAGACGCGCACCTGGATGATGGAAATCCTTTTCGTAGAACTGTGGGTGTGTGTGTGTGTGTGTGTGTGTGTGTGTGTGTGTGGTAAAACACTTTTTCCCACCCCGACGCAACAACGAGCGTCACCAGGCGTCTCCATCGGGTGTGGGTTGATATTGCTGTGCGGCCTTGGCCTGGTCACCATTTTCCCATTTTCCCCGTAACCTGGGTATGCTTTATCAGCATGGCAGGATGGTGGAAACGGTTGGCGACGATGGTTGGCGCACAATTAAGCGTTTACCCGACGCTTTCGGGGAAGCGCCCGTTGAACCGATTTTGATTGAAATTTCAATTAATTTCTTTCTTTTTCTCCCACACACACACACTCCCGCGGTGGTAGAGACAAAAAGAAGGAAAAGAAACACACACACACACATACACGCAAAGGCACACATACAGCCGCTTTTATCCCGAAGTAACCACAGGTAGCCATGTCGCTTTCACCAAAGCCAACGACACGGTGCCCTGTCACGAGCATTGACGGATTTCTTCTGCACCCGAAACGCACCCCGATGCGCACTCGCTTCGATCCTCCTTTCGATACTGATCTGATGTTTTGTATAATTTCTTTTCTCTCTCGCTCTCTCTCTCTCTTTCTACAATTTTCCTTTTATCACATCTTTGCATCCCGTCGCAATGAAATCAACGCCCGTGAATGGGTCGCACCACAGGGAAAGAACAATGCCGCACACCGGACTCGCCGGAGGGCGCCCGGGTGGTTGCACCCCGGTCGCCCATCTCACCGCAGATCTCGCAACATCACAGCACGCTGGTGCCGCCGAGATCGGCCTCGTCACAAGTCAATCGCCACGGGAGCTCATCGCCGACCGGAACTGTCAATGGCAGTGGCGGTAGTCTCGGCAGCCTGACACCACCGCCAGCCATCACGCCCGCATCGGCCGCTGCCGTCGCCGCCGCGGCCGCTGCTGCCGCCGCCCAGCAGGACACCGCCAAGCTGCTGAAGATCCGCCGGTTCCTCGGTGCGCTCGTTCAGTTCGGGCAGGATGCGAACGTCGACACCGGGGATCGGGTGCGCTCGTTGGTTCTCTCACTAGCGGTAAGTGACGCCGGCACATTCGAGGAATCGGCAATTTCTGTTCGGAAAGCATTATATTTATACACATTGTGGGGCTTAAATATTTGTTTTAATTTATATACTTTTATTATTACTCTAAAAAGGATGATTTTTCGTTTGCATTTATAAAAATGTAGAGCCTGTTAACTATAGCAAAGAAAAGATAATAACAACAACAACAACAAGAAAAAAGAGATCAACTGAAAGAAGAAAAAGTAGCTCACACGTAGCTCAAGAGCGATAACTCAAATGGAAAATGAAGCTCACGCTCATTTGCTCACTTTGGTGAGCACAGCTCTCTAGCTAGCTCAGTAGCATATGACGAAACATTAATTGTGTTCGTACAGTCAACAAGAGCATAGAGTAAGCTTAAAAAAGATTTTCAATGTGGAATTTCAGTTTAGGTATTGGAATTGTAAACAATTTTCTATTATTGCATTTATATGGTTAATGTGATAATGAAAAAAACAATAATTATAATAATGTGATAATGAAAAAAACATCAATTGTGTTTTAATGACTAAGTCCAACGACTGAGTAAGTTGTTAGTCTATCCTCGCCAAGTCCGACCCATAAATCCTCCTCTTTTGGTCTTTCACAACAAGCTCAGATTCAATTCGGTATAGCAATAATTTAATAAAAAACTATTCTATTTCTAATTCTTGTTAATATATAGATTTATATTCAAGTGTAAAAGTAATCTTTGAAGGTGATTAATCGAATGACTAAACATTTCTAAAATTCATTTGATTAATTATAATTTTCGGTGTAATAAAAACCAAATACAGGAACACAAAGCAATAGGAAACGCTCAATATTAAAATAATAAAAAAAAATTACAAATGATTTCAATGTGCAATTTTCGCTTTCCTTCCCAGAGCGGTGCCATCACGGTGGATGAATTTCAACTGGCAGTGCAGGAAGCGACGAACTTTCCTTTACGCACCAACGTCGTACCGTTTCTAAAGTCACACGTTCCGGTACTGCAGCGAGAGATCAACATTCTTGCACGATCAAACAAGCAGGTGAGTAAATCATACTATGCATATATAGAGCCACCGAAAGTTCATAAAATTCCAGTTGATTTAGCACGATCAAGCGTCATTTATTTGTAAAGAAAAACTCAATTAGTCTTTCTAAGAAAAAACAAACAAAAAACAAATAAAAAAGTAATCTAACTATTGTCGACGAGGCAGTATATTCCTTGGAAATCTTCTATCCCAAAACAACGCTGTGTTTAGTATCAAAGAGGAATAAGCAAAAAAGCATCGCCTCCAGACACACGCCTTCATACTCAGCGCAATGAAAAATGTAGTCTTCGCAAATAGGAGCGAATTATCACCAACCTGCAGACCTGCTCGTGGGAACTATTATCCTACCCAACTTCTGTTGCTGTTTAGGTTGGGTTGGGCTCGGGAGTTTCTTCCTTTCGCCACAAACTTCCCGCGTGCACCAACATTCACCCCGACCATTCATTTCGTTCGCCAAAGGAAACAACGAACGCGCGATGATGATTGACGAAGGTGTGGGAAAGAAAACAAGAGGCACAACCACCACGGAACGCAACGTTGGTGGGTGGGTGGTGATGGATGGTGGAATTATTCGAAAGAATAGAAAGAAAATATCCCGCCCCGCTAAACGGTTGCGGGCGGGCTTCGTTCCTGTTCCTGGCACACCAGGACCTTCTTCTCACAAAGCATCCGGCGGGCGCCGGGAACTGCAACTGCTGGAAGCTTTTCCCAGCTGGTTCGCGGGTTTTCGATTCTGTGGTTGCCAGACTGCTCCACGCGGATTCGCACCGACCGATTGAATGCCGTGCGATCCCAACATACGCGCCCGTTTCCCGCTAGAGGGTGAGCTTTTCGTTATTTTTTTCATTCTCTAAAGAAAGAACTCCCGTGCTGTGCCGCCGGTGGTAAGCGCTTTGAGGTCGTGTAAGGACGGAAGTTTGAAGAATTCCCCCCCCCTCCCCCACAAAACCACTCACTCCAAGAACCAAGCCGGGTGGTGGGGTGGGGGGGAACGTAACCGGTGGCGAAAAATGCACGAACAGTTAGGAAAACACTGTTTCCGATTTTAATCTTTTTGAAAAACAAATTTCGGTGTATTCCGTGCAGCTGTGACACGCTCGTTTTATCTCGGCATGGTGCGCCAGCGAATTTGCTTCCGTGTGCTTTTCCGTGTACATGTGAGTGTGTGTGTGTACACTTTTTTTTCGTTGCTTTTCTCGTATTTTTCTCACATCCCCTTGCGTTTCGTGGCACAGTAGCAGTTTATGGTGTGGACCTGGAAAACCAACCATCGCGCGGCACTTTACCCGCGGGTGAACGATTGCTTTTCGGTGTGCGGTTTTTTTTTTTGACGTGTACTGCTCGCAGCTTTTCCGCGACTGCGTGTGTATGTGTACCCAAATTTGCCGAACAATCGGCACCAATCCCTAAAGCAATCCTAGGGAAATGGGAAATCGTGGGGATTTCGCGTGTGAACCATTCCCATTCGGATCAATGCGAGCGAATGGAGCTTATGGAGTAGGGTATTTAAAATCGTTTTAAGTCTTCCGGTAGTAAAAATTAGAATAAAATAATTTTTCAAACTGTTCAGTAAAGATTATGACACCAATAATGCAGTGTAGATACCATTAATTTGCATTAGGTCCACAACTAAATAACAACCTGTTTTTGGGACAATGGTGGACGATTTTAACTTATTTCAATGATGAAAAATTAACCCTTGGCGTACTCTTGAAGATAAAAAACTCAGGTGGTCCAGATCTGCTTAAACTACTATTAGTTATTGAAATTAGACGAAACTATCCCTGGAGAACGCAAAAGAAATTGGTAAATGAGATGCAAAAGAATGATTTACTCCAAAAGTGAATCTGCAATTTGTCTTTTCTGATGCCAAATGAGGGTAACCCTATTCGGAACTCCTAAGATAGGAGATTCTTCCAATTTAACTTCAATATTTAGATATTACACACAGGGCAAAACTCTGAAATACCTCAGCAAACTACCTGTATCGATTCATTACACATGGTGTGACTAATCAGTATCGCTAAATTCTTGGATTTGTTAATAAACCAATTTGTTTCGTTCACAATCCAGGGCGTTTTTCAGTGAATTTTAAACATATATTTTCAGAAAAATTGAAAGCTTCAAAAATTTATCCCAATACAAAACTAACGTTTTATTTATGAATCGTAGTAAAATGCTGAAAAATATTCGATTTCAGTTCATATTTCTATTGTACCAAGCGTACCTTCTAGATACAGAACTTGAATGACTATACAGATCAGAAAACCAGATATTTAGGTTAAGACACACCTAAATAATTATACAAAATACAAGCGGAAAAGAATTTGAAATATATGTATTTTTCTTCTCTTCTAACTCGAAATAAGAAGTTCATTAAGACACTTAAAACTCAAAAGAATCAAGAGTAAAACAAAAAACAAAAGTTTATTCAATCGTTATAAAGTAAAATAGTTAATGCTCGTTTAGTTTTCATCAACATTTATAATGTTTCGAACATTATGGAAATACAATTAATAATGTTTTTATTGAATTAACCTTGGAGTTCTTGAAATTTCCCAATGATATCCAAACACGATTCCGAATTTGTGACAAATTTCCGAAGCAAGCTGTTACAATCAACAACATGCGGTAAAGGTGTATCGTTTCCTTGCTTTGCATTCCATCCCTGGTGGATTTGCTTGTAAAATCTACAAAAACAGCACACTGTTCAAGCTGTGCGCAAAAGTTATGCCCTTCCTGAATGGAAGGAGCATTGACTGCACTTTATCATCATTGCTCAACAGCTGGTACTACTATTGACTTCCGCCGTGATGTTACCTCAGTTGAGTAGGAACGAAATTATTAGAATATAAACAGCGGCATCGATACTAAAGAAGTGAAGTTCCTTACAATTATTTTACGATGGTTTTCAAAAGGAATATTTGAAATGGTGAAATGTAAAGAAGTTTCCAATTTCACAAGAACTTGTATATTGTTTGTTTGGATTTAGATTAGATGGACTTGGAAAGATCGTTAGGTTGCTTTAGTAACCTTTTTCAACCATTTAGGTTTTGACGATCATATCATAATCTTCTTAAGGAAGGATTGATTCACATTGATTTCTAAAGTTTTCGCTGTTCTCTGACAGTTGTAGAACTCTTTCAAGTTATCTCAGTATGAGACCTGAAAATTAGTTCCCATTGTAATGAAACCAATTATAAAACTTGTATGTGTATGAATTCTCCATTTTCAGACCTCGGCACAGTACGTCCGATCAAACGAGAGCAGCGTTATGGAGTACGTACAGAACTTGGCCGAAACAGCTGAAATATTTTTGCCACATGAAGGAACCTTCGCCTCTTCGGTGACAGCTGCCGCAGCGGCCGCCGCAGCCGCCGCAGCTGCCGTTGCAAGTGGTGCTGCTGCCGGCGGTCCTACTGCCGGTGCAACCGTCAATGGGTTGGGACTGAAACGACGAGCTTCTGATAAGTGAGTATAGTGAATAGAATCGATATTAAAGAAGTGGACTAATGCTTACGGTTGATTTGCTTCAGTCTGTACGACACACATTCGTCGGGTCCGCCGGAATGGAGTGATTATGTGCTGCCACCAACTAAACGTCCCCATCCATCGCTTTTGTTGGCCTCCGGTGCATCGCAACTATATCCAGGCCATCCAGCACTCTTCGAATATCAAAACGGTGGCTTACATCCACATTCCGATGGTTTGGTAAGTGTTTCTTTGAGGATTCTAATAAGTTGTGTGTCCATATAACTCCTAGGGTTTTAATTTTCTAACTATTCTTCATCTTGAACAGCATTCCATTCATCGAGATGACCGGGATTTGCGAGCTGGATCTACCGAATCTCATCGACCACCAAGAATTCCACCCGGAGGTGGAAGTGGTGGTGGTGCTGGGGGTAGCAGCAGTGCTGGCAGCACTGGCAATGGCACTGGAGGTAACAGCAGTATAGGAGGTGGCTCGATCGGTGGTGCAAGTGGCGAAGAGGAATGGAAAAACATTCACACCATGCTGACCTGCATTTCGGCCATGGTGGAGAAAACCAAGCGAGCTATCTCGATTCTGCAGCAGCGTGGTATCGATAACAGCCATGCGCGAGATCATCAGGACACCTCGATGGCGGATATTAAGAGACAAACGGAGGAAAAAATATCCGAATTTCGGCGCACTGCTGAGGAATCCGTCAATCAGGTACGGGGAGTCATTTCTTCTGATAAGCGTCTGAGTGAAGGAAGTAATGAGAATGGTTTTTGTTTTAGGTTAAGCGACAAGCCGTTATGGAGATACAGCGTGCCGTTGCGGCTGCAGAAGCAAGAACGCTGGAGATGATCGCCCAGGAGCGGTTAAAGATGGAGAAGCTGTACGCAGACATACATCGCAACAGTGCCGATGACACAGAGCCACCCATCACGAGTGGTAGTCAGAATGTAATATTCAGTTGAGAATTGCGCAGGCTCGTAGTAGCGACACAAACCGATTAACCAGTGACCTTTGTACCTTGCAGGCCTGCTGGAACTGTGGACGAAAGGCAAACGAAACCTGTTCCGGCTGTAATCTGGCGCGATACTGTGGATCTTTCTGTCAGCACAAGGATTGGGATCAACACCATCAGGTAAGGTTGGGATAGTTATTTTCATTGGAAGCAAACTAAGAAGAGCTCTGCTGTTTTTTTTTCCAAAGGTTTGCGGTACATCCCGTGCGGAGAACAGCTTTCAGAAGCACACGCAGAGCTCCCGTACGTCTATAGCGTCCCGTTCGACTACGCCTCAGCAGCAGAGCAACAGTACATCGAACGGTACGGCATCCGCCGCAAAATGACGGACTAAACCGCTGAAACCTAAGAAAAAGTATCTGTGCTAGTCAAATTATCCGTAGCGTGTTGAATCTTCTGGCTAGGAATGTTCCGGGAATGTGTTGGTTCACGTTGAGATTCTGACGTCAGCATTCTGTTTCGATATCTTTATCTCGTCTTTAGTCGGATAGGCTGGTAGGTGTGGTTCAATAATTTGTAATCGCAGTGGTACGATAAAATCCTTGACAATTCACCCAGCATTAGTACGCCGGTCTTTGTTAGCGCGTAGTGTTTATTATTGTTTTTTCTTATAGCTAAAGTTAGTTCAATACCTAAGTTCTTCACACACCGTGCAATATGATGTTTCTTTCTTTGTTCTTTTTGTCCTACGATATGATAACACGATAGGGAAGGTTTAGGGATAGCAAACAGCCAAAAGTAAAGTGTATTACTAAATCCCAAAGTAGATGTTGACCAAAATAATTATTAAAACTAGCTGTAGCTATTGTAAGCAAGCGAACGTAAGTGGACGTAACATTACTACATAGAGCACACCTAAGCTCACTCTCCCACACACACGCACACACAAATAGCAGTAGATTCTAAACACCGAATGACACATCTCTCTGAATGCACTGAAATCTGCACAACTGATCGTTTTTTAAGTGTAAGCACTACCACTACAATTACACAATATCAAACATCTAACGTCGTGAACTATGGATAGAAGTAACGTTTTTTTGCGATTCGTGCGATGCCTAACACTCATTTTACTCATGACACGTTCGTGAAGATCGTATGATCCTGCAAAAGGAAGCTGGATGGATGCTATCCTTTTTTTTATCTTTTTATATGCAAAATGACTATAAACCCACCAATAAAAATGAAGACCTATGTTACAAGAAGAAGCTAAGTATTTTTGAGGAGTATTATTCAATACTTAAGATTGAAGTTCGGCATAGCTTGCATCGATTATAATCTCTTCAACAAATCAGTAAATAAAATAAATGATGTTCTCCCTTTCATTGCCGGAAAAATGATGAACTGCGACACAGTCTTGTAAATATTCGATTGTTAACTAATTTATTTATGCAACCGTAGCGTAATTGGTTTCCTTTTCTTACCACCGTAACATTATTTGCTTTTTTTTTTTTGCTGGTACACATTTACAAAACAAATCAACTGTAGGAGTAAAAGATCTTGCCGACGATCTGTTTTAAACTTAGTCAAACGCGTTTAAATGAAGATTGTGAAGCTTAACGAAACAGGAATATAGTGCGTGATTTAATCACCTAGCTGCGTTATTTGGTTAGAAATCCTTTCCTCCTTCTTGCTATTGATGCTCCAGTTTGTTGATGTACGGTAGCAGGCGAAAGTCAGCCGAAATGGCATATTGACCATACAATAGCACGCAAATAGAAATAAACTTCTCAGTAATGTATATAGCTACTTTCTGTACAACTTATCGCAACCTCTTTATCACTTCGAGTCGTATCATACGATGTACAATTAAACAAATAATGAAGAAATAAACCAAACTTGTATTTGTAAAATGAGCACCAAAAGTGGAAAGGTTCTTTGTGTTTAAAAACGGCATAAACTATCCGAAATTATCGTTTACAATAAACACACCACCAAAATGCAGCGTGAATGCTGTTTAAGAGTAATTTACTAGGTGCCAAACGATTTAAATTGTGTTTCTAAAAGTTGGTTTTATATGATTCCAATCAATTTTATTCCATATAACTGATCGTTTACAATCGGTTTACTCCTATCGACAGGTACAATTAGTATTAGTTGAAAATTATGCCACATTTCATAACTTGATATTTGGGTATTGGCTCATTCTTGTTGAACCATGAAGGAAAACAAAAAAAAATGACAGTTCTAGCCAAACGTCAAATCAGCATTTGCGTCATGTTTATTTGTGTTATTCGTGGCGAATAGGAACGTGATATATTCGTTAGAATTTGCATTTTTAACCCGTAATTTAAGCATAATTTCTCCGAAAAATGGCACTTAAACGGGCCTTCTATAGAACTGGTGACGCAATCTGCGATGAAATACTTGGTCTGCTTGAAAAAACCGCCAACGAAACGCTCGCCAAGCAGGATAAGTTTCGTCTAGGAGTTTCGGGTGAGGCAAAATTCAGGAATTCAAAGTGAATTCAAAGTCATTTCTAAGGGGTGATCGAGCGTGACCATTCTTGTACACGTTTGTTCGTTTTTTTTCCAGGTGGCTCACTAGCGGACATTCTCTGTGAGGGCATGTCGGATCTGCGATCTGATTTCAGCAAATGGCAGATATTCTTTTGCGACGAGCGAGTTGTACCGGTGGCAGATAAGGAATCTACGTTTGGTATTTTTAAGCGAGATATGCTTGCGAACTGTGATAACATTCCGGAGAATGTGTTCTTTCCGGTGAATACTTCGCTGGACGTAAATGAAGCAGCTGTAGATTACGAACGTACGATACGGAAAGTGTTTGGATTGCAAAAACCGGAAGATATACCTTCGTTTGATTTACTGATATTGGGCATTGGGCCGGATGGACATACGGCGTCGTTGTTCCCTGGCCATGCACTACTCGAGGAGAAGAAAAAATTGATCGCCTCGATCGACAATTCTCCGAAACCACCTCCAAAACGTGTTACCATGACGTTGCCGTTGATTAACAATGCCAAGGTGTGCCTGTTTGGTGCCCAGGGCGGTGGAAAAGCGGAAATGCTTAAGGTAAAAACTCGGTATTAATGTATTTGAGCCATTATTTTAATTTAACATGTTTCAACAGCGTATAGTAGCGGACAGGGACACCTCCTTGCCAGCCACACTGGTCGATCCTCCCAAGGGTGAACTCATCTTTGTTGCCTGCGATGCAGCTGCCGCTCTTATAAATGGAGATCCATTTCCACGATCGTAAAATCATTCCGCACTAGATTTCGTTACTTGCTGGTGCCTTAAATGTGTAACAAAAGTGCAGCTACTAATGCGTGTCTAAACGTAACAAATTAACCATGGCGTTTTACATCACCCGACGGCAGTCATCGGTGTGCCCGATCGGTGGCGGATTGAATCTGATTTTATTCTATGTTGTGTGTACAATAAATTACAACCAATACTAAAGAATACGTATCACATAACAGTAACACCGTTGCGCATCGCTGTACGAAACATCGTCGATCGGATTGTCCGATTTCAGTTAAAATATTAGCAATACTGTGTAATATTTAGCAAACGAAGTCTCATCGTTCGCAACGCTAGGCTGATCAGTTCTCGTCGATGAACTTTTTGTACTCGTAATGTGTCGCGGGATCTAGCGGTCCCCAGGCGGGCGTAGGTTTGAAGGAGTTCTTTATTTTCTACAAAAGAAGTAGGATTATGAAAGTATTATTGCTCGTCCAGTTTGGTCGACAAGTGATAAACATACCTCGTTGAGCGTTTTTCCACTCTGCTTATAGACGGCATAAGCAGCCCAAATCGGAAGCTGCAGCAGTCCGAATGCAAATATGCACCAACCAATGTCTGTGTAAAAGGTAAAAAACAGTTAACGGGAGATTAAATGTTTGCAAAAAAGAAACGAAGATGCGATTTTCACGTTTCTTACCGTATGCGATCGTCGGATAAACGTATTGTTTGTACATAAGCGGTTCCAACGTGACAAGGTTGTAGATCAAAATCACGAACATGAGCAGCGGCGTAATCCAGCGCCAGCAAAGTCTCCAGTAAAGATTTGGCCGGTGCCCTAGCATGAATTCCGTATCTTTGCACAACCGGTCCACACCGTAAACCCATCCGATTGCGATCAGTTCAGCAATCGCGAGCACCAAAGCGATCGATGAAGCACCATAATAGTCAACCAGCTTGAGCACGTACTGGCCACCCTAAGTGAAATGAAGGTTGATGAGAGATACATGTAGTAAACATCGTTCATTTTCACTTTATAACTGTTGATACATACCGGAGTAACGTAAATGCTTCCGAGCAGCACACCACAGACGGCGATAAACGTTGCCGCCTGCCAGTTGCGTACCTTCGGGAACTGATCCTTAATAACCGTCATAACGCACGATGTCATCGCAACATTACTACCAATACCGAGCACGAACAGCATCAGGAAGAACAGTACAGAAAAAGCTTGCGGTAATACCTCAAACTTAGCGATTGCCTCCGGGTAGGAAATGAACGCCAACCCCGCGTCCGATTTAACAACATTGCCAACATCCGTCTTGCCGGTGACGTGTGCCAAATGGCCGAGAATGCCGAAAATAGTGCAACCGGCCAGCAGCGACGTAAACGTATCGATCGACGTGACGATCGTAGCATCGCGATACACATTGTGCCGGAATTTGTTATACGAGGAGTACATGATGATGTTGCCGAAACAGATCGAAAGGGAGAAGAAACACTGCGTCACTGCTGCGTACCACACCCTCGGGTCGTATATTTTGTCCCACTGTGGCTTGAGGAAGTACACGATACCGTCCACTGCTCCGGGGAGTGTGCAGGCTCGAATCAGCAGAACGGTCATAACGACGTACGGGAAGAGCGCAAGGAAGTACGAAGCTTTTCCAGAACTCTTTACTCCTGAATGAATTGCGTTGAAATATAGAGCATATTAGAATTAGTAGTGGCTTTTTATAGCTTCGATTTCTCCGTAGTTCCCCAAAATTTCCACGCATTAACAATGAGATCAATGAACAAAAATATTTATTAAGAACATAAGCCTCTGTGAGAAAAAGAGGCCTCACGGAGAACGTAGAACTCAGGGCGAAGGTCAAGTTAATAAACGTTTTCAATTTGTCACAACGTTTGAGTAATTTTGAACATAAACTTGAACATAGCAAAGATGTTGGACTAACATTGCGATCTCTGTGAGGGTTGAGGGCTCGAAGCTTGTCTCTTCAAAAAGAGCTACATGGCACATCAGAGTATAGAGTACATCTACTTGTGACGCTATAATTACCTTTGATCAGCGTCAGAAACACCAGCGACCATGAAAGCACCAGAAATAGGGTCAATCTTAGATCCGGCAGTCCAATTCCATCGTCAATGCCGTCCAGCTCCTTCAACACTACCTTACTGTAATCAGATTAATTCGATGCGATCAATCCCGTCCAATAGCACATAGTCAACAGACAAACCCATCGGTCAAATGGAACGATTACAGCCAACACCGTACGACAGACATATTGCACCATCACCAACAGAAACGCTCGACAAGCTACATGTCCGACAAACTTACGTAAAGTACAACTCCGAACTACTGGCCATCGAGGGAACAATGAAGCTGGCATTGTGCGAAGCTGTTTCCGACTTTACCGACATCGTCTTGGCCTCCGAATCGATGCAGTTCGGTAACCATTCCTGGCGACACTTGGCCCAAGGCAGAGGATTCATAAACGAGTCTATCATGTACCGTGCAATTAGTGCCATTAGCGAAGAGTAGTACGTTATTAGTGTAGATACCGAGAACAGCTGCCCATAGCCAACACCTTGCGTATAGGGGAGAACCAGGAAGTATAGCAAAAAGGGTAAGTACTACTTGAAGGGTTATGATTTAAACTCAACCGGTGTTAGATGCGCCTTAGTGTTTCCAAATTCCTTGTCTTCTTAAAACTGCGACCATTTGGAAGAATGATAGTAGAACGTTTTCCCGATTTTGTTTAAACCGAAACAAGATAACACCACTTACGTAAAGTACAGTTCGGCCGAGGAAGTCCTGTTGGACAGTACTACCGTATCATTAAGATCGTTCATAAGGCTAATGTTGCGTGAGCCCGAGGGTATGCAGCTTCCTGCCCAGCTGTCCTCGCACACGGCCCACGGTAGGATGCTTTGGAATGAGTCGAACAGATACCGCAACGTGGTGGCCATCAATGAGGCATAGTACGTTGTGATGATGGTTGTGGAGAGTATCTGCCCGTACCCGACGCCTTCGCGAATTTTCGGAATTTAATTGTTGGGATAAGAATTATATGAACAAATCATTCTTCCAGACATGTTGGAATCGATCAATATTTTGGACGTGGGATTCCCTGTGGCAATTTGCTTACCTCGCATGATCGGTGCCATATCGTACACCTTGACGCTTCCTCGACTAGAGAACTGTCCTATGATCATCTCCATGTAGTAGACCGGTTTACCAACAAGCAACAGCACAATGATGTATGGTATCACGAACGCACCGCCACCATTCTCTAGAGCAACGAACGGAAAGCGCCACACATTGCCGAGCCCCACCGACATGGCGATGCAGGACATTAGGAACTCCACGCCCTTTCCCCATTGATCTCGTTCGGCACCGGGTTGGACGGGAATAGCGCTACCGGTCCCATTATACGTAATTTGTTCCGTTGCCGGAGTTCTGTTGACGGTTTTACCGCCGGCCAATTCCACATCGGTCAGAGCAACACCGTGCGGGCCGGTAACTTGAACTCCAGTCGACGATGGAGTATTCCAGCGGAATTGACCCGCTATAGAGGGACTGTTGTCACCGATGAAACCATTATTATCTCGACCTTCCATTTTGTCGTGTCCACCACCGAGATCCGATGTGAAGGATTAGTGCGCCTTCGGTCTGCAAAACAAAAGAAGCAAAACCAATCATAAGTCAGTTATCGGGTCCATTTTGGCAGTGCCTTCCGATAAGTGGCAGTTAATGGATAATTTATTGCAGTTTTGCAAAGGGATTCGAACCATATCTGGTAAACCTTTCCGCGATCATTGGAGACGTCTAATGGAATTAGCGAAACAAACAACTCAAGCTACCAAACGTGCATAAAAAAGACATTATCATAGATCGTTTTAATAGCCATTCGTTGAGAGAGAGAATAAAAACACTAAATAAGCCGTTCAAACTTCGCGCTCCGAAAGCTCCTGGAGCGCTGCGTTTGTTTGCATGTGCGTGAATTGTACTGGCAAAACAAGTTTAGTTTTTGCTTTCCGCATGAACGATCGGTACCTTCAAAACCCTTTCACGGGCGGTTGGCCGACCGATTGGTAAGGATTTACGGTTAGCGAATTTCAATGTCACCGTAACGGACATCATGGACATGTCGACATGTAAGCGCTGATTTGCCAAGTCGGTTATGTTGTGTGATGGCAACCGTGCGCGCGTGCGAAGTTCAAGCTCAAGGTAGGTTGGGAGAAGGATTGATTCGCCGAGAACTCATGAAGCTAAAACTCGTTTTTATTTTCGGATAACGACGTCACTGAACTGGTGACGCTTGTTTGGTTAATGTTGCTCTCCTGCTGAACGATTAGGAATGTGAGTAGAATGAGGAATTTTGAATTAGAATGTTTTCACTGTGTTTTTAGTTGTAATTTGTTGTACATGTCATGCTTATTGGTTTATTGAAATTGTATTATCACAGTTCTCTTTCTAACTAGCACTTTAAACCTCTCCCTAAACCTCAATCTTCATGCAGTGGCGATGGGTTTCGTGTGAAATGTATTCCCCAGACACGGCCCAAGCTTTACCGCCGATGCCGAGAATAATCTGCGTAATGTTCGCATCTTGCTGCAGGATGACACGATGGTTTTCAGCCTTTAGCGAACGGCCCGGTGTCCACTTGACGATCGCACCGTCGCGCTGCAGCACGTACAACAGATTGTCGCGAAAGTCCAACTTCAACCCACACGGTCGACCGAGCAACCGTCCAAGGTAGGTAACGTTCGTCTTCATGATGATCTTCCGTACACCATCTTCCGGAAAGGCAAGCTGGCGTATGTTACGGACCGGAAGTGCGAACAAGCGGTCGCTCACCGTGTCCGCTACGTAGAGCCGATGGTTGTTGATGGTCACCTCCGAAAGTGAGATCGGATGCAATGCGGTGAGATCGTTCTTTCTGCGACAAAAGGGACATATTGTGAATAAGATAGACATAAAGACAGAAGACACAACTTACTGGAATTGTAGCTTCCCTAACGTGCGCTTAAACAAGGAGTAGAGCAGTATGTGATCCTCATCTAGTAGGGTTATAAATGCGCGTGTATCTCCATCACTAGCCTGCACTGGGTCAACAACAATCGCATGAAACCGTTGACGGTCGGTCGTCCGAAACTGATGATGTATCTCACCCGTACTAGGGCTCAGTAAGCTACGTATGACCAGCTTTGGTGGACAGGCCAGCTTGTCTCGATCGGCGCCACAAAGCACCCACAGACGGGCAAGTTGATCGATATCCGTGCCCAGCACCTGTCTCAACCCACGGCACGATCGTTCGTCCCATTCGCTCGACAGCACGCGTGGCCACTGATTGCCAGCATTTTCGGGCCAGGTTGCTTCCACCAGGGACGCTACGGAGGAACAGGTAAATTATCCTATTGTGTAACACGTGGCCACTGAATGTTCCACTCACCATTGGATGATTCAATCGTTAGGAATGCCCTCGAGTGGTACAACGAAACGTGCCGCACGCGGAATTGATCGATACCGACCGACTGAAGATCCCACGAGTTCCCGTAACGCACGCAGACACTTAATAGCAGGGCGCAAAAGATGCGACACTTCATCGTGAACTGATTTCCAGACCCACTTGAACTGGACATGGTTGTCGTGTGCCACGCCAGCCCTCCATTGAGGCATCTCACCTTTCGCGAGGCATAGTTTGCGCTGACGTCGGCATACGGTCGTCACCCTGCGGACGCGTGGACAACGTACACAGTGGGAAAATGTTTAACAAACACCGAACCACGGCAAGGTCGTTGAAGAATGTTGGATGGGGCGATTGAAGTGGAGCAGTTTGGAATTTGGACAGTTGTACTGTGATATGCTCGGTTGGACGTAACGGGGTGCTTGAGCGTGCATTTGAAGTGAAGTGATGCTTGAGCTTACTCTTTGGCCATTTGGGGATGGCTTTCGAGGGAAATGGAGTTTCAGTGTTGAAATAAAGGAATACAAGTTTTTAGGAAGGCGACAATAAGAGTTCCAATTGTTTTTCCAAAAAAAATTGCACGGTATTATTGCTATTGGAGCAAGTTATTCACAGAGCACATATTGTTTGAAAGCGTAACTTCTGAGATATGCAACATTCCTCAAATTTACATACCGTTGAACGGTATCTTAGGTATTCGGAGAAATATTGAAAGAAACAATTCTTTTGTTTGAAGCAGAAAAGAGTGTATAAAACTGGTGATATGCGAAGTACTGGAGAATATAGGTTTTATCTGTCTCACACTGCTCTAGAACTGTGGTGGTGGTAATAGGTAATTATCCAATAAAACTTGCCAGAGATAGCTACTGTATGGTGTATGTGACCTTGGTTAAGTCTAGTGCTCTAGAGGCTCAAGCCGTATAACACCAGTGTTCTTATTGCTTGAATTGAAGCGTATGGAATGCGCTCAAAATAGTCGAGTTTCTTTTATGGAGAATATATCCAAGCTCAACTATTAATGGAAGATTATTAGGAGAGCATTAATTGTATCTCTAAAATCATCCAATAGATCGCTTTAGATGTTGGTTTTAAGATAGTACTATATCTCTTATTTGCTTCTAAAATCCCTATTTCTCAAAACTACGATCCAATCGTCATCATGATCATTTCCAATCCGTACCGTTGCTTTGTCCGTACTCTGTTCCACTGTTTAACTGCACAACATCAATCACCCACAAACTATCGCACGCATCGTACAAAATAGCGGCAAAACCACTGGCACGTACGCAAATGGTTCCTCATTTACATATGCAAAGTACACCGGTGCGTGCCTGGTGCCGCTAGTAGCCGCACCAGCACGTGGTATCCCGTTTGGTATGGCCTGCATGCCTGCAGCATGGTGAACGGAACCGCGCTGGATTCAAAATTGCACTCAGGCACGGGTGCATACACGTAGCAAATGCAATACATTTGCGTCCATTTGTTCGCGTGGAGGTGTTTCAAGTAACAGAAACTCCATCACCATCGAGCGTCTTTGTTGATGGTGGTATTGTCGCGCTGTAATTGTCGCCATGGTCTCGCATACTAAGTGTCTTGTGTGCGTATGTTGGCGGAACTGGAACAGCATGAAACATATGTTCATGTTCGACATTCGCTCGGTGTCGGTCCGTGTACATCGTCCGTGGGGCTTTGTGTTGATGTAGTGTAGAATGCACAGATTCGGTTGGTTTCGATGATGTGCGATAGAACAATAAATCGGTAATTGCATAAGAGAACCAAACAGCGATCTCACGCCATCTGCCGACCTATTGCCGTGTGTGTTCCGAAGCTTCGGCCTTGATGTCGGTCGCACGCTTGCGTTCTACCGTGCATCAGATCAACCGCTGCACTAACACGAATTGTGCAGGGATCATCAACGATCAACTGATACGTGNGGCTTTGTGTTGATGTAGTGTAGAATGCACAGATTCGGTTGGTTTCGATGATGTGCGATAGAACAATAAATCGGTAATTGCATAAGAGAACCAAACAGCGATCTCACGCCATCTGCCGACCTATTGCCGTGTGTGTTCCGAAGCTTCGGCCTTGATGTCGGTCGCACGCTTGCGTTCTACCGTGCATCAGATCAACCGCTGCACTAACACGAATTGTGCAGGGATCATCAACGATCAACTGATACGTGATCATCGCACGGTTATATACGGCCATACAAAGTGCATCCAATTTCCCACCAGCCAACGCAACACAGCTGATTGGTCGAGGTCGATATTATCGTCCGACATGTGTGGCACCCAGTGAAGATTCCACAAAACCTTCCTTCACCGGATCACGCTGGCTTATTGAAGGTGTAGACATCAACTACGGAATGTCGTGGTGATGGTCCCAGGGCGAACTTTATGAGCGTGCAAAATTAAAGCGATAAGTGCTCAGCTTCCCGACTGTTTGGCAACTCTACCGCGTTGGTGACTTGTTGATAAACGCAGCCGGCTTTGTTTTGCTCGCACGAATGGATTTAATGATTTTACAACGACATCTGTCTTATCTGCTTTAACCCTGCCACACTCGGAAGGAGAACACCGAGGTGGCAATTCGCTTTTTTTTTTTGTTGGGGCATGAAGGAAGCGATTCACATAAAGGTATAACGCGAGTCGCCCCCTATTCAGAGGTTGCAGGTTGTTTGTAACTAAGCCAAGCAACACTCCCATTTGCCCGACCGGGTTGCAATATTCTGGCCGTGGCTACGGTAAAGGTAAAGAGTTTGGAACGGCATATTGCAAGGTACAGCTTGATCCACTTTGCTGAAACCGGAACTTACGGACGGATATACTACGATTCGTCGTGCTGCAGGCACTACTGACGATTGGCATTCCAATGTAGGTGGTAACGAGGAAGTAGAGTTGCGTGCGTCTTTTTTTTTCCTGCATCCACCATATTCGATCATGAAGGAGGCTTTTGTTTTTACTGTGGAGAAGGTCTGTCTAGCGAGCATTGGTTGGCCATGTGTGCACCATGCCTGTAAACAAAACTTTGGAACGATTGTTTACTTTCCTAATATTTAGCCACTCTACGGTTCGTACGGCTGATGAGGATGAAATGAGCTAATGAATATGCACAAAAGCAATATTATTTTCCACATTACCTGGGGGGAAATCCCAATTCCGGTTCGCCGTGAGAAAGATATTGTTTTGTTATCGTTTACCTTTGTCAAACTGGAGTACGAGCCGTCTGTCTGGCGGCTTTTGTTACTCACCCAGCCAATTGGATCATTTTTTTGTTTTGTTTTTTTTTGTGTTGTAATTATAAATGCGCAATTGAATAAATTACTCAAGGGACATTTTCACCTCTTGAAACAGACATTTAAAATCTTGTTTATCTTGGAGACATTTAAAAGCACACTGCAATCGTGTCTTATCTTCCGACAAAGGTATTAGCAGTTTATTGCAAAGAAACGTGAGTATTACAACGCTCTTACTGTGGTTGGTTTGCTCTATTTTTCAAGTGTTTGTGTTGTTGTTTCAATTTTACGGAAAGGCTACCCATAAAGACAGCAATCAAGCATTGATTGAAATGGTTTTGAAGTGATCATTAGGGTCACTTTCCAGACAGGGCAAATAGAACCAGAACCAGTAATTGTTTATAACCTTGGCTTAATGGCTTGCAAGCTCGTTGGCAGTGTACTTTGCGCTTGTAGTGATCCAGCTTTCATGCTTTATGCACACGATCGAGTTATGTAAATTATGCTCTCAAACAAACTTTGGGTGAGCGAGCATAAACCTCACATACATTTCAATTCCGCTTCGTTTAAGATGCTTATGAATCTTTCCTTTTTGTGGTGGATCGTATCAGGTAATGGGTGCTGTAATAGGCAACTAAAAGGCAGCCCGTTCGATTTCGGTTCGGTTTGTAATCAGTACCGAGCGATCATCAGTGTGTGATTCGTGCCAAAAAGGTAGAGGAAAAGAAAACCAACGAAAAACCACAGTTTGTCTTGCCTCATCCGATCACAATGATCGTTGCTACTAAATCATTTAGCTCCGCAGTCACCCGGGCGGAAGGTGTGAACGATGAGTTTTATTTGTTTGCATAATGCCCCCCCGTTCGATCGAGAGCATGCATCATATACCATTTGCAATCGATGCGATGTTACCAAACGTCCCGGTACGAAAATGAGCCGTTTGTTGAATATTTTCATGCTGCTTGAGGTGCCTCACACACCGACCGTACTCGCCGTGAGCGGATGAGAACCAACGGTGGCTAAACCAGCGAAGTACTAATCATCATCTAGCATCGCAAGGCCATCGGCACAATTAGGCGATCTGGGCTTACACATCGCGGCTCGCAAACGGAAAAATCAGGGATGCTCGGCGGTGGCACCAATCCACCCGGCCTGATGATGTGTGCGAAAACGCAAGCAACCGTCAGCCGGCCAGATGGATTATGCCGCCCGAAGGTTTACGAGCACAGCTCGTGACGATCGGCAGCGATTACAGTGCTTTCCATACTGGCTCGGTGCAGCATAAGGTCGCCGGATGGTCGCCCCAAAACTGCCGTGCTTGTGCATTATGAGCGTTGATCAATGAAATTAACGCTGCTGGTGATAAATTAATGTTTTGGATATGGTTGGGAGACATCGACCACATAAACGTTTCGCCGTTGATAAGGAAATGATGAAAATTATTTATTTTATTTATGAGTGTTGCACACTAGCAGGTGTGATGAAATTGTAAATAGAAAATTAGTGAATGTGGGAAAGGCGTTTTATGGGTTTTCTTTCTTCATAAGACATTTTTCCACTCTCTTTTAACTTTTATGCGGTGGAGTTTGATTGATCTTTCGTAAATGAAACCATCGGCGATAGACGAAACAATAAAAGTTGTAGGTCAAATAAGAAATTTGAAATTAAAATTTGATATTTCTTTCACGTTTCGCTATCAATTCCTTTTTGCATACTAAATGTCATTCTTTTCTACCATTTCAGAAGAAAAGTTTCGATTGTTTTAGGTTTTTCAAAAACTGTACAAACTTTCCTATGCATTATTTATTTTCTTTTGAAAGAGACGGCGTCAATAGCATACTTCTCTTATTGTAAAACACATACTTCTTTTGGTCGTTAAAAAAACACTTAGTTCTAAGAAATGTGTATTACTTTTAGTTTAATAACGCATTTTTATGGTTTCGTAACGTTTGGATTACATTTTTTTCTGTGATATAATTAATTTATTACTTGTTTAGAATTGTTAGCAAAGTTGAATAATAGTTGAGCAAAAATTATCAAAACAAAATATTTTATTATTAATTCAATGATAAATAAGAAATTAACGTATTATTTGTAATTTAATTTACCATAAGAAAACTTTGCTGTATTTAATTTAAAAAGGTATCAAATTACAAACTCAATTTCAATTAAGTAATTATAATCATGTTTGAATCCGAATGATGTATGCAATAAGCCGTTCTATTAAACAAATATACAGCACAAATTTGATTATCCGTGCTCATCGAAACTCAATCCTTACCGGATATGCGGGTAACACGGATAATTGGTATGTCTCGTTTTGTTGATAAGTATTTTCATATCATTTTCATGGTTGACAGATACTTTTGGGGCAAGATTTTAATTTGCTTAGAGGCTTATCGTTACAGAAGGAATCGGACATTTTCAGAAGGAATCGGACGAGCATATCGCATCATTTATTATAGTAAAATTCATTTTTTACTTCATAAGTGTTGCTGTTATGTTATGTGATATGCCAAATCGCTTTTCAAACTGTCATTTCTGTGCTGCCCGAATAATCCACCACCCGGATAATCGGAATTCTACTGTATTTCATTATTAGCTTCTGTACCAACATTTAATTGCGTAAAATATAAAATCGTTTCTCTAGCGTGATTTGTAGCTTCATTGAGTCACATCAAGATTTTTTAGTTATTTTTATGTAACAAATCATTTTAAAACAGCTGAATGACATCGTCTCGATCTTTTCTTAAAACAGTTCCATTTGCATGATGCTTTATAAAATTCTGCAGAAGCTGTCAGCAAGATTCACATTCGTAGTTCATGCTTTGAAACGTGAATGCTATCAATAAGCGGTTACTACATCATTTTCAACGCATTTCCTACCATTAAAAATCAGGTGTGGAGTAGTCTAGCGAGTACACGGATTGCTCAAAGAAACCCCTTTTTGCACAAAGGTAAATTTCGCTTGAATTTTGCGGTTTTCTATTCTGGGCTGGTGACTCGGATGCTTTGTCAAAGACGAAGCAGCAAAAAAAAAGAAGGTTAAACGGCACATGCAGATAACGATCCGCTTGCCTCATCGCCAGCATCAGCTTCGTGTCGTAAAAATTTCGTGGAACAGTGCAAGCGCACATGGACCTACTCCATCACGCAAATAGTGGATTTACGGGCGGTTGAAGCCGTAAAGTTGTTTATTTGATTAAGCTTGATTGTGGATGTTTTTTTCGACCATTCCACCGAAAGTGGTTGGCAAAAAGTTGCAAAATGATTTAAAAGCACTAGTGCTTAAAGTGTCCTTACAGCTTTCCATTTCCGGATAAGCTGAAGCGAGATCCTCACAAGACGGTTGATCGGTAGTTCATGCGGCAGTTAGGTGTTACGATCTCACTCGCTGTGTGTGAGTTCTCTTTATTTTGCAATCCATTTTTTGTTTGTATGGCCCCTGGTCAGAAGGAAGTCTCTGTTCCGTTCCCGCTTTCAAGCGCACGAAGCGCAAAACGTTTGTTGAATTGCTAAGCGGTTCGCTCATGAACCGGTGTTCTCGCGTGTATTCTAGATTTTGTTTCACTCCTCAATTTAATGATTCAAGGAAAACTGGTGCATGCCTTCGGCTCGGTTGGTTTGCCGGGGTTGCCGGGAGAATGTGACCGAGCCGGGGCCCGGGAGTGCTAGAACGTGAGTTTTTGTTCTGGGCTCGGTTCAGCTTGCCAGCCTCCAATCACGCCTACCTTGCCTTGCTCCCTTTCGCCTGTGTTAATCGTTCGCTGCCAAAGACGGTAGTCAACGAGGTCCACCTGTCGCACATGGCACGGTTGCGTGTGGTACATGTGCTTGTGTACTACTTCCTGTATGGTGGTCGCTTAGTTTGCTAGGGTTCTAAAACAAAAAAACAGAAGGTGGAACCGTGCTCAGGCACAGGAAACAGGTTCGGGACAAAGAGCTCCTGTTACTGATTGAAGGAGCAGAAGAAAAAAAAAGAACAGGATCGAGCCTCGTATTATCAGATCGGTTATTGACTTTGTTTTTTTGGGCGTAATGAGACACACATTCCAAGCGAGAAAAAAAAACCCGCATGTTCAAAAATAAAAACTGGAAAGGTGACAAACAACATGTTTATGAAGGATTGGTTTGATATTTGTTCGATTATTTTGATATCATAAAGGTGGTTGTTTCTTAATTTCAGTAATAGATTCTTAAACAGTACTCCTTTCTCACAGAATAATATTGTTATCAATTATTTTATTTTGAAAGAAAGATATTTTAAAAGTTTAAATTTTAAAATAAGGTTCAGTCACACGTGTTAACCTTCGACTTTAACGTTATTCCTAGTCGGAACGATCGATCACGTATTTTGCGGAAATAAGACTCAGCCACGCTTGGTGAAGCGCCATCTTTATACGGTGTTTTGAACATGAACTCGGAACCTGAAAGTGAATGATTTAGTTCGAATAACAATACGGCTCGAAAAAACTGCCACACTTATAAGCTCTCGCGCGTAATGGAATAAAGATGCATATGAGACAGAAGGTCTGAAGCTGAACTTGAAATCGTACCAGAACAGTATTGAGTATCGAATGCAGCGTCACCGCTCGCGGTAACATTGAACTCGATTTCTCCGTTCGTTCGCTCGGCGGGCAGTTGACGGCCAATCAAACTGTAGGCCGCAAGAAAACAGAGACATAATACACATAAACATTTCGGACCTTGCCTAATAACCGATTAAGGCAGTTAAGAACCGGTACGATACGAGCGGCAATAACAAAAGATGAAAATGAAAAGATTATTGAGCTTCGTCGGTTTGGCAACGATCGTTTAAAACACTTAGTATATCATACCGATTGCACTACGCTGCCTTAAAATAAAATTTACGTAAATCTGATCGTTTACCAACCAAAAATAAACAAACAGCATGGTCACTTACCACTAGCACGGGTGCTGCATGTGCCTGCGCCTGGATACAAGCGCTGTAACGTGCTCCTTCGGGAGATGGGTACGATAAAATGTCGGTTCGCGCAACGATGACCAGCAAATTGTGGGTACAATAATGCTTTTTTTCTGTCTTCTGTCTTTGCGCAAAGCTGTTCAGTGAAGATTTGCAAATAACACTGCACCTTGTGGTTGCTTTTTTGTGACGTGTTTTTTTTTTACTACTACTCTACTTGCTGTCTTCACTTAAAGCACCCGTACACTTACGAAATGCTGCAAAGAAGGATGGACGCACACAAAAAAAACATATTAAACCTTCACTTAATGCTTTTACCTTGCAATTATCCTCCCCCCCAGAGAGGCTGACCTATTTAAAAGTTACGTTTTGATAAGTAAAATGACATTAATTTCACGATTGATCTACAAACACACTAAGCGGTGATTGTTTTAAACAAAAGAAAAAATAGGAGTTTATAATTATGCAATCACTTCACACGTTGTAAATCAATCTGTTGAATTAACTGCTAGCATATTTAAACAAAATCCCAACTTAATCACACTTTAATAAACAGTAAAACATATTCGTAAAAACATAAAACACTCTTACGGGAAATTCACTTCAAAAAGGGGAGCCGAAAACCACGAACCAAACTTTAAATCACTAAAAACACATCAAATTTAACCAAGGTGGCAACCATTAAGATTCGATGCGGCTAAGCCGTGTTAGGTGGATGGTTCTATTATTACTGTGTGGCAATGCCACCCGAAGGTAAATGAACCGCAAAGGAAGGAACGAATTTTAAACACTACCATCACACGGGTGGCGAATAGACGAAGGAGTTGCGCGCCAGCTTTGCCAGTTGATGAAAATGTTTTTTTTTTTTTTTGGTGTTATTTCGGGAGAACAAATTGCGCAAACCGAACGCGACGGCTGCTGGATAGAAACTGAAAGTCGGCTTTAGCGTGCCAATCATTTTAAATGGCGGGGAGCCATCCGCTTAGAAGCGATCGTCATGTTGGGCGGCTAACGTTCCGCTCCATGCTGTTTGCTGTTGGGATAAATCGTAATGGGCTCATAATTTATTTTTGCGTTATTATATTATTATGAAGTAAGTGGAAAACATTTGTGACAATTTTTCATTTTATTTGTAAAAGACAAAAAAAAATGGTTCGATTCAAATCTCACGCACCGGAAATTCTTGTTGGTATCGCTCAACATTCAGGACGCACTGTATTTGAGCTTTTGTAAAAGCTCCAGCAAAAGCTCCAACTCGCATGCTATTTTTGCCATGCTGGCCGGTTTGGGGTTGAATGGTTAACGTTTATTTTCGAATGGGAAGAAAAATACTCAACGGCTTTTTTGGCGTTTAGTGTATTTTGTGCATTTAAAAATAATTCAAAAATTAATATTGCATAAACAGCAGCAGCTTGGACTGCTGTAGCTGTAGTCCAGAATTCATTCTAGATAATAAATTAACTGCAACTCTTTCCTATATTTTACCTACACATAACAAAACATTCGATTACTCAGAAGCATTTTGATAATAAAGCCTATAAAAGTAATAAAAAACATAGTTTTTCGCTGAGAATAAGGAAAAATTCACTTGGATTGTTGAAAAACATTCAAATAAAAAAAACAAATTCAGTCAAAATTATGGTTTCACAAGGATTTTTTTTTGCTTTTTTACTGAAATTGTTTCAATATTATTCAATGGTAAATTGTAAATTTTTGTAAACGGTATCAGTATTGTTATAATAATAAAAAGTTTTATTTGAAATTAAGTTTCAGCTGCCGATTTGTGACATTGTGCAGCAATGTTTTAAGAAAAACGCATTTGAACGATCGAAATTGCATAAGCTATAGAAGTATTCAGTTTGGCTGTTTTGTTTTTCATTTCACCAGACATTAATGTAACCTATAACACACGTTACAAGATGGTTCTGTTTTAATTTGTTTTTTACCGAAACAACACGTGTACGAGTAATTTAATCAATGCAAATTAGCATTGTTGGTTCATTATTGTTGAAAACTTTATTTGAGTTATGCAATTAATCATCCTATTTTTGATTTAAACTTGACGCTAGACGTGTTGTAAGCCCATGTAAATATTAGACTCATTTCAAAATTCAAGATGTCAACATTTTCGTGTACTTGTGGTGGTTTGTATTCTATTAATTTATAGCAGTGGTTCAGTACTTCACGATTTTGATTTAGTACACCCATTACACGGTACAGTGGCCCATTACAAACGGCATTACATCTTGTCTTCCCTCCTATTTTTTTTCTAATTTAATCCGTGTATTGTTTAGCATCCTATGCGCCCCGAGGAAAGAAAAACACGTTCATCGAACAAATCACACTCCGATCCGACGGATGCTAGGTGCACATTTTGTAACCATTAAACAAACTAAACAGTACCGCCCGAATCAGTGCTACTCACGTTTGACATGCACGTACCGGGTGGAAAACCACCCACCAACCGTATGTACTTCCAAACAGTGCCTACCAGGCACCCCGGGGCGGACAGTTGGCGAGCTTTTTACAACCTTCTCACTCAACATTCGACACTGTCAATGTCACGGTAGTCTGGGCAGTCTACAGCATCAGGCCACCGGCCGAATGCGCGTGTCGATTTGCGGCAAATTACTGCTCAAATTACACCCGCGGCACAAACAAAACTGAAGTCCCCTAACGCACCGCGGCTATTCGGCGAACATGAGCACCGAGCGTTGTTTTTTAATAGGAAGTTACGATTGCGTGGAGTCATGTTGGATGCAACTGTGAGGCTGTGGCCTGATAGGAGATGGAGGTGTACGTAACAGTAATCGAATCGGAAATGCTGTGTTAATGGTAAATTATTGTCCGAACAGCTTGGTATAATTCGATGGCAAATAAGATTATCCAGAAGCATTGCTTTTCTTTTTATCACACCATACAGCTACTCTGTGTTTATCACAACAATAAATAACATCAAGCTTTTTTTTTAGCAGATTTGTTTTCCTCTACAATATGAAGGATAAATTTAAATGTTTTGTTATTTATTTGCTTCAATGCACCGTTTTTTTTTTTGTCTTCCAAATGTGAACATATTTGGTAGTTAATATACGTAGCTTTTTGTCACAAGAATTGTATAACATTTTCAACATGAGCTAAATTAATCGAAAAAATGCCCTAGAAGCAACAACGCAGTTTCATTGGAGCGGCAAACACTTGTAACCGTGCGCTGCTCATTACCTTGAAAATCCAGCAATGCAGTTGATTCGCACACAAAAAAAAAACATGAATGATAATTACCTTGCAAACCAAGCGGCTATCATCGTTTAACATCAACGTGCAACATTGATACCGTGAACGCTGCACAATATTTCACCTTGACTGCAGTCTGCTTCATCTTTCGTTTAATTGAATTAGGAAAAAGAAACGAAGTTTCCTCAAGGTCCTTTCTCTCCAAGATGATTTGAAGCATGCAAATATACAGCTTGCTGGTAAGCCTTGTGATACGAGAATAAAGCGGATGGAGGTCACAACACAACCTTTTTTTTTTGATTGATTAGATACTAATTATAATTTATTTCCATCTGTCATATATATCTAAACACTAAAGAGCAGCAACATTTGTATCTACTTTGTCGAGTGGCACAATAAAAAGTCATTTAAATAAAAACAACAACATTCTATCACGATACCATCCGCGGAAGCTATTTTCACTGAATACTGACGTATCGCGAAGGGCGTCAAACTTTTCCTTTCAACGTATACCGCGCGGGCTCGGTCGGTCCCAGTGCCCTCGCCTGTTCTTCCATGCGAATTCGCCTAGTCTTTTTAGTTCATCTTGATTCTATTCAACAGTTCTACAGCCTGCGCTCATTGACGCTCTCCTATACGGTTAATTACCCATGGGGCGAGAATGGCGAGAACAATAGTGAATGTGAACGTCATCGGTTGGGTTTGAAGGCACTACTCGGCTAACATAGAATCACGCGCCACCACTCCATCCCTGGGTAAGCGAATTGCGGAACCGAGCGTACGGACGTGGCACGGACGTTGAACGCTCCGGTATGGAACTTCGCTCCGCAGCCGATCGGTCGGTGGGAAAGTTAAAAATGTCAAACTCAGCTGTTTGTTCCGGCTGTATCGGAGACGAAGCGCCGCACAGGTTCCTAGTAATACTGACGCGAGGAAGTACGCGCTTCCACTGTTGCAACGATGGAGTGTGAGAGAGCGACCTTCGTCTTAAACGGAGACGCGATAGGTTTTGTCATTCCGGTGCAGTACTCGTCGCAACCGCGACCAGCGCGATTCCAGCGGTTGGTAGTTGCTGCAGAACTCTAGGTATCGTTTGCGCACCTCCAAACTTTCTGGTCCCCAATCGGAAAGGGGTTTGGTCGCCGCCACAATGCGCTTCTTGAGCGTGGATTCATTACGCTTCCGGACGGCAAACCATGCCCACACCGGGATGGGTACTAGTGCTCCAACGTAGATGCACCAGCCGAGTACTAAGCAAAGAACGATGGAACACAAAAGTTTAAAAGAAAAGCAAGAGAAACAACACTGCGAAGGTGTACTCACCATGATAGACATCATCAATACCCTGAGGACGCTGGCTCTTGACCAGGCCAATGATGAGCACTACGATCAGCATCACTGGCGTGAGTAACTTCCAGCAGAAACGCCACAGGAACCCGGTCCGACGGTTCAGCATGAACTGAATATCTCGCGTTAGTTTGCGAATTCCGTACAACCAGCAGAACGCAAACAGCTCAAAGATGGCAGAGGTGAGCGTCACAAACTGCACACCGTAGTAGTCGAAGTAGTCCAACATCTTGGAACCGGACGGCGTGACGAAGAGTAGTCCCAGCGCAAACCCGAGCACCCCGATCGTGACGACCGTCTTCCAGGACTTTAGGCGCGGCGTGCTGTCCTGCAGTGCCGTCATCACGCTGTTGATCAGCCCGGTACAGCTGCCGACGCCGAGCGTTAGCAGCATGAAGAAGAACAGCAGCGCGAACAGGTTGGGCACGTGCTCGAACTTGGCCAGCGCGTCCGGGTAGGTGATGAACGTTAGCCCACTGCCCGGTTTCACCACCTTCGTGTAGTCCGTTTCGTTGGTGAGGTGGCCCAAATGGCCGATGATGGAAAACACCAGCGCACCGGACAGCAGGGACGTGAACGTGTCCAGCCAGGAGATGATCATCGCATCCCGGTAGATGTTGTTGCTGAAGTTGTTGTACGAGGAGAACGCAATCACACCGCCGAAGCAGATCGACAGCGAGAAGAAACACTGCGACACGGCCTCCTTCCAGACGTCCGCATTCAGCAGCTGATCCCAGTCGGGCGTGATGAAATACTTCAGCCCTGCGCCGGCACCGTCGAGCGTGAAGGCGTACACAGCAAACGAGATCAGCACGACGTACGGGAAGAGGGCCAGAAAGTACGCAACCTTGCCGGAACCGCGAATGCCCTTCACCATCATGATGGTCATCGCGACCCAGATGAACAGCAGACAGAGCGTTAGCTTCCAGTCGGGCACGCCGAACTCACCCTCCACGAGCAGGCCTTCGCCGGTGACCGAATGTCTGCGAAAGGTAGGAAAATCAAAGTGAGTAATGGCGTCATACACGCTGTGCTAAGGTGGCGCTTATGCTTACGTGTAGTACAGCTCGGCGGACGTTTTGACCGGCAGCGAGTTGTTGAATGCCGGCGTTGGACCGGTGTTGGAGGAGTTCACACAGTTGATGCCGGTCCAGCTGACGTCACAGCTGGCCCACGGCAGCGGGCTTTCGAAGGAGGCGACGAAGAAGCGGATCGCTGTCGCGATCGTTGCCGCGTAGTACACGATCACCACACAAATCGAAACCATCTGCGCGATACCGATGCCTGCGAGGGATAGAAGAAGGTAAAAGAGAAAGATGGTAAATATTTGGCGTGGAAGCATGCTTTGCCAGGTCGTGAATGGAGTTACGCATTTAACGGGCTATAAAACGGTGGTTTAATGGCACGTGTGACGCGATGAAGGAATTTACACTACCTTCTCATTTCGCGGATGATTTACAATGTTTAATTATTGCTTTTTTTTTTAAACGAAGCTGCACGCATAAAATGTTTTATTACGTGCTAACAAAACGATGAAAAATTTGTTTCTTAATGTAAAAAAAAATGGTATGCGGAAAACAGTAGTCAAAAGACTCTTTTCTTTACTTCATCGGTTGATATTAAATTGTAACAGTCTTACGTATGGAAGACTTGATGGATTTAAGATACGAACCCCTGGATGCGTTGCTAGATCATGCTGTATCACTTAAACCAATTGGCAGGCCCTACATTTTGCATTGTAATTGCAATATTAATGCTTGATTCATTCCAAATTACTGGTATTGAATAAATGTTTTCTAACTTCACTTAATTTAACTCGATGTCATTTAAATCTACATTATTTTATGTACATTAGCCTCAATTGATCTACTTAAACTAATCTGCTCATCAACATTTAATCGCTTTTCTTGTCGTTCACAATAAGAAAAAAGTATAAACATTGTAAATAATGCTTGTTCTTTTTAAACTTTATCTAAAATCAAAGTTAGCACAATAAGTTCTCCCACAACAAGATAGAACTGTAGTCGTTGATAAGAAAAACGAACCATTGCAAAACTTTGTGGTTTTTGTTGTGATGGTGGGAACTTTACTCCACAAAGCCACTGTTTCCCGCTTCCTTAATGCACTCTATTTACTATTTGCATTCATTAATTTTATTAACAAATTACAATCATTTGAGCAATTGTATTGTATTAATTTTACAGGTTCTAAACCCATATTGAAGTGTGATAAAATGTAAAAGGTATGAATTAACAAAGTGATTATGAAAAATTTAAATGTTTAAATAAACACTGTCCAACAATATTTAGGTATTTAGTTTCCATAAAGTTAATACTACATTTATATTGTAAACAAAAATGAATAATTTTCAGAACAGAAAAAAAAAGAATGGTTAAGAAAAAGGAAAATTGGAAACAATGTTTCAAATTTGTAATTGCTAAATGTGTGACTACATTTCTAATCATTATTTTTCTTTATTTAATGTTCTCCAATAAACAATGCGTGACAAAAACAAAATACGAAATTGAACTTACGATGAAACAGTCCAATCAAACTACAATGGAACTGCAAGTACTACAATAAATTGCGTTCATCCGGCAGAGAAGAGAAAGGAAGAATAGCGCATGCTAGATAAATGAGACTAATTTCCCGTCCATTTCGCACAAAGAAAACATTCTAAATGACTTTCGAAAAATAATGGACGGCACGTTTTTTTTACGCGCGCACTATAAAGATGCACTTGTTTGGCGCGCCTGTGTACTTCCCCGGGACCAGCTGTGCAAAGGCACGTGTGAAATGGATGGATCGCGTTTGTATTTTTCTAAACTTTAAGCTAAACATTGCTGCACACACACACACACACACACACACACACACACACACACACACACACACACACACACAAGTGCACAAATGACCATCGTAGTATGTTACCTCGCATGATGGGTGAAACATCGTACACCTTGACGCTGCCACGGCTGGAGAACTGGCCCATCATCATCTCCAGGTAGTAGATCGGTCGTCCCACAACGAGCAGCACTATCAGGTACGGGATAACGAATGCACCACCGCCATTACGGAACGCGGTCGATGGAAACTTCCAAACGTTGCCCAGCCCTACCGACAGCGCGATGCAGGACATTAGGAACTCGACGCCCTTGTCCCATTTTTCACGCTCCGCGGCTGGTGGTTTTTCGTGCTTTTCCACCACCGGCGGTGGTTTTGCGCCATTTTGTAGCTGTTCCACGGGCAGACCGGCATCATCCGATGTCACGAAGCCGGGATTGTCCGCACCGGACATGGTGTTCGCTGTTCGCTTACTATCAAATGCAGGTGTCAAATCGATTCCGCACACCTGTTAACCACGTACGGATCGAAACCGAGACCGCAAACCGGTACGTGTTCGAAAGGCACCAGCAAGACACAATTACAATCGAAACTGTCCACCTCAAAGCACCACAATCACTGTCGCGAAGGGCATCCGTGTTTTTTGACTAATAGGTGAAATTAATGCACCAACAGATCCGCTAGTACGCTCGTGCTTAATTTACGCCAGCTTGAACAAGCCACGATCGCGCGGTAAGCAGTTGTTTTGTTTTTTTATTCGTCTGATTGCAACGCCGAATTCGGCACACACTGTTTTGCACTGAAGCGTAACGAAAAACAGTCCCACACACACACACACACACAAACTTTTCAAGGACCGCTAGCACCGTACGAAGGACAACGCCACCAATACACACACGCACACTCTCAACTTGATCGAGCACTGATACGCATCCAATTTAACGGTTTGAGGATGTTCGTACCTTAACCGTGATTTCTGATTGCGGTCAGTCACTGCCTACACACTTAATGCCATATGATTAGTACTGCTCTCAGTAGCTCCAATGTGCTCACTTGCTAGTCAACAATTGTTCTTTAATTCGTTTTCTCCTCACTGTGTTGCAATGCACTATTCGCACAAGGTAGCAACCGTCCAAATCTCGATCTCCAGATCGATCACCGAATCCCTTCGTCCGGGAGCGCGTATGTCCGTTCGGCTTGAACGCTCGTCTGCTAGTGAGTTGCTCCGATGTCGGCGGCAATTAGTTTATAGCCATCGACCCAGGTGCTCGCCGATTCTAATCAGCTGCCCCGTTTCGCTGAGACGGGGCGCCATAACACAGGCACACAGGTGAACGATTAAACGCACGATGAGCCAGTATGGAAGGGGATGCCATAACGCTCGNATCTCCAGATCGATCACCGAATCCCTTCGTCCGGGAGCGCGTATGTCCGTTCGGCTTGAACGCTCGTCTGCTAGTGAGTTGCTCCGATGTCGGCGGCAATTAGTTTATAGCCATCGACCCAGGTGCTCGCCGATTCTAATCAGCTGCCCCGTTTCGCTGAGACGGGGCGCCATAACACAGGCACACAGGTGAACGATTAAACGCACGATGAGCCAGTATGGAAGGGGATGCCATAACGCTCGACGATTGTCTCCGGTGGTACGTTCTGGGGATTTTGGTTTTTGTGCTAATGTTCTTACGCATGCATACCTACGCATTCGCACGCACACACGCGGCAAGGACTCCAGTCGAAGAATGGATATGAAACATTATACAACAGCAGTGGCGACGTTCGAAAAACTTGAAACGGGGAATTCTATTCCAAATTTAGCGGAGCAGAAGAAGAAAAAACGCATCTCACGCCTTTGAATGGCCAGATAATGGCCGCGAGCAGCTAGACGACATAATATCGAAGAAGAGGGCAGTGTAGTCGCTTACGTAAAAGACACTCCAAAACCAAGCGCGGACAGGCTGGGTTACTTGGAGGGTCATTTTTTTTTTGTTTTGTTTTGTGTTGTTGCTATTAATATTTGCACGATGTTCTTGGTGCAGTTTCAGCTGTACAAGACACACCGTACAACGGCAGCACTAAAAATTGCACACTTCAACGGTGTATATTTGACTTTATAATTCTTTCCGCAAAGTGAGCAAACAATCAAGTGGCGGAAAATTATAGCAAACGGTCGTGTGTTGGTTGCATGGTGCGTTAGTTACGCGCTGAAGTAGTTGCCCATACTACTGTGCGGCGACTTTCAATTTTGTCGAATCATTTGTCTACTTAAGCTGACCTGCTGCGGATTTCCTTGTTTTGCATGTTTCTACCGCTTTATGCAGATCTCATTTTATTTGTGGTGTTCTTTTTTTTTGTTGAAGTTCAATTAAGAATTTTTTGTTTGAAGCCAATTGCAATTTTTACAGTTTTTTATTGACTTTTTATAAAAGAATAAATAATTTTAAGTAGATTTTTTAAAATAATAGTCTTTTATTTTCATTTTATTATTATATGCAATTTTGTAAACAATTTTATCACTTATTTATGTTAATTTATTTGTGCATTTACGTTAAATGTTTTATAAGCTATTGTTTACTTGTTTTACATGTTGTTTACTCTTAGTTGAATATTTTTTGCATGTTTATTTTTGCTTCCAAAAACAAAATTTTAACTGCAGATATTGAAGAATGTATTTAAAGCAAACAATAAATTAAAGGTTTAATAAACTCGCGATGCTTATTATTTCACATTTATTAGTTTAATATCTTCTTGTTGTTCCCTATAAACAAAAATATAAGTTTAACACAGTACGACTTGTGCAACTCACCTTAAGTGATTTCTTTTTCCGTCGCTTATACGATCATCAAAACGCCCTGATCTCATCGACCATTAAGTGTATTAAATTCCCCTAAAACCTGATCCCGTGATGTTTCTTTTTCAACTGTGCCTCGTGATACGTTATTGATTGAAACTCTCGATCCTAACGAACGTTTAGCATACGTTTTTACCTTCAGCATCGGTTCCACTGGCCAAATTCCGCCCAATCTGGTAAATAGAAGCTCAGCTCGTGCTGGCAATTCGACATTCAGCGGCTGTTTGACGTAAATCATCACATTGTGGAAAGGAAAATGATGCGTTGTTGTTTAAATTTAGCATGGGAATGGTACCGTGTGTTACCTTCGCCGGTCTCGATCTTTAATTATGCAACAAATTTTAACCAACACAGTTAAAAGAATGAATGATTGCCTCACTAGTTAACCGTCCACACCCGGGAAAATGCTTATCAGCAAAAGGTAGGAACGATTCATTCATCCCAACTCACGTGCCTCACCTGTTTGCAACGATAGCAATATTCGCGACGCACGAGGACCCATATAAATATTTACCTTCGAATGCAATCTTCACCCTTACTGGGTTCTGTGAAAAGCTGTATCCCGGATCCAGATCGAGCTGGATCCGGCCTGTGACAAACCCATACGCAAATAATGGAGCCGCTTGTTCCACTGCATGCTAGCAGCTTGCCGTGGAAGGAAAAGAACTGCCCCACTTCAATCGATGGGTGCCATAATTCGTCGTTCGATAAGTGGAGAGCTGATGGGATACAATTTCCTGTTTCGGTATCTTATACCACCGATACCGAGGTGTCTACGTTCTTGCACACTAAAACCAGACGCCAAACTGTGAAGCGACAGGCGCAACACGTCAATAATGATGCACTTTACCCCACTCAAGTCATAGTTTACGATTTAATTGGTATGCCATCGGTGATAACACCTCTTCCCAGAAGCAACCCATCGGGTTTGGGTTGTCTGTTGTTTGGTGTTTTGTGTTTCTGCTCACATTCTTTCCCCCTTTTTTGTGCGCATCCAACTTACTAGACTAGCGCCATGAATCGGCGTGAACTTTATATTGCCGTGTTATTGAAACATAATTGTCCTTGGGGCGGGAGTATTAGCTAGAAACCGTACGGGATGTTGTGTGATTTCAATCTTACACAATCGAAAGCAATGCACCCAGCTCTAAGCACGGAATCCTGTGGTTTAGCTCACAACTTCGCACTGTCACACCTTGGTCACGTGGTGCCCGAACAGCAGGGGAAGCGTCAATATTATTTACGCCGCCATGATTCGCTATCTTGTCCCGTAAGCAGTAAAAGTGCTTTAAAGACAGTAAATGAAAATCTTCTTTGTTTTGTGTTTCGACAAGGTTAATCTTCAAATAACAAACACAATCTACAAAAATATGTCATATCATTGTGAAGAGAAATTTGGGGCTGCAATTTAGGAGAGAAATGGAAATCCCCTACAAAATTACGATACTGAAAGCGTTTGGTGTTGTATTAACAATATTCAAACAAAACACAGTTTCGACACATATCGCTTTATTAAATACATTTTTTCTGAATGTTTTATGAACATGAGCAGTCTCTGTTATGTTTTATTTTGATTTTGTTTTGTTTTCTACCGTATTGTCATGTATTGTTGGCCATTTCTCCTCTTTTTTGTAGTAACATTATTGGTAATTTTTGTTAAATTATTCATCATAAAAACTTATATTTTGTTCTTTGATTGATTTTTTTTTTGTATTTTTTGTTGTCTTTTGTTGTCTACTATAGCATGTTCTATACACTGCTGTTCCTTGATATGAAGACTTAATGGTTTTGTTTTATTTTAGTTTATTGTTACGTCTGTTGAGAATTTGCATTATTTTGCTGTATTTGTAATTTGCTTGAATAGTGTTCTAAATATTTATGTATCATTCTTTTATTGTTTCCGTTTACCTTGCTCTTAATTTCATTTTTGTTTAAGTATCATATGTGGTACCGAATAATAATTCTCTTGGACATATGTCTAGTGATGTAAATATTCAATTACAGTATTAAATGTAATATGCAATATACTTTAAAAGTTATCAAAAAATGTGCAAAATTTTGCAAAACCATTGAAGCTTTCGTTCAAATAAATTATTCAAAACTTTTTTTTTCCTTTGTTACTCCAATCATTCTTATTATTTGTGACTGCCGTGTACGTCTTTCTACAAACATCAAACACTTGAAACATTACACAACGCAAATAATTATTTAATGCTACGAACTTACATCTGCTGCTTCAGAACGTACTTGTGCTAGGGAAAGGACAGCTATCTAATAGCTATTCCATCTGCGAGTGAGAGTAGTTTCGTGGAAACAATATATTGTGGGACTTCCTATAAAGCTTCATTGCATTTCCCATTTCAAAATTGCCACTTACTATGGCTCATCAAACGAACGCTACCATAGGACGCTGGTTCTGCTTTAATCTGGCCCCCTACTCTGCCTTCATGCTTCACCAGTCAGGTCTGCCTTCGATCAATCAAACATTCGCTAAACAGCTCACGTATATCGTTCCGTCGGTGGCATTCAGCAGCAAGGGAAAGTACCGTCAACGGTCTCGGTTGGGAATTATTCCAGCAGCAGTAAACTTCCCGCACGCGTTCGCTCGTTTTCTGGCACGAGTTTAAGTTTCGCGAGCTAGATAGCTGCTATTATTGGAGCCAGAGAACTTGTCCCTCATGCGATGCTCGGGTCGGGTATGTACCGTGTGTAGCTAGAGAGCTACTTATTAGTCCGTCTTTACTTATCCGACTGAGCAGTGAGCACACATTCGCTCCGAGAAGATTACCACAGACAGTGGAATTAAAGTTCGTGGTTCACCTGTTGGCATGTTATGGTGCCCACTTTTTTTTTTGGACGGCATTCCCAAAGGAGTTGTCCATTGTTTTGGGATTTCCCGACGGGTAATCCAGAATGCTGGGGCTTCGACGGAAACACTCACTCAAGTTTTTATCCTTACGTTTTTGCTTTTTGCAAATCCGTTTACTCCATGGATGTATCGTTTGTTTTCTTTTCCTATTTCTCTTATTAAAACAAATGTTGGGAATCCCTTACGTTACCCGCGTACCATCAATATTGACCATTTTGAGGTGTGTTTGTTTCTTTTGGCAATGGGCCGAATGAAACGTTCCATTTTGAAGCAGTGAGGTTATGGTGATTTTTGTCAACCTTGAATCGAAAAACAGAATCATTTATTACAATGCAAGAAAAAAAAAAAACAGAAACATGCGTTTTAGTGTGACGAATGGAAAGTTTCTTTTACAAAGGGTATGCATAAGTGTTTGTAGGAAAGCTGTGATTTTCAAGCTGTTGGAGTTGATTTTTTGTTTGCTATTTAGATTATTTAGAGCTATTTTATTATCTCTATACGGTTATTACTGAACTTCTTACGACCTTTTCTAAAAACTTTACATAAAACAATAGTTTTTTAATATGATCCAAACAAAAGTTAAGAAAATAATAAAATACGCTTTTTCACGTCACCAACAAATTGGAAACATTTACACATTTCATCAGAGTCTTAAAGCGGAAACACTGAACAAATAACAAACAAGTAAAACCAAGAATTGCATACCCAAAAAATGCATATAACTATAAAAAAGTATAGCGAAATTATTCAAAATACACGTTTAAAATCGATTTCAATGCTTGGTTTATTCTAAAAATTGAATTTAACTTTATTTAAATAAATTATGTTGTTGAGAAAAATGAGGTGATGTTAAAAATTAATTCAGCAATGTTACTTTATTTTTGTTATTTACAATTAATTAATACAATACATTGAGTGATTTAAAAATATCGTTACATATTGTTTTCTAGTAATTAATTGCAATTTTCAATAAATCCTCCCTTAGGTTTGCTTATTAAAACTTTGGTAACGTTTATTAGTATCATAAAACAGCCGAAAATAATATTATACCTCTATCACTTTTCGCTAATGTTACATTAAAATGTGAACACAGAAACTAATGTGATGTTATTAACTCTAAGCACATCCGGTGTTTTCTCGGAAGGTTGAGAAAATGTAGCGCCCGGTACGGATTCGAAAGTACGCTCGATTTGAAAAGGTACTATCACTTGTCACTGGTTGTGATTGCGCATTCTAGCCACCCTTGGCCACTGTCTCAGCCAATGTTGAACATTCGCTTCTTGATGCGCTTCAAAGCGTTCGTGTCCGTCGGTTGAATGTTTTGATACTGCTCCTCCTCGGATTGGTACTGTAACCGCACGCTGTCACTTTCCGGACCCCAAAGATACATCGGTTCCAGGGCATTACGGGCAGCTTTACGAAGCGATTCCATCTGCTTACTACGCCGCCGGTATATCGCATAGATGTACCAGCCGGGTAGTTGCAGAAAAGCGATGGCATAGATAAACAGTCCTAAAACTGGAAAAAAGCAAACAGCACACCACCCTCATTTAGTTTACCAGCGAGATGACCTTGTGCGCGGTTGTTAGTGCGCGCAGTACCCCAGCAATACCTACCATTGTATCCCATCGGGACCTTTTGCAGCTCAAAGTCGGCAAAGCTGAAGATAAGAATGAGTAGTGTGGCGGCTGGTGCAATCAGTCCCCAGCATACCCGCCAGTAGAACGACGTCTCAATGCCAAGCATAAACTTGATGTCTCGGCAGATGCGGTCCACACCGTAGATCCACGCGACGGTCGCCAGCTCCAGTACGGCAAACGTGAGCGTCACGTACTTCGCGCCATAGTAGTCGATCACGTCGAGAAAGTCAAATCCGCCCGGTGTCAGGTAGAGCAGACCGAGAAAGTACCCTACGGTTACGGTGCCGAGCACAACCTGCCAGTGCTTCAGATGTGGTCGCTGGTCCCGGATCGCGGTAATGATGCTCGTCGTTACGCCCAGATTGCTGCCGACGCCAACGATGAACAGCATCAGGAAGAACAGGGCGGCAAACAGCTGGGGCAGAAACTGGAATTTGGCGATCGCATCCGGGTACGTCATAAAGGTCAGCCCGGCACCGTCTCGTGCAAGCTTCTGAATGTCCGGCTGACCGCTGACGTACGCCAAATTGCCGATCACCCCGAACACGATGCATCCCGCCACGATGGAGGTGAATGTGTCGAGCCAGGAGATAATGACGGCGTCGCTGCAAAAACAGCAATGGGTCAACCGATCGGTGTTTGGTGTTTTGGGCGAAACCAACTTCGCCGTGCCTGAGCGAATGGGTACCCGTACGCCCTAATTATATCGCGCCGTCTCAACTTACCGGTGCACATTGTTGCTGAAGTTGTTGAAGGACGAGTACGCGATGATGCCGCCGTAGCAGACGGAGAGCGAGAAAAAGCACTGCGTTACGGCCTCGTACCAAACCTGTAAGCGAACGAAACGATATGGGTGTCATGCGCATTGCCTAACTTTAGGCGGCTTTGTTGAATGGCCGTAACGGCGACCGTACCTCGATGCTAAGAAGCTTATCCCACTGCGGTGTTATGAAGTACAGGATGCCCTGCATTGCACCATCCAGTAAGAGGGTTTGGAAGAGAAGGATCATTATGATCACGTACGGAAAGATCGCGAGAAAGTACGAAGCCTTGCCGGTGCTTTTTGCACCGCGGATGAGAATTGTTGCAACGACAAACCAGGCGAACAGCAAACATAACGCCAGCTTCCAGTCGGGTATGCCCAAACCATCGTCCAGCGAGGGAGCTTTGTGGATGACTTCTTTACTGTAAAATGAGATCGAACGCTTGTAACATAAAAAGTTCTCAAAAAAACTCATGGTGTGTGAGAATAATTACAGGAAGTAAAGTTCGGCTGAGGATTGCAAACCGGCGGATGTGTTGGTAGGTTCGATTTTACCAACAAAGGAAGAATTCACACAGTTTGGCCAGGATGGGTTACACTCGCTCCACGGTAGGGTACTGCTGAACGACGCTACAAAGTAGCGAAACGTAATCGCCAACACCGGCGCGTAGTAGGTCATCACAACAAACATTGCGATCGTTTGTGCCACACCGATGCCTGTGACGAATCAAATCTGTGTGTTAGTTTTCCTACGTTTCCGTCAAAGGAAGCACAGAAATCATACCACGCATAGCCGGTGCAAGATCGTATAGTTTCACGCAGCCTCTGCTAGAGAACTGGCCCAGTATCATCTCCAGATAGTAGATGGGTCGACCGACGATAAACAGTACGATCAGGTACGGCAGCAGAAATGCACCACCGCCGTGTTTGAGCGCCGTGTATGGGAATTTCCAGATGTTGCCAAACCCGACCGAGTACGCAATGCACGACAGCATAAACTCTATGTCCCGGCCCCATTTGTCACGCGTCGTGCTCGTGCTGGTTTTCGTATCGTCACTAACCGTCTGCAGTGTCGTGCTGGAATTCATCGGCTGGAACGGAGGACGGAATGGTTGAATGAAATGCACCGCAATCGATTAATTATGCAATTACACGCTAATCTAAAACTGCTTCATTTACACGCCTTCGGGCACTTCAAACAAGCAGGCGCATGCAGCAGAAGGCGCAAAGCCAGCATACCGAAATGCATCCGCCTCGTCATTGTTGTGAATACGGGGAAGCAAAACAAACTGAACGTCACTTATCAGCTGCGATCGCTGCGTCATTTTGACACTTACCGACGCTACCGATCGATGCTCAGCCTTCCCGTTCTGCGCTGCTTCTCCACTGTACGCGTGGTTCTCCATGGTTGCTCACACGCCCACTGCCAAAACTAGTAAACCGTGAGCACCTGTCTGTGAGTTCTTCGCTCACTCTCACTTGCGCTTGGCGATCGCGGTAGCGGTTTCTATTTTGCAATAAACGCGCGTTGCTAGCTTCGCGTGTGCGCACCTCGATGTTGTCTCGTTCGCAGGCGAAGTGCATTTAACGGTGCAGCACTGGATGCAGGACACATTTAATCGACGAACGGTTGCTGAATGAACCCTACAAGTGTTACCCAATACCAGCTTACCAGTGGCGCGTGCGACGATGTAAACACTGATCGAAGATCATCCCGTATGCGTACGCGACACTGTTCGACTACCGCGATAGTAAACCCGCATATCTGTGTAGTAGTGTACGTGACGGGGCCCGGCCGTATTTCCATCCCGTAAAACCCGAACCTACGGGGCCAATACACGTTTGATACTTGGTCGCTGGGTATTCCCAAAAGTGAAACCGGTGAAACCAATCGGGCGTACACATTCAGCCATGCTGCAGTACCGCCTCCCAGAACCAGTCGTTTTTTCTATGTTCCGCTGTACTTTCTACGCTATTTTTTTATACAAACTTTTCCCGATGTTGTTTGTTTGGCACTCTAGAAAGTTGGCAGCTGGCTGCAATTGTAAAACTAGCTCTTGGGGACGATCCCGAACTAGGAACAGTCTACATTCCCGAATGGGAAAAGTTATTAGTGTAATATTTATATTATAGCAGAAGTACTTACCATCACTAACACACCGTTGCAAGCTAGCAACCAGGTTGCAAACTTAAACATTCAGAATTTATTTTCTTCCTCTGCTAGTACGGTTACATAAAGATTACTTAATTATCGTCTCTCAAGATAAAACTCACCTTGGTAGGGGTACATAGTTGAACTGTACAGAAGAGCATATACATTTCATTTCCACTGCCATAAACTACGCTCTGCTAATGTGATAAGCAAGTACACGGTTCCATCTTTCTCGCCGTGCCATAAAGAGCACCGGCGTCATCGCATCTTTGCGCATCTGGACGCGATCCATTTGCTCGGTGCGCTACAAGAATTGGCATCAATTTTGCTGTTACATTCCGCTGGCAAAGTGTGTACATTTCACTGGAATTTTGTATCTTCAATCATCCAGCTCCATTTTAGCTCTTCCGGTGGGAGAATACGACCTGCAATCATAATATTTTGTTTTTGCACGAGATATGCATCGTTCGCAGCGGATGCATTTGGGGTTTTCACGCAGAATCGAAAAGAACTTCTGACGCAGCGTGTTTGCAATTGCTCTACTAGGAAATGGCTGTGTTAGTNAGAGTAGTTTCGTGGAAACAATATATTGTGGGACTTCC
The DNA here is from genome assembly GCA_018908115.1 of Anopheles rivulorum. Classification (NCBI taxonomy): domain Eukaryota; kingdom Metazoa; phylum Arthropoda; class Insecta; order Diptera; family Culicidae; genus Anopheles; species Anopheles rivulorum. The sequence continues at coordinate 14,796,694 of CM032179.1, forward strand.
TATAAAGCTTCATTGCATTTCCCATTTCAAAATTGCCACTTACTATGGCTCATCAAACGAACGCTACCATAGGACGCTGGTTCTGCTTTAATCTGGCCCCCTACTCTGCCTTCATGCTTCACCAGTCAGGTCTGCCTTCGATCAATCAAACATTCGCTAAACAGCTCACGTATATCGTTCCGTCGGTGGCATTCAGCAGCAAGGGAAAGTACCGCCAACGGTCTCGGTTGGGAATTATTCCAGCAGCAGTAGACTTCCCGCACGCGTTCGCTCGTTTTCTGGCACGAGTTTAAGTTTCGCGAGCTAGATAGCTGCTATTATTGGAGCCAGAGAACTTGTCCCTCATGCGATGCTCGGGTCGGGTATGTACCGTGTGTAGCTAGAGAGCTACTTATTAGTCCGTCCTTACCGCACTGAGCAGTCACTATAGCACACATTCGCTCCGAGAAGATTACCACAGACAGTGGAATTAAACTTCGTGGTTCACCTGTTGGCATGTTATGGTGCTCACTTTTTTTTTGGACGGCATTCCCAAAGGAGTTGTCCATTGTTTTGGGATTTCCCGACGGGTAATCCGTAATGCTGGGGCTTCGACGGAAACACTCGCTCATGTGTTTATCCTTACGTTTTTGCTTTTTGCACATCCGTTTACTCCGTTGATGTATCGTTTGTTTTCTTTTCCTATTTCTCTTATTAAAACAAATGTTGGGAATCCCTTACGTTACTCGCGTACCATCAATATCGACCATTTTGAGGTGAGTTTGTTTCTTTTGGCAGTGGGCCGAATGAAACGTTCCATTTTGGAGCTGTGAGGTTATGGTGATTTTTGTCAACCTTGAATCGAAAAACAGAATAATTTATTACAATGCAAGAAAAAAAACAGAAACATGCGTTTTAGTGTGACGAATGGAAAGTTTCTTTTACAAAGGGTATGCATAAGTGTTTGTAGGAAAGCTGTGATTTTCAAGCTGTTGGAGTTGATTTTTGTTTTTTTGCTATTTAGATTATTTAGAGCTATTTTATTATCTCTATACAGTTATTACTGAACATCTTACGACTTTTTCTAAAAACTTTAGATAAAACAATAGTTTTTTAATATGATCCAAAAATTTTAAGAAAATAATAAAATACGCTTTTTCACGTCTCCAACAAATTGGAAACATTTACACATTTTATCAAAGTCTTAAAGCGGAAACACTGAACCAATAACAAACAAGTAAAACCAATTATTGCATACCCAAAAAAAAATGCATATAACTATAAAAAAGTATAGCGAAATTATTCAATACACGTTTAAAATCGATTACAATGCTTTGTTTATTCTAAAAATTTAATTTAACTTTATTTAAATAAATTATTTTGTTGAGAGAAATGAGATGATGTTAAAAATTAATTCAGCAATGTTACTTTAGTTTTGTAATTTACAATTAATTAATACAACACATATTGTTTTCTAGTAATTAATAGCAATTTTGAATAAATCCTCCGTTAGGTTTGCTTATTAAAACTTTGGTAACGTTTATTAGTATCATAAAACAGCCGAAAATAATATTACACCTCTATCACTTTTCGCTAATGTTACATTTAAATGTGAACACAGAAACTAATGTGATGTTATTAACTCTAAGCACATCCGGTGTTTTCTCGGAAGGTTGAGAAAATGTAGCGCCCGGTACGGATTCGAAAGTACGCTCGATTTGAAAAGGTACTATCACTTGTCACTGGTTGTGATTGCGCATTCTAGCCACCCTTGGCCACTGTCTCAGCCAATGTTGAACATTCGCTTCTTGATGCGCTTCAAAGCGTTCGTGTCCGTCGGTTGAATGTTTTGATACTGCTCCTCCTCGGACTGGTACTGTAACCGCACGCTGTCACTTTCCGGACCCCAAATGTCCATCGGTTCCAGGGCGTTACGGGCAGCTTTACGAAGCGATTCCATCTGCTTACTACGCCGCTGGTATATCGCATAGATGTACCAGCCGGGTAGTTGCAGAAAAGCGATGGCATAGATAAACAGTCCTAAAACTGGAAAAAAGCAAACAGCACACCACCCTCATTTAGTTTACCAGCGAGATGACCTTGCGCACTTGTTAGTGCGCGCAGTACCCCAGTAATACCTACCATTGTACCCCATCGGGACCTTTTGCAGCTCAAAGTCGGCAAAGCTGAAGATAAGAATGAGTAGTGTGGCGGCTGGTGCAATCAGTCCCCAGCATATCCGCCAGTAGAACGACGTCTCAATGCCAAGCATAAACTTGATGTCTCGGCAGATGCGGTCCACACCGTAGATCCACGCGACGGTCGCCAGCTCCAGTACGGCAAACGTGAGCGTCACGTACTTCGCGCCATAGTAGTCGATCACGTCGAGAAAGTCAAATCCGCCCGGTGTCAGGTAGAGCAGACCGAGAAAGTACCCTACGGTTACGGTGCCGAGCACAACCTGCCAGTGCTTCAGATGTGGTCGCTGGTCCCGGATCGCGGTAATGATGCTCGTCGTTACGCCCAGATTGCTGCCGACGCCAACGATGAACAGCATCAGGAAGAACAGGGCGGCAAACAGCTGGGGCAGAAACTGGAATTTGGCGATCGCATCCGGGTACGTCATAAAGGTCAGCCCGGCACCGTCTCGTGCAAGCTTCTGAATGTCCGGCTGACCGCTGACGTACGCCAAATTGCCGATCACCCCGAACACGATGCATCCCGCCACGATGGAGGTGAATGTGTCGAGCCAGGAGATAATGACGGCGTCGCTGCAAAAACAGCAATGGGTCAACCGATCGGTGTTTGGTGTTTTGGGCGAAACCAACTTCGCCGTGCCTGAGCGATTGGGTACCCGTACGCCCTAATTATATCGCGCCGTCTCAACTTACCGGTGCACATTGTTGCTGAAGTTGTTGAAGGACGAGTACGCGATGATGCCGCCGTAGCAGACGGAGAGCGAGAAAAAGCACTGCGTTACGGCCTCGTACCAAACCTGTAAGCGAACGAAACGATATGGGTGTAATGCGCATTGCCTAACTTTAGGCGGCTTTGTTTAATGGTCGTAACGGCGACTGTACCTCGATGCTAAGAAGCTTATCCCACTGCGGTGTTATGAAGTACAGGATGCCCTGCATTGCACCATCCAGTAAGAGGGTTTGGAAGAGAAGGATCATTATGATCACGTAAGGAAAGATCGCAAGAAAGTACGAAGCCTTGCCGGTACTTTTTGCACCGCGGATGAGAATTGTTGCAACGACAAACCAGGCGAACAGCAAACATAACGCCAGCTTCCAGTCGGGTATGCCCAAACCATCGTCCAGCGAGGGAGCTTTGTGGATGACTTCTTTACTGTAAAATGAGATCGAACACTTGTAACATAAAAAGTTCTCAAAAAACTCATGGTGTGTGAGAATAATTACAGGAAGTAAAGTTCGGCTGAGGATTGCAAACCGGCGGATGTGTTGGTAGGTTCGATTTTACCAACAAAGGAAGAATTCACACAGTTCGGCCAGGATGGGTTACACTCGCTCCACGGTAAGGTACTGCTGAACGACGCTACAAAGTAGCGAAACGTAATCGCCAACACCGGCGCGTAGTAGGTCATCACAACAAACATTGCGATCGTTTGTGCCACACCGATGCCTGTGAAGAATCAAATCTGTGTGTTAGTTTTCCTACGTTTCCGTCAAAGGAAGCACAGAAATCATACCACGCATAGCCGGTGCAAGATCGTATAGTTTCACGCAGCCTCTGCTAGAGAACTGGCCCAGTATCATCTCCAGATAGTAGATGGGTCGACCGACGATAAACAGTACGATCAGGTACGGCAGCAGAAATGCACCACCGCCGTGTTTGAGCGCCGTGTATGGGAATTTCCAGATGTTGCCAAACCCGACCGAGTACGCAATGCACGACAGCATAAACTCTATGTCCCGGCCCCATTTGTCACGGGTCGTGCTCGTGCTGGTTTTCGTATCGTCACTAACCGTCTGCAGTGTCGTGCTGGAATTCATCGGCTGGAACGGAGGACGGAATGGTTGAATGAAATGCACCGCAATCGATTAATTATGCAATTAAACGCTAATCTAAAACTGCTTCATTTACACGCCTTCGGGCACTTCAAACAAGCAGGCGCATGCAGCAGAAGGCGCAAAGCCAGCATACCGAAATGCATCCGCCTCGTCATTGTTGTGAATACGGGGAAGCAAAACAAACTGAACATCACTTATCAGCTGCGATCGCTGCGTCATTTTGACACTTACCGACGCTACCGATCGATGCTCAGCCTTCCCGTTCTGTGCTGCTTCTCCACTGTACGCGTGGTTCTCCATGGTTGCTCACACGCCCACTGCCAAAACTAGTACACCGTGAGCACCTGTCTGTGAGTTCTTCGCTCACTCTCACTTGCGCTTGGCGATCGCGGTAGCGGTTTCTATTTTGCAATAAACGCGCGTTGCTAGCTTCGCGTGTGCGCACCTCGATGTTGTCTCGTTCGCAGGCGAAGTGCATTTAACGGTGCAGCACTGGATGCAGGACACATTTAATCGACGAACGGTTACTGAATGAACCCTACTAGTGTTACCCAATACCAGCTTAACAGTGGCGCGTGCGACGGTGTAAACACTGATCGAAGATCATCCCGTATGCGTACGCGACACTGTTCGACTACCGCGATAGTAAACCCGTATATCTGTGTAGTAGTGTACGTGACGGGGCCCGGCCGTATTTCCATCCCGTAAAACCCGAACTCTCGGGGCCAATACACGTTTGATACTTGGTCGCTGGGTATTCCCAAAAGTGAAACCGGTAAGCCAATCGGGCGTACACATCCAGCCATGCTGCAGTACCGCCTCCCAGAACCAGTCGTTTTTTCTATGTTCCGCTGTACTTTCTACGCTATTTTTTTATACAAACTTTTCCCGATGTTGTTTGTTTGGCACTCTAGAAAGTTGGCATCCGACTGCAATTGTAAAACTAGCTCTTGGGGACGATCCCAACTAGGAACAGTCTACATTCCCGAATGGGAAAAGTTATTAGTGTAATATTTATAGCAGAAGTACTTACCATCACTAACACACCGTTGCAAGCTAGCAACCAGCTTGCAAACTTAAGTATTCAGAATTTGTTTTCTTCCTCTACTAGTACGGTTACATAAAGATTACTTAATTATCTCTCAAGATAAAACTCTCCTTGGTAGGGGTACATAGTTGAACTGTACAGAAGAGCATATACATTTCATTTCCACTGCCATAAACTACGCTCTGCTAATGTGATAAGCAAGTACACGGTTCCATCTTTCTCGCCGTGCCATAAAGAGCACCGGCGTCATCGCATCTTTGCGCATCTGGACGCGATCCATTTGCTCGGTGCGCTACAAGAATTGGCATCAATTTTGCTGTTACATTCCGCTGGCAAAGTGTGTACATTTCACTGGAATTTTGTATCTTCAATCATCCAGCTCCATTTTAGCTCTTCCGGTGGGAGAATACGACCTGCAATCATAATATTTTGTTTTTGCACGAGATATGCATCGTTCGCAGCGGATGCATTTGGGGTTTTCACGCAGAATCGAAAAGAACTTCTGACGCAGCGTGTTTGCAATTGCTCTACTAGGAAATGGCTGTGTTAGTCATACTGCATGATACGCTCGACTAGATGGAGATGGTGGAAAAAC